>CM040923.1:5919745-5952245 GCA_023029165.1 Gobiocypris rarus
AAAGTTCAAGTGCATTGCAATCACATAAAATGTTAAAATTCACCTTTAAGTTAATTAGTTCATATGACAGCCATTCTTCTGTAATTTCAATGTCTGCCTGTTCTACAACAGACTTCTTTGCTGTGAGTTTGGCATACTCTGTGTTGAGTACTTTTTTACTGGCTCTGGTGAAAGGCCCAATCCATGGTGCCCATTTCACATAGGAAGGTAAAACTTTACATGGATTCTCACGGTTACCTTTGGAGTTGAAGAACAAAAGCTTTCCTAAATGATATTGCATTTATTACAATTCATGGCAGTTAAAATTAAATACACATTCATCCATGGCACTGGACAAGCATGAACATACATAAATACAGGCAATTGTAGACAGATAGATAGATCTTTTGGAAAAAAAAAATCTAATTATGGCACTCCCTTTACAGAACCTTTACATTCATATCTATAACTTACTTTGTATAAAGCCTCTGCAAACAATGTCTTGGTCAACTGATTGCCAAATTTCTTCAACATCAACATGACCTTCAGACTATGGCAGGGGATCCTCAATATCACTCACTGTAAGACATTTGGCTCAAAATCAGTGTTATTTGGTAGTACTAGTCATGTTAAGAGAAGAGACCACTACTTGCCTGGCATGCTAAAAACTCGATCGCCACAGCTGGATGAACCCCACAGTGTACACATGAAAAATTGTAATCCTGTGCTGTCAATGCCTCAAAGTGAAGGTAACCAAGAAAGGAGTCATGGTTTGGATACTTTTTTTTTGTTTTGTCTGTTCCAAGATGGCCAAGGCCCTGCCAACTGCAGTGTGATTCATTTTTTTTCAACACAAATTACTTTTTTTTTTCAGAGTGATTCCGAAAGAGGGATCTTTCCTGGGCATACAATGCAAAAGGTCCCCAGTGGAATGAGGTGCTTGGGCAGTGTCTCCATATTCTGTGGTGAACGAACATCTTTTGGCAGAAAAGCCGGCAATTTCTTGCTGCTCAGCTGTCAAAGTGTTTCTGTCAGGTGGATAAAGAAGAATTTCCTCAGTACTGTGCACATCTTGAGTACCAGATTCTGCAAAGGTGTCAAACACATCAATGTCTGTACTTCAATGTCTGTACTTCTGATGGAAAAGTTAAGGTAGTGTCTGGTTCAAGTGCCATTTTTCAATGGACTTAAGAGGACATGAATTCTTTGGCTTAGAGTATGGACAGTGCCAAGTTTTTCTTTTTCTTGTCAAAACAACCAGTTAGACTCCCAAACCGAGAATAATATGAGATGCATTTTTCCAGGACTGACACATATTTTCGATGGTCCATTGCCTAATGAGACCTCTTTACTGAGTGGGCAGCTCTCAGACTCTGCTCTTTGCTTTCTAGTGAGATACATTTTTTTTGTGTTGTCAGAAATCCATTGTCTTCTTACCATAACTGACAGAACTTCTTCCTTAAGTGTGATGTCTGGTTCGGATGAAATAGGACAGTATGATAAAGACTTCACATGGATGCACTGAAAGCCCACTAAGACATGTCTGGAAAAGCTTGTTAGCATTGTGCTAGCTCACAGCTCACTTGATGGTTGTTTCCCCAAGTGCATTACTGTATGGGGTTTCTAAATCCAGAAAAAAAGTTCTTCCAACAGCCCTTATTACGGTCAATGTATTGGGATGGAAGATGGTGATTTGCTGTTACATCTGTACTTGCTGATAAGTGACATCTTTGAATGTGTATCTGTTTTGTTTTTCTTGTTCACAATCAAATTACTGAATGTGCATGTAGGTAGAATCTTAAATAGAATCTATAGACACAGCCCTCCAACAAAATCCGCCAATGAGGTATTACAGAAAGGCAATAAAGTCATCACATCAGATTTTATAGATGGAAGTCCGAAAGTACTTTACAACTTGACACTCATTTTACTTATTAAAGGTGCACTATGTGACTTTTCGCCGCTAGAGGGCGCCTGTTCAAAACAAAGGCGTGATGACGTTAAGTTTGAGCGCAGAATCTTGGGACATGTGGTCTTCACCTCACAAACCGGTGGAAAAGAATCGGGACAGGACTCGGGCAGAAATCATGTCCATGGATGCGATTATTAATTTTACTGTAGTATGAAGCAGAGCAGGGGCGAGTGCTGTGGAGCTGAGCAAGGCCGCTGGAGAGATTGTTCAACAAACAGACTTTTATTATGATGGGACACACTCGCTGGCGCAATCTCCGTTTTTACGGTCATGAGTATGAGATAATGCAGCTCTGTTTATTATATTAGATACATTTAAGTGTGTTTAAAATGATGTTATGACGTTACTCTGTGCGTTCGCTCAGCGGCTGCTGTGACACTTGTTCACACTCCAGTGAGAGTAAAGCTTGTCTGCAAAATAAAACCGGAAACGAGGGTAACGCAGATATATCGGAATTGACAGGCGACTCCCTCACACGTCCCGGTTCATTGGTAAAAATAGTGATTTTCTCACAATTTACAAATAGTTGGAAACATTTGGGATATTTTAAGAACTCAACTGAACAAAATATATAACACTGGCCTGGTGGTTTTTGGATATTTGACTGCAAAAATCGTACACAGTGTACCTTTAAGGCCAAAAGAAAGCCTACTGTTATCTAGCCTGGAGAGCAAAGCACTCTGTATACCGACCCTCTCATTAGAGGGGAGTACTATACAAGCTAGATCACAAAGATAGATTGTCCAAGAGGCTCAGAACCAGTTTGTTGGACAACAAGCATCAACATAGCTAGAGAAGTGGAGAACTCTACAGAACTACCCTCTAGACCAGGGATGGACAAAGGCTGGCTCCCAAATGGCACCCTAAACCCTCACAGTTTTCCTCTGAGCCTGCACTTTTGTGACTTAATGCCTCTTTGACTGCCGGGTAAAGTCCTCTGCGTAGCCCGCAAACTTGTGGGCTCAGCTGAAGTGCACATCGAGGGCACATAACAGCCTAAAACCTAAAATGATGAATGGGATCTTGTGGACTTAACGGACACGGACACACCCCAGCCATTGTAGGTTCACAAGACCGAAAGTGCATAGAAGTGTGCCATTTGAGATCCAGCCAGACTCTGTCCAGGGGGGCCACTACCCTGCAGAGTTTAATTACAACCAGGGCCGGCGCGTACCTAAAGGCGAACTAGGCAGCTGCCTAGGGCAGCAGCACAGTCAGGGCGGCGAGAGAGAGAGAGAGAGAGAGAGAGAGAGAGAGAGAGAGAGAGAGAGAGAGAGAGAGAGAGAGAGAGAGAGAGAGAGAGAGAGAGAGAGAGAGAGAGAGAGAGAGAGAGAGAGAGAGAGAGAGAGAGAGAGAGAGAGAGAGAGAGAATTTTATTATAATGGAGAAAAATAAATAACCAGATTGTATTAATAATACATTCATTTGGAATTATCACACTTAAACAACAACAAAGAAACATCGCCATTATAATTAATGTTGTTTAAGTGTGATAATTCCAAACAAATGTCAAAAAAAAAAAAATTATATGACATCGCATCTCTCAAAGAAAAGGAGAATCCAACAGTTCTCCAGGATTGCTTAAGACTGGAAAAGGCCCTGACTCATGGAGACTCGCGGGATGTTGTTGGGCATGAAATGTTTGAAGAACTGACTGCTTTGGGCAGACGCTTGGCTGCTGGATCTAAACCATTGTATGCACTAAAATTCATCTGTGAAAAAGGGATGGAATCAATTTTTCCAAATGTTTTTGTCGCATTGAGAGTGCTTCTCACTCTACCGGTCACTGTGAGCTCTGGAGAACGCAGTTTCTCAAAGCTTAAACTGATCAAAAATTATCTCCGAAGCACAATGACACAAGACAGACTTAATGGACTAGCAACAATTGCAATTGAGCATGAACTTTCTGTATAAAAGTTGAGGACGCAATTAAAACGTTTGCCGCTATGAAAGCCCGACGCGCACGTTTCTGAAAGGAACGCTTTGTTGTATATGTGTATCTGTCAATGAAAATTGCAACCTCGATCTACTTCTTAGCTAAGTCTATTTACTATAATACTGAATTTGTAGGCATAGTTATTTGCAGCTGTAGCCTACTAGTGGTTGTGTGGCTACTTTCTGTTTCTGTTTTTCACTCCAGAATGAAAAATAAAATTTGAAAACATGCTTGCACATTATTTTCGTGTAATTTTATAATTAAACAAAATCTTAATTCGTTCACATGCATCTTAAAGACTGAACCTATTTGACCGTTGGCAAATGGCGAATGTTGATTGGTCAGCTCGCCAGTCAATCAAACTTCCAGCGAAGGGTGAGTGTGAGTAGGGCGGCACAATAGGGTTTTGCCTAGAGCAGCAGTTGAGCTTGCGCCGGCCCTGGTTACAACCCTAATCAAACACACCTGAACCAGATAATCAATGTCTTCAGGATTACTAGAAAGCTACAGGCATGTGAGTTTTATCAGGGTTGGAGCTAAACTCTGCAGGGCAGTTGCCCTCCAGGACCGAGTTTGCCCATCCTTGTTCTAAACCAAGGGGAGTACTGGCAAAACTCTAGCAAGTACACCTGGCTGCAGCCTCCAGATCGAGGCAGGCTGCACATGTTGCCCTGCCCACATCGCTTCTCATTAGTTAGTGGCATATTAATAAAGCTGATCGAGCCTGCAACTCTTCTCAACGGTTAGTTGCGTCAAGTCATGGGGTCGACGCCACGACAAACAGATAAAGGGTTGTATCAGTAAACTGTGAATCCGTTTGTGAATATATATATATATATATATATATATATATATATATATATATATATATATAATAAATGAAATAAATGGATAATTTAAATAATTTTATGAATTAACCACACTAAGCCATATCACAATATCATGCAGTCCTATGTGAGACACAAATCAGAATCAAAACTTACTTGGGTATAACCCTCAGGTTATCGTGTCCATTGCCACTGCATCCCGAAATTCCTCTATGTCAACATGACCATCATAAGTCGCAGGTGGAGACTGAATTTCACTCACTGTGACATAAACTTAATTCAAATGTGTGAAGTATTAATTTAAACCAATACACAACAAAACTATATTAGGAACCAATTCAACTACAATAACTTTATCCTCAATAAACAAGCTACAGTTAGTCCAAAACGCAGCTGCTAGAGTTCTTACTAGGTCAAGAAAATATGATCATATAACACCAATTTTATCATCTCTACAGTGGTTGCCTATTAAGTTTCGTGTCAATTACAAAGTATTGCTACTGACCTATAAAGCCCTAAATGGTTTAGCTCCAGTGTATTTAACGGATCTTCTATCGCCCTACAATCCATCGAGCTCTTTAAGATCACTAAACTCGAGGCTTCTGGTCGTTCCTAGGATATCTAAGTCCACTAAAGGAGGGAGGGCATTTTCACATTTAGCTCCTAAACTCTGGAATAGTCTTCCTGATATTGTTCGAGGTTCAGACTCGCTGTCCCAGTTTAAAACTAGATTAAAGACGCATCTCTTTAGCCAAGCATTCACATTATAATTACCTTTTATACTACAGTTAAATCGGATCAAAAGCATTAATATTCTGAACAGCAGCTATGCTAATTATTTCCCATCTGCTTTTCTGTTATTATCTCGGGACACTAGTCCCGAGGTAAATAGTTGGTCAGCTCCAGTTTGTATCCAGCCTCTCATGGAGACTTCAGATGCCCCAACACCTGTGATGAGACGACTCGACGCCTGTGATGAGACGACTCGACGCCAGCGCTGTTATAGCGGCCTAAAATAATACATGATTGATTAACTTTTTCTAACATTTTTCAATGTACATTTATAAAATGCACTTTCTGTAAAGCTGCTTTGAAACAATGTGTATTGTGAAAAGCGCTATACAAATATATTTGAATTGATTTGAAAAAAAACTTACCTGGGATGCTGAACTCCTTTTTGTTTTTTTTTACAAAGGTCCATAATCACAGTACATGGATTGTATCCACAGGACAAACAGGAGTTTAGTCCAGACCACATAAGGCTTCAAATACACCTGCATGATTAGGTCACCTTTGGGCAAGGACTCTCCCTCTGTGCCTTCAGTTCCCTTTCAGTCGGTCACGTTCGACGTACGTCTCCGTTCCCTCCTTCAGGGAACGAGGGTTACATACGTAACCGAGACGTTATCTGCACAACCCTCCCTACAGCTGTGTAATTCTGTAAAGACAACAGAAAGAAGGGAGGAAAATTGTTAAAATAAAATAAAAAATAAGAGCCCCCATCTTACAAAAGAGGTTCTAGTCATTTAAAGCCCGAACCAGTATGTATGTCTTATCTGAGTCTTTAGCAATAATAATACTACAAGTGTTTTTTTTTAAGTTAAAATACAGTAAAATAGCAGGAATCATTTTTGTATATTGTACCTGTTGAGAATTTTGCAAACCACACACAAATGTAGCAAGACGATTACATGATCATTGAAATTGTGCAAGCCGTCACTCTGTTCCTGGTATCTCTATGTGAGGTTGCATTTATGGCACAGCTTGTAGTAAGTAGATACACCTGAGAAAATATACTGATAAATTAAACATCTATCAAAGCAACAACATTAAAAATATTTATCAAAGCAATTCAAATGAAACAACTGTCATAGCCTGAATCACTCCAATGAATGTAAGAATCTTTGCCTGGCAAGTTGTCATCACTGGTTCACTCTAAACTCCCTTGTTCTGCATTCAACTTCCTCAGGCACAAAATGTTTTGGGAAAGTTTTAAAAGCCTCTCCATGTTTTGACTTTTGACTTGGTATTTTCTTATTTTACAGCATATATTTTGTCATCCTTTTAACAGTAGGAGAGTTATACGAGAGCAGTGTTAAAAACCTCCTCTGAAGAGTTGTGGCATCATGTCAGGCACAGGCCCGGATTGGCTGTCGGGAGCACCGGGAGTATTCCCGGTGGGCCGGTATGTTTTTTGGCCGCGAGGGCCGTTGTTATCATGGCACTGGATTGAAATATGGATGCTCCTAGATGGTCCCTAGGCTGCCTGCACTCAAAGCAGCCCCACTTTTTATTTACTATTTTACCGTCCAAGGTTTGCATAGAAGGTTGTTGTACTCACGTTTCATAATCAACATATGAAATTAAAAATTATATTATAGACTAATAGTTCAACATAGCCTAACTATAGGCTACATTTTCTATAACCCTCTGTCAGCGCGATGCGTTCTGATGGATATTTTCCTTTATGACAGTGGAAACATCTCCCAGTACGCCGTCATTTTTATTCATACAGATAAGTGCAAGACATAATTATAAACTACAAACTATCTACTTTTATTTGTGTGGGCCTAGACTCACAATAACACGGAACAGATTATTTTGCATGCTGCACTCCCAAACGTGCCTTCATTTCAAAAATTTATTTTGTTTATTAAACGCAAAGTTTTTCATTTAAAAGCATTTCTAAATCCAGTTTATATTTTCAAAATTTCAAGCCAAAATAACGAAATAGTAAAAAAATAATAAAAAAACTTACCACCATGCAAATTCAAATTAATGCTTGAATAATACGCCTATGTCTCCTTCCATTAAATAATGGCTATTATGGTGCCTGGGATACACATAAACCTACTAACTTAAGTGTGGCATAATTTTTGAATTATCAGCAAAAAAAAAAAAAAAAAGTCGTAACATAACATCGGTTAATGGAAAGGCGATCATTTCGCAATAGTTTTTTTAATCGACATTTAGGAAACAACGCAAAAGTTTTGCGTAAATATGTAATGGAAACGCAGCTAGTGAAGAGCAAGGCCCAATAACGTTACCAACACACCAGAATGGGCAGGATTGTCTTTCAGAAGAACTAATAGTAATGAAGAGCCCTGCTCAATGATAATTAATGATCCCTGATGATTCAGCAATACATTAATGCAACTAAACAAAAGTAATGAAAACTTTGTAAAAAGGGGATATTTGTGGTGAGAAATAAATGTAACACATTTCATTTAGTGTCAGAAAGAGAGCCAGGACCCAGGTGTGAAGAGACTAATGCTCTAAGACACAGGTAAGCTGCTATTGTACATAGTGTGTGAATAAGCAATCACTACTAAAAAAATGATTTTCTTGTTGGCAAATTGTTTACAAAAAGACAACTATTTGACATGGCAACACTTAAAAGGCAATATCCCAGTGTTATGGGCAAACTGAATTTAAAATACACTGGTCAAGTTCACATGCTGAGCGATAGTTTGGGCCTCAAGTATTTTTTATTACATTTATGGGTGTTGCTTGACCATGAAAAGCCTTTTCAATGGCAAAAATGGCAATTACTCAGGAGTGATTGTATTTCCTTTTTCAGTGTGATGCCTTGTAATGTGAGTTCGTAGATTTTTGTCCAGCAAGGTGTAACAGAGGACTAACCAATGAGAAGTGTTGTGGGCGTGGCCCCGCCTCGATTGCAGGCTGCAGCCATGTTCTCCTCAGCTCTGGAGCAAATTATCAAGGAGGCTCCTGAAAAGTCCTACAACCAGATACTGATTTGCAGAGTTAAAGTAGGTACTAAAGTAGGGGAAGCTCAACCTGAAATCCACTTGTCAAGGAGGCCCAAAGTGGGGCAACAAATCAATAGTGAACTCTAGCAGAAAGGGTCCATCAAGGAGGATAAACAAAGCCTTCCAGCTGTAACTCCTGTAAGTAGCTACAAGAAACTAGATTATTGAGGCTATTGAGAGAGCCGTTCAACTAAACAACTGTAACACTGAGCTCTAGGAAGCAAATTGTTGGAGTTTTCCCCTTATTTTCCACCCCGCTTTTAAATCTCTTATGGTGCGTGTCCAGTGGGGTGGAGCTTCCTATGAAAGTTTAACTTACATTAAAATGAACTAAAAACGCTCCCTCCGCGTCAGTGCACTGTTATGACTGCTCGTGGCTGTGCACATTTTACTTTCCGCTTCTACTTCTACATTCATTTCACTACTTTTGAATTAGCGGCAATTCATGGGCAGTTTCTTGAACGCCATATTGAAGGTCTTTTCAAAGTACCTTTTATTTTGTATCAAGCTAATTAAAAACAATAAAGGTAGGTTTGTTACTGCCAATCTTGATGCTCTCCATTGACTTTGTATTGCATGAGGCGGCCTCCTTGTCGTTTCGGACTTATTACAAAAAACAGAAAAGTCTAAATTGTTGTCTAAAATGCCTGAAAGCAGATATGTGACAAGGTGTACCGCAAACAAGCTAAAAAACACAATTACGTTTTTATAAGCTGTCGACCCCCCAAAAAACGAGTGTTTAATGAGATACAGGCAATAAAATGTGAAGCTTCAGCAGGAAGAATGGGTGAATTTTGGGATCCTGACACGCAGAATGCCTCAGTATGCCTACGTGTGCAGTAAACATTTAGTAAAATATCCAAATGTCAGTTTTATATATTATATTTCCTGTCGCTGGTTGCGTTCCTCTCCAGTAGGCGTATTTCTCTGGACAAGCCGTCTTTTGGGAAGCGTGCCTACTTATTTATGCAGCGCTCTGGCGGCTAAAGTAGTAATGCTACACAAGGAGAAAAGCATGGGAGATAGTCCTGTTGCCAGAAGCTTTGTCCAGACATTATGTACAACATACTATGGCTGGATTCTTTAGCTGCTGAAAAAATGTGGCAGGTGTTGAGAATAAAATCTTTTGTTTGTGCATTACTGCTAACAACGCTTGTAGAAATTAATAATTAACAATAGTTTAAGATAATATTAGCTTATGAAATGATTTTGCATTAAGACTATGTGTACTTTCTGTTGGACATAAGAGTCACCAGAGCAACAGCCAGAGGTTGTGGTAGGTATAACAGATCCATATGAGAAAGTGTTTTGCTGTGCTCTTAGAGTGCTTTTGTATGTGTTAACAAAGAAGCAGTCTTTTGTCCAGGAAATTGGAGGGGTGATGTTGCGAACGAAGCACAGCTGACCAGAAAATCATCTGACTCCCAAAGAAAGACAACTTATGTATTTTATGTGTATAAATATTGGGTCAGGGAAAGGCAAGTTTGTCGCAGACTTCCTGAACAAACCTTGCATAGGATTGTGTAAATCAGGGACAGTTCTGACCCAGAGCTCTGTATGCTATCTTCATCTGACTTACTTAATCATTAAAAGAGTTAAACTATACTTTGTTCCTGCTCTCCTCATTCAACGAACACGCGGACTCGAGAAATTGATGCCGAGTCCATCACAGGACATGCAAATTATTGGACATTTAGAGGCAAACAGACGCACAGTACAAACTTTTCTGTTTCTAGTGGGGTGAGTTCCCATAAAAATCAAAGTTTGTCGTTTTGTGTTCATTCTAAGAACACATACACGTTATCTCATGTATAGAGCTTCCCAAACCTACCTATTGTTATTAACTGTTGTTTTAATTGTCATCGTTAGCATCGTATCACTTGACAAAAAAACCCATTACTATAATGGGCTTTTAGATTGTAATGCTAGCATCTGCTATCCTTTATTATTAATAATATGCGGTCTGATTTTCCCTTTGAGTCTGTGGTTAATATGCAACCATGGAGCTTTACAGGTGGGAGCTTTACAGAGGGTATGGCTTATCTAAATGAGATGTAAATGAGCCCTATTGTCACTCCCAGCAGGTGAGAACTGCACAATCTTTAGAGGCTTTTTTTCTAGCCTTTAAACTTTTTTAAATGCCTACCTACAAATGGCCAAAATTCTCAAAATATTATCAGATTTCTATGTGTTACAAATCATTGGAAAACTTCGAGAGCGGTATGCCGGCCGGCAGGTGTCGCTCATTATCAGTCATGCACCGGTCTCACTCGCTCCTCCCACGACTCTCGTTCGTTCACCTCGCCACAGCTGATACAGTGCTTTTAAGACCTTTTTTAACACCTGCACAAAGATTGGTGTTTCAGCAGGTACAGACCATAGACTGTTAAAAAAAATGGACGTAGTGTCTGTGACGTCACCCATAGGGTTCCGAAGAGCAGTTTTAAAGCTATAAAGGATAACAGAATATGGTCAAAGAAGTGGGACATGGCTGGAGCTGAGGTGACGTGATGGCTAACAGATAGCAGACAAACAACAATCCACCTGTCACTCAAAGTGGCCACACCCTTAATAAGGCAGAACTTTAAGGCTTTATATAAAAAAAAAAATCACCCCCCTCACAGTTGTCATGAAGTACAAAATTAGCAGTATAGACCAAAACCACAAATTGAACCTGGCTGTAAACATGTTTTTTTCTGCTGTAATGTTGGGCACTTTAACATGGAGCTCAATGAGATTCTGCTCCCTTTTGAAGCCTGTCCCTAGCAGCCAGTCGATGAATTGCAGTTTAAGTCACTTCCGTATTGGCTTCAAGAGAAACTGAGAGTACCTGCAGAGGCAGGTATGGAAGAAGTGGCAGAGTGGACTGTGCCTGGAGGGACTTGACGTGTAGCCAGTTTGGCCATCTGGTCCTTCCTCAAAAGCTCTGCTGGTTTGGGAATACAGGTATTCCATCATCAGATGGTTCATTTGCATTTGCAGAGGTGGCCACTGTTAATATCAGTGTTAATTAAGTCACATTTATTTATATAGTACTTAACACAATACGGATTGTTTAAAAGCAGCTTTACAGTATGCAGAAATCATTCAACAATTCAAACTGCTTTAAAGCACTTCTAAAAAAAGACCATCAGCATGTAAGTTCAGTTCAATGACTGTGTTAAGTTTATGCAAGAATTATAATATAAACCCTACAAAAACAAAACAAAGTTAAGTTAGATTCATGCCTGGAGGCGCTGATTCTGACAGCATCTCAGAGTCTCTTCTCTGTAAGTACTTCTGCAGACTTGCCATCTTTATGCCTGTTCTGGCATCCTGCTTTTTCACCCACTTGATAAAGCTGAAATGGAGGGACAAAGAATTAGCTCAAGCCCCAACACTACACATTCTCTACTGTCTGCATCCTCTGTTAGAGATGTGAACCCATACCCGTTTCTGTTGACGTACGTTGCCTTTGGTGGCAAAGTTGCCAAATCCAACCAGCACCTGGTCTTCCTGGCATGGTTTGCCATAGCTCTCTCTGACCCAGCACATATGGCAGCCTTCAAACTGCATAACACAGCAATGCATCCTTGTTGCAGTCCCATGACAGCAGACTGGGTGGTGTCACTGCCCTCACTCTCCCGCTGATGCAAGGCCAGCACCATGGCCAACATCATTGGAAAGCAACCATTTAAAGGTTTTACCCCGGTACTGGCCAAACTGCAGGGTGCTTTCACTAAGCACAAGCTGGTGATTGGATGTGTCACCTCCTGCTGCTACACGCGAGTAATGGCCTCCTCCTTCACCCTTGTAGCAGGCCATGAGTGTCCCGGGTGGGATTTTTCCTCAGGTAAGGGTTTAACGCTGCATTCACATGGGACTTCGGCGTTCAAGCTTGATGGAGGGCGTGGCTGTAGCCTGGCGCTGATGCGACCGCAGCCAATCACACATCTGCTCTAGGGTTGCATGAACGTAATTGGCTAGCGTCTGCTCTGGGTGTTTGCATAGGGTGATCTGATTGGATGACGCCTGCGTCATGATAGTTGTGATAAAAGCACGGTACATCAGTTTGAATCACAGTACAGGTACAGGTGGGGCAAACCACACGAAAATAAAGCTAATAGTAGTAAAATCATGCGCTCTTACCTCTTCCAGCCAGACAACGGGCCAATCAGGATGCAGGAAAAGTGGGACAGAAGGGGAACCGAAGTTCGGCTCACACGGGCACATAGTTGGATCTCTCCACTCAATATTTCAGAGAACTGGGGTTAAGAACAGTAACCTATTGTTTTCCCTGTGCCTGGCATTGACCCCGTTTTCCAGTGTGTCTGATTTACGATTCCGTTCACCTGTTCTGCTCATTATCTCATTCGTTTTCCTTGTTATTTAGGCCGTGTTCGGTTTCATCAAAGTTTTATAGTTGTATCTTCCTGTATTTGTTGGACTTTTGGATTAAAGACTATTTTGTTTGATTCTTCATTAACTTGTTTGGAGCAGCCAGCCATGACACCTCACTACCATGATAAAAAAAAGTAACAGTATGGTTTCAACGATATCTACAATGGATTTACAGTAATTAGTCTATAAACACATTTAGTATAAACACAACTGAAAAAGAAAGTGCTAGCTTATAACGAAAATGTCTGTAATTATCTCTGTTAATACATTTCTGTTAATACATTTATGCCACAATACCACAGTTAGTGGTACTACAGTAAATCATGATAAATGTACCCACAAACATCCCCTTCAACTTTCAGTATGCTGCTAGCTGAATAGAATGGCTACTTTTCTAGAGGACGCAAGGAAGACTTGAGCAGGACGTTTCTCAGTTATTCGCTACTCAGTTTGAGATACATTATGAGATGTTGCAGCTGTAATTCCTCACTATCAGCATAAACGTGTATGTCCATCAACAAACCCATGTGTATATTAATAATATATTGCGGTGCACATGTCGGAACTGTATCAATATCAGTGCATATGTTAGCCGAGCACTAACGTGAATGACTGATGTAACATTCAAGTTTGTGAAACAAATTCAATGGCCAGCAGCCATATCACCCTATAGCCTGAGACCGGTTTCCCACTGAAGCTAAGCAGGGTTGAGCCTGGATGGGAGACAGGGTCAGAACCTGGATGGGAGAACTCCTGGGAAAACTAGGTAGCGGCTGGAAGAGGTGTTAGTGAGGCCAGCAGGGGGTGCTCACCCTGTGGTCTGTGTGGGTCCTAATGCTCCAGTATAGTGATCACGACATTAAACCGAGGTCCTGACTCTCTGTGGTCATTAAAAATCCCAGGATGTCCTTCGGAAAAGAGTAGGGGTGGAACCCCGGCATCCTGGCCAAATTTGCCCATTGGCCCCTGTCCATCACGGCCTCCTAATCATCCCCATATACTGATTGGCGTTATCACTCTGTCTCCTCTCCATCAATCAGCTGGTGTGTGGTGGGTATTCTGCCGCAATATGGATGCTGCACATTGGTGGTGGTTGAGGAGATTCCCCTGTTCTATATGTAAAGTGCTTTGAGTACCCAGAAAAGGGCTATATAAATGTAACAAATTATTATTATTAATTATTATTATTAAATCTTACTCCATCCTTTGTATTTACTCAAATTAGTAAGCAGGGTTCTTGCAAGTTTCAGTAAGTCAAATTTATGACATTTTAAGACCATAAAGATTGAAATTTAAGACCTACACAACGCATTACCAAAAAAATATGGAGCCCCTAAAAGGACCTGAAACTATCGCGTACTCACACGATGCAGTCTCTGGTGTAGGTAGTTTAGCATTTTTCTAACTACAAATGTGAATGAGAGTGCAGTTTTGACAACTTAGAAGACATGGAAGACAAATTAGTGGATTTTTAAAGGTCACAAGATATTCCTCAAAGTTTGATTGAAAAACTAAAAGAGCATAAGGTAAACTGTTACAGTCATTCTAATTATCCAGGAGGCCTTGTCATGATACTCCATTAATATAGGCATGCATTTGATGCAAATGTATTTAAAGATGATCTTTCCTTTTAGATTAACCTAAGTGTCACTGCAATTATGACTGAAGTTAAGAAATACATCGTCAGTTATGGGGATCGTCTTGCAGTTAGAGCATTTTGCAGTCAAAGACGTCAAAGGCGGCATGAGAAAAAACCAAGTACTATAGAGATTAAGAGGTACACAAAGATGGCAGAACATCTGCAAAAGACATCAGTTTATTTGGCTAGCAGTGACGTAACTTTGCTTTGAAAAGTGGTGGGGACACTGCACAACTCGTTTTGCTATGTGTTTATTTAATAACAAAATTTACTTGTGAACTGAGTTCAGTGTTGGAAATGCACTTAATTTTCACTTTGATGTAGGCAACACATGCATTACATTCATAAATTATTCTATAAACATCCAATAAGCAAAACGTAATATTCACAACACATCTAACGTTTTACTAATATCAATCAAAATATGCAAGATAAATATGGCGAACTTACCGTTTCATTAGCCGCGTTCCCATACATATTTGCGCAAAACTTATATTTATAAATATTTAACTTAGGCTACATTTAGTGATATTTTCTAAATGTCGATAACAAACGAAATGATTGCATTTCCATAAAACGATGTTATGGGACTAAAACGTTTTTTTTTTTTAATGTCATTAAAAAAATTATGCCACATAAGTTAGTAGGTTTATGTGTATCCCAGCCACCGCAATAGCCATTATTTAATGGAAGGATACACAGGCCTGTTATTCAAGCATTTATTAAAATTAAAAGAGGGAAATGTTTGAAATGGTGGTAACTTCTCAGTTTTTTGTTTTTGTTTTTTTAAACCATTTCGTTATTTTGGCTTGAAATTTCGTTTGTTGAAAATATAAACTGAATTTAGAAATGCTTTTTAAATGAAAAACTTTGCGTTTAATAAACAAAATACATTTTTGAAATGAAGACGGCGTTTGGAAGGAGAGCAGCGCATGCAAAATAACCCGTTTCCTTAATTCACGGCCCTTGTTATTGTGAGTCTAGGCCTACACAAATAAAAGTAGACAGTTTATAGTTTTTAATTATGTCTTGCTCTTATCTGTATGGGTTAAAAAAGACGGAGCGTTCTGAGTCGTTTCCTCCGTCATTAAGGAAAAAATCCATCAGAACGCATCGCACCTGCGCTTTCATCAGACAGAGGGTTATAGAAAACGTAGCCTATGTTTAACTATGAGCCTATACTATTATTATTTTTTGTTTCATATGTTGATTATGAAACGTGAGCACAACCTTCTACACAAACATTGGCAATAGAATCGCCATTGACCAGTAATTTATTTATTTTGTTTCGTTTAGTCGCCAGACTGATATAGGCTACTTTATATTATAGACCTACTTTTATAGAAATATAGAAACATGGAAGTGTGACAGGCACATAGTATAGGCTATATAAATTCTCTAAATGTGTATAAAGGTCATTTTGTAATGACCTTTATACACATTTAGACACCTAACAACCTTCGTAGCATAATTTTTTTAAATGACTTATCAAGAGAGAGAAAAATGTTTTTAGTGGCATAACATCAGTTAATGGAAACGCCGTCATTTTGCTATATTTTTTTATCGACTATTAAGAAATTTCACAAAAGTTTTGCGTAAATCTGTTATGGAAAAAAAGCTTCAGACCGGCGAAAAAATGTGTTAAATGAATGAATTAGATAAAACAGGCACCTTCAGAATGCGTAAAAGACGCACCAGCCAAGGCAGGTCTAACTCACTGTATGCCTTCTAATAATTTTAACCGAGAACCAACAACTTTGATCGGTTAACGTTGATACGGTCAACCATCGGTCATCGGTTAACATCCCTAGTATGAACATTGTAAACCCAAATGCTACGGCTAAACTTGTGCACTATGGAAACGGACTTGGGGAATTCTCCCCAAGTTTCATCAGACTCAGATTTCGCTCATGACGACTTGGAAAGAGAGCCACGAATGGCAAGTTGTGGATTATATAAAACAACTTGTATGTGTATATTAAAAGGGGGATTCTGGAATCCACTGTCGCTTCACTATACCTGTATATATCCTAATTAAATTCATAACCAAAGCTTTAATCAATATTTATCCTCCTATATTATTATGATGATTTCTAATGATTCATTCCAATTAGGATTTTACTATAGAACACTGATTGTTTGTTATTCCTTTTTGTTTTCTAAAGTTTGTATTTGGTCTCTGAGTGGTGACTGAGGGTCTTGCCTAGGGTTGTGTGATATGTTGCTAAACACTTGATTTCAGTTATGTGTTTGGATTTGGAGGCACCACATACCCCTAAACTGACAGGAGTGCATGAACACTGTTTGGTCACTTAGCCCGGCTTCCAGAGAATGGATCTGTCTTTCATTTTTATTATTTTTTATTCATTTCATATTTCCTTTTACTGAAATACTAAAGAGTCAAGATGAATATTCGTTCACATGTGTTTGTAGCTCCATCGAATTGACTCATAATCCTTGATTTTCTTCTTAACACTCGCTTACAAACGAATACTTTCTATTATTTACAGCGTGTGAACATATCACCGATACGATTCTCTATAAAAAACAATCGGATTGCTTTGATATCGCTACTTATATCCGAACTTCCGCTACTAGCCGTAGACCGCTAGCATTGCACGCGTGGTAACTTATTTACACCCGTAACCACTGAAACCTACAATTCGCCATTGTAGCACATCTACTACAATGGCGAATAACTCGGATGTGTGTCTAATGTTACCTTTGAGTGCAGGTGAGGACACGTTCGAGCTGCATTCGGTGCAGTTGGAGTTGGAGTCGTTGGACAAGCAGATTCGCGACCTACAAGACAGACGAGCCGTGCTGAGAGAGCGACGTTCAGCGCTGGAAACATCACGCCCGATGCTCACAAGTCAGTGGTTAGTAACCTTTGACTCGACCTCATCTACTCCGTGTGTGTTCTCTGCACAGGACCCAAGCACCCAGGACGCGATCATCCCTGGTTTCGTTTCACTCCGGCACCATGGACCCTGGGTGTTTCCACAGCGGAAGACGCGAGCCAGGACCAGAGCAAGGACCTCTGCCCTCCCGGTCTTCGAGATCTCCACTAGGAACCGCTTCTCTCTTCACGCGACGGAACGCGACGCTGTGGTCATCGGTACTTCCATCGTCCGCATGTCCGCGCTTACTTCAGGTAAAGGTAAGGTGCGCACTCACTGCTTTCCTGGTGCTCGTGTTCTCGGCGTCGCCGCGCAGGTTCCCGAGATCCTGAATGGTGACGCGCGATCGGAGCTGTCGTGCTGCACGCGGGAACGAACGACATCAGGCTGCGCAGACGGAGATTCTGAAGAAGGACTACAGGAGTCTGGTCGAGATGGTGCGCAGAACATCGCCTGAAGCAGCGATCATCGTGTCTGGACCCCTTCCCACGCACCGACTAGGACATGAAAGGTTTAGTAGATTACTTGCTCTAAATGAATGGTTAATGTCATGGTGTAATGAACAGAAGCTGCTCTTTGTAAATAATTGGAATCTGTTTTGGGAGCGACCTAGGCTCTTCCGCCCTGATGGCCTTCACCCCAGCAGAATCGGAGCGGCTCTTCTGTCGGACAACATCTCCAGGGCGTTAAACACCACCATATGACTAGTAATTCAAAGTCCAAATCACAGTCTTTGCTGTCCTAACTTATTTGACATAAGTACAAATGTAGAACATTATATAGAAACTGTGTCTATTCCTCGTTTAGTGAGGTCAAACTTTAAATCTACTGTAAGATCTAGGAAAAATCTAATTGTGATTAAACCAGAAAATCTCAATATTAGTGAACAAAAAAATTTCTAAAACTAGGTCTTCTAAACATTAATCAATCAATCAATCAATCAACTTTATTTATATAGCGCTTTTACAATGACGATTGTTTCAAAGCAGCTTCACAGTGTTAAACAGGACAACATTGCAACAAAATTTGATTTGGCTAGTTTAATTTGGATAGTTTATAGAATTATATATGACCAAATTAATAAATTCTATTTGTATATTTAGTTGAGTAACTTGGATCATAATTTGAGTGTCCCCAACTGAGCAAGCCAAGCCAAAGGCGACAGTGGCAAGGAACCAAAACTCCATCAGGGCATGATGGAGAAAAATAAACCTTGGGAGAAACCAGACTCAGTCGGGGTGCCAGTTCTCCTCTGGCCTATTATTAACAGTGTATAATTATTACTCTGGCAACCTTGCAGGTCTTAAATCATATTAGATAGGAATATTCGAAATTTTGGGTATGACGACGAGACGGGCTCATTTAGGATGGCGCGTCGATTACACAAGAATATGAATACTTGAAAGATCGGAGTTATTGCGCCGAGACGGGTTAATTGAGGATGACGCCCGGTGAGGCGAATTCAGAGGAGACACTAATGGACACGGTCTCAGCAGACACTCCAGGATGAGCTGGTCATGTCCAGATGCAGGTCCACCATCCGATCCGGACACGGCCTGGATCCGCCGACTGCAGTAAACCTCGGGATAAACAGAGAGACTAACATTAGTGTGGATGCCACTCTTTTATGATGTAACGAGTACATCAGGTGTTATGGGAAGTGTTCGGTTCCGCTGACCTAGTTAATGCAGCCTAATAATCAGTCATTTGATTTGAATAAAGAAAGTTAAAAATGTTCTATGTGTATGCCATAGTAAAGAGATGTGTTTTTAGTCTAGATTTAAACTGACAGAGTGTGTCTGCTTCCCGAACAATGCTAGGAAGACTGTTCCAGAGTTTAGGTGCTAAATAGGAAAAGGATCGACCGCCTGCAGTTGATTTAGATATTCTAGGTATTTTCAACTGGCCAGAGTTTAGAGACCGCAATTGACGTGATGGAGTATATTGCGTTAAGAGCTCGCTTAAGTACTGGGAGCTAAACCATTTATTGCTTTATAAGTAATAAGCAAGATTTTAAAATTTATGCGATGTTTAATAGGAGCCAGTGCAGTGTTGACAGAACTGGACTTATATGATCGCTTTCCTGGTTCTAGTAAGAACTCGAGCTGCTGCGTTTGGACCAGCTGGAGTTTATTTATTAGGCGAGCAGGGCAACCACCCAGTAGAGCATTACAATAATCTAGCCTTGAGCTCATGAACGCATGTACTAGTTGTTCAGCATTTTGCATTGAAAGCATGTGACGTAATTTAGATATATTTTTAAGATGGTAGAATGCAGTTTTACAGATGCTAGAAACGTGGCTTTCAAACGAAAGATTGGTATCAAAGAGCACACCCAGGTTCCTCACTGACGAGGACTTGACAGAGCAGCCATCGAGGGTTAGACAGTATTCTAGGGCACTCTTTGTGGAGCTTTTCTGTCCAATAATTAAAAATTCAGTTTTATCTGAATTAAGTTGCAGGAAATTACTATTCATCCATTTGTTAATATCAGCTATGCATTCCGTTAATCTTGTGAATTGGTAAGTTTGTCAGGGTGTGAAGAAATATAGAGCTGAGTATCATCAGCATAACAATGAAAACTAACGCCATGCTTCCTAATGATATCTCCCAGTGGTAGCATATACAGGGTGAAAAGCAACGGTCCTAACACTGAGATTAGATCGCTCACACCTAAGGCGGTTATTGTAAATGAAATGGTCACAGATATTAGTTTCGATGTACTTTGCCTTACTGAAACCTGGCTTAAGCCAAATGATTATTTCGGTCTAAATGAGTCTACTCCACCAGGATACTGTTATAAGGATGAGCCCCGCCTGATTGGTCGTGGCGGCGGTGTTGCAACAATCTATAGAGATATTCTAAATGTTACTCAGAAAACAGGTCACAGGTTTAATTCGTTTGAAGTACTAGTGCTAAATGTTACGCTCTTAGATGTAAGAAAGAAAACCATATTATCTCTAGCCTTGGCTACTGTATATAGACCTCCAGGGCCCTATGCTGATTTCCTAAAAGAGTTTGCAGACTTTCTCTCAGATCTATTGGTCAATGTCGATAAAGCATTAATTGTTGGAGATTTTAACATACACGTAGATAACACAAATGATGCGTTAGGGGCTGCGTTTACAGATCTATTAAACTCCTTTGGGGTCAAGCAAAACGTCACTTGTCCCACTCATCGCCTTAATCACACACTAGATTTAATTATATCACATGGAACCAACCCAACCGATATAGATATTATACAACAAAGTGATGATGTCACTGACCATTACATGGTAACTTGCATACTGCTGAAATCTGTCATGTTGCGCCACGTTATCGACCAGGCAGAACGATCCTTCCAACCACTATAGATAGATTCTCAAATAGCTTACCTGATCTGTCTCAGCTGCTCAGTGAACCCAAACAAGCAGATGAACTAGAGGAAATGACTAGCAGTATGAGCACCATTTTCTAGTACATTAGAAAATGTTGCACCAATTAGATTAAAAAAGGTTAGAGAGAAAACTAAAGCACCATGGTACAACAGTGCTACACGTTATCAAGAGAGAAACTCGTAACTTAGAGCGTAAATGGAAACAAACTAATTTAGAGGTCTTTAGAATCGCGTGGAAAGATAGTACGTCACGTTATAAAAGGCCCTAAAAGCAGCCAGGGCTGAGCATCTCCGCAAACTAATAGAAAATAACCAAAATAATCCAAAGTTTTTATTTAACGCCGTGGCTAGATTAACAAATAAACAAGCTTCGTCTGAGCAAAATATTCCGTTACAGTTTAGTAGTAATGATTTTATGAATTTCTTCACTGAGAAAATAGAAAGCATCAGAAACAGAATTGTAAATGTACAATCTTTAATGATGTCTTATGATTCAACCTCAATTATCGCCCCTCAAGAACTACTACACCGCTTTACAACTGTAGGACAGGAAGAACTAAATAAACTTAACATTGCATCTAAACCAACAACATGTTTATTAGATCCAATACCCACTAAACTACTGAAAGAGCTGTTACCTGTAGTGGAAGAGCCTCTTCTCAATATTATTAACTCGTCTTTATCTTTAGGTCATGTTCCAAGAATATTCAAGTTGGCAGTCATAAAACCTCTCATTAAGAAGCCACAATTAGATCATAATAACCTAGCAAATTACAGACCCATTTCAAATCTTCCATTTATGTCTAAAATACTAGAAAAAGTTGTGTCTGCTCAATTGTGCTCTTTCTTGCAAGAAAATTATATCTATGAAAAATTTCAATGGATTCAGGCGCATCATAGCACAGAAACTGCGCTCGTTAAAATCACAATGATTTACTTCTAGCTTCTGACCAAGGCTGGATCTCAATACTAGTTCTACTCGATCTTAGTGCTGCTCGATACTATAGATCATAAAATACTCTTAGATCGACTTCAAAATGACACTGGTGTTTAGGGACAGGCATTAAACTGGTTTAGATCGTACTTATCAGACCGCTACCATTTTGTCTGTCTAAATGGGGAAAATCAAAGATAACGCCAGTAGACTATGGGGTGCCGCAAGGATCTGTGTTAGGCCCTCTGCTATTCTCAATATATATGCTGCCACTTGGTAATATTATAAGAAAACATGGAATTAATTTCACACTGTTTTGCTGATGACACTCAATTATATATTTCATCACGACCAGATGAAAACGCTAAATTATCTAAACTGACAGCGTGTGTTGAAGATATTAAATACTGGATGACGTGTAATTTTCTGCTATTAAATTCAGATAAAACAGAGGTATTACTTATTGGTCCAAAAAACTGCCCACAAGACCTCTCACAATACAACTTTAACTTGGAAGGATGTCCTGTCACTTTATCCACTACAGTAAAAGACCTGGGTGTTATATTAGACCGCAACTTGTCTTTCGAAAATTATATTTTATATGTTACAAGAACGGCATTTTTCCACCTTAGAAACATTGCTAAGCTACGTAACATGCTATCTATTTCTGATGCAGAAAAGTTAGTTCATGCATTCATGACCTCGAGACTAGATTACTGTAATGCTTTATTAGCTGGTTGTCCTGCATCCTCAATAAACAAGCTACAGTTAGTCCAAAACGCAGCTGCTAGAGTTCTTACTAGGTCATGAAAATATGATCATATAACACCAATTTTATCATCTCTTTATCATACACTGGTTGCCTATTAAGTTTCGTGTCAATTACAAAGTATTGCTACTGACCTATAAAGCCCTAAATGGTTTAGCTCCAGTGTATTTAACGGATCTTCTATCCCTACAATCCATCGCGCTTTTAAGATCACTAAACTCGAGGCTTCTGGTCATTCCTAGGATATCTAAGTCCACTAAAGGAGGGAGGGCATTTTCACATTTAGCTCCTAAAGTCTGGAATAGTCTTCCTGATATTGTTCGAGGTTCAGACTCGCTGTCCCAGTTTAAAACTAGATTAAAGACGCATCTCTTTAGCCACGCATTCACATTATAATTACCTTTTATACTACAGTTAAATCGGATCAAAAGCATTAATATTCTGAACAGCAGCTATGCTAATTATTTCCCATCTGCTTTTCTGTTATTATCTCGGGACACTAGTCCCGAGGTAAATAGTTGGTCAGCTCCAGTTTGTATCCAGCCTCTCATGGAGACTTCAGATGCCACAACACCTGTGATGAGACGACTCAACGCCTGGGAAGAGACGACTCAACGCCAGCGCTGTTATGGCCTAAATTAATACATGATTGATTAACTTTTTCTAACATTTTTCAATGTACATTTATGAAATGCACTTTCTGTAAAGCTGCTTTGAAACAATGTGTATTGTGAAAAGCGCTATACAAATATATTTTAATTGAATATTGCCTGTAATATTGTCTGTACCTCTCACTGAGAAAAAGCACATGCTATCGGTATGTTTTGGGTTAGAACTAGAATTCGACCAGCTCCAACCTTAGAGAGACTTTGTATCTGTGTATGTGCGCAATATTGTGTTACAGATCAGAATTGAGGTGGAGAGTGGGCATCCTAAGAGACGGTGGACTTGTTGTTCTGGACAAGCTGGCGCCTGCTCCAGACCTGGAAGGTCACTACGGGTCTAATTCCGGGGTGAAAGCGTCAACAAGTGACACATGCATCTGATTTACTGACAATGTGTGGAAATTTACCATGACTGTGCATTTTCTTTGAGTTAATCAGAATCATACACCTTGCAATAATGACGTGGCTAGACCTTGAAAACAGTATAACTGTTGGGACAATTGTATGTACAGGGAACGTGACAGGTAGAGCGCAGCCTACAAACTCCTTGTGAGACTTGAAGCTAGTTTCTGCTGATGAAACTGCAAACTATTCTTAAATACATTTTTCTTTAATTAATTGTACTCCTGACTCTTGGTCTTTATTTTTCACTACTGGTCTTGGGTCATAAACTGTTCTCATCTAACTATATATATCTATATCTATATCTATATCTATCTATATATATCTATATCTATATAGATCTATATCTATCTATCTATCTATATATATATATATCTATCTATATATATATATATCTATCTATATATATATATATATATCTATATATATATATATATATATATATATATATATATATATAGGGAGTGCAGAATTATTAGGCAAATGAGTATTTTGACCACATCATCCTCGTTATGCATGTTGTCTTAAGCTCCAAGCTGTATAGGCTGGAAAGCCTACTACCAATTAAGCATATTAGGTGTGGTACAGGAAGAAGTCTGCATCCTTCAAGAAAAACATGATTTTCATGCAGGACAATGCTCCATCACACGCGTCCAAGTACTCCACAGCGTGGCTGGCAAGAAAGGGTATAAAAGAAGAAAATCTAATGATATGGCCTCCTTGTTCACCTGATCTGAACCTCATTGAGAACCTGTGGTCCATCATCAAATGTGCGATTTACAAGGAGGGAAAACAGTACACCTCTCTGAACAGTGTCTGGGAGGCTGTGGTTGCTGCTGCACGCAATGTTGATGGTGAACAGATCAAAACACTGACAGAATCCATAAAGGTGGCTATATTGGTCACTGATTTGTTTTTGTTTGGTTTTTGAATGTCAGAAATGTATATTTGTGAATGTTGAGATGTTATATTGGTTTCACTGGTAAAAATAAATAATTGAAATGGGTATAAATTTGTTTTTTGTTAAGTTGCCTAATAATTATGCACAGTAATAGTCACCTGCACACACAGATATCCCCCTAAAATAGCTAAAACTAAAAACTACTTCCTAATAAACTACAAAAATATTCAGCTTTGATATTAATGAGTTTGTGTTCATTGAGAACATGGTTGTTGTTCAATAATAAAATTAATCCTCAAAAATACAACTTGCCTAATAATTCTGCACTCCCTGTATATGTGTGTGTGCATACATTCATGTTTTAAATTGTGAATTGAAATTAAAACATTTTTAAAATTACTCAAAGGTTGAAGTTTTAAACAGGCTACTCTAAAAAAGCCTGGTTTATAACAAAGCTACATTTACCTTGGAAAAAGCTTAAAGGGACTAAAAAATGTTGCTGACAAATCATAGTTTCAGACAGGATCAGCGATGACACGCAGCTGGAACCAGCTTACACATTTCGTCAGATAATACCCCAAAACAATCTGTATTCAACATTTTTACCTGCATTCATTCACAAAAATCAAATAAGAGTGCAATGTTCATGGTATTATTAAGTTTATGTCCTTATTGGCAACCCAGCACCCCCCTCTGGCTCGCTCCATGTTGCCTCTAGCATGCGACACACGTGAAGCTGACGAATGACGTAGGTTCTGATGCGACAAAAAAAAAAAAACCTTATGTCATATTTTTATTAGGTTCTGTTTATCTGTTTCAAAACTTTAATTGAAATTCAATTGTAACTGTATTTAATTGTAGCTGTGATTCACTTTACATAATCATTTACTTGATTATTACGTGTTCTGAAGAAAGAAAAATCTATAAAAACAGATCTGGGCTTCAGCTGTGGAGTGAAAGTAGCCTTGATTTCACACAGATACGGATTTTCTGGTGCCATTTTAAACTTTTGAGCCACTTAAATCTCTTTCCACACAAGGAACACAAATAGGGTTTGACATCTGCATGACTTTTCAGGTGAATTTGTAAGTGTGATGCCAAAACAAAGTTTTTGTTACACTTATCGCAACTGAATAGCCTTTTTCCAGAGTTAATGCTTGGGTGATTTTTAAAAATGCTCCTTTTTCTAAACCTCTTGCCACACTGCAGTTTCTTTTCAGAATGAGTTTGCAAATGATGTTTCAGGTCTCTTTGATGCGTAAAACTCTTTTTACACTGAAGACACGTTAAACGCCTCTCTCTAGTGTGGAGTTTCATGTGAGTGTCAAGGTTTCCTTTAAATCTGAAAGACTTTCCGCAGTGGTGGCACACATAAGGCTTCTCTCCAGTGTGAACTCTCATGTGAGTCTTAAGGTTTCCTTTAAGTGAGAAACTCTTTCCACAGTCATCGCACATGAAAGGCTTCTCTCCGATGTGAGTTTTTACATGTTTCTTAAGGTGATTTCTATCTGCGAAACTCATTCCACATCGATTACATTTAAAGGAGTTCTCTCTTGAGTGAATCCTCATGTGCTTATTAAGGGTCACTTTATGTCTGAAACTCTTTCCACACTGACAACATGCGAACGGCTTCTCTCCAGTGTGAATTCTCATGTGATACTTAAGATTTCCTTTTTGCGAGAAGCTCTTCCCACACACTTTGCAGGTGTAAGGGTTCTCTCCAGTGTGACTTCTCAAGTGGATATCAAGGGATTCTCTGTATGTAAAATTCATCCCACACTGGGTGCAGCTGTAAGGCTTCTCTCCGGTGTGAATTCTCATGTGAGACTTGAGGCTTACTTTATGACTGAAATTCTTTCCACAGTGATGGCATGAGAACGGCTTCTCTCCAGAGTGAATCCTCAGGTGATAATTAAGATTTCCTTTTTGCGTGAAGCTCTTCCCGCACAGTTTACAGGCGTAAGGGCTCTCTCCAGTGTGACTTTTCATGTGGGCATTAAGAGTTGGTTTGTATGTGAAATTCATTCCACACTGATCACATTTAAATGGCTTCTCTCCGGTGTGAACTCTCATATGATTCTTGAGACTTGCTTTATGACAGAAACCCTTTCCACAGCGATGGCATGTGAAAGGCTTCACTTCCGTGTGCATTCTCATGTGATTCTTAAGGTATTTATTGAACCGGAAACGCTTTTCACACTGCTTGCATTTGAAAGGCTTCTCTTCAGGCTTGTTAGTCTTTCCAGTCTCTGAGGAATTGAAAGATTTTTCTCCAGTTATGAAATTGTGATCTTTCTCTTCCATTTCAGTCAGTACTTCAGTCTCCTCTTTCAGCACCATCAGGTCTACAGCAGAAAAAGACAAATACAAGTTAACCCCAGTTTAATGGCACAGCAACAGACGTCAAGACATTTCAGTGTTTCCCAATCATTAACTAAATTGTGGCAGCCCCGCCGTAGTCTAATTGAATCGAAAATATATTTAAACTTCTCACATAAAAGGGATAGTGCACCCAAAAAGGAAAATTCTGTCATCATTTACTCACCCTCAAGTTGTTCCAAATATGTATGCATTTCTTTCTTCTCCTGAACACAATGGAAGATATTTGGAAGAATGTTTGTAACCAAGCAAATCCCGGCAGCCATTGACTACCATAGTGAGGGGAAACAATACTATGATAGTTAGTGGCTGCAGAGATCTGCTTGGTTGCAAACATTCCTCCAAATATCTTCCTTTGTGTTCAGCAGAACATATACATTTTTACAGGTTTGGAACAATTTGAGCTTGACTCAATTATTACTGAATTTTCATTTATGGGTGAACAATCCCTTTAAAGTCCCAGTGAACCGGAAGTTGCAACTGATTTTATTTCAGTGCCGTTACGTATTTCCAAGTGAAAGGGAATATTGAATAGAGGGCAGGGTTTTACTTCAGCGCTCCTCCTCTCCATCTCTCGCTCATAGCAGACTAACACAGAGCAGTACACATCACGGTTAGTCCCAGAGACGGCCCTCAGCCATGGTTCCAACTCCTTATCCTTCAACCATGTGCTCAAAAACTTGCATTTCCCATTAGTCAGCCATGTTGTTTACCAACCGTGCGTAAAGGGTTATCAGTCAGTGAGCACGGTAACAGATGAAATAAAATCTAGGAATGGGCAAGAGTACTCGAGTACTTGAACATGACAGCGATGATCGTTCATGAAAACGATGATCGCCCAATTTTTTTATTTTATTGGTAAATGCGGCATTTTGGGCTGTACCGGAGGTCTGATTGGTTAGCGTTTGACAGCACGCCTTCCAGACCGGGGAAATAAAGTGAAACTGGATTTGAAAGCGCCACTGCAGTGATGCCTGGAATAACTTTGAACATGAAATACAGTGCAAGATGTAAAGCACCAATCTGTCATATACATAGCATTATAATGAGAACAAGATTGCGTATATATTCTCTGTGCTTTAGTTCCCCGTGTATCAGCGCGCTGTTAAATGAAATCCACAACGAGATCTACATCAGAGCGCGGTCAAGTTCACCTGCACACTCGCATCCTTTTCCGCGATTAATTTTATGTTGTCTATATCTGATTAATCTCATAAAGGACGTATTTGGTTGAGTTTGTTAACCTGCTAGCAAAGCGCTGCCGTTACCAACTGGTGTTTATTCACTCGGTTTCAGCTCAAATGCAATGCCCGACATTATCGACTCTGGGTTATTAGAGACGGTCATATTCTTTTTTTAGATACGCTATTTCTTTTTCAAAATCATTGATGATATTAATAATGCAGCAGTGGTATATTGCTCTCGTGTTTAACCGTAGACCTGTTTTATGTAAAGTTGTTTCTCATTGGCTTCGAAAACATGCAGTGATGCCTGAAATTACTTTGATCACGAAAAATGTAATGCTGTGCAATCTGTCGTATACATACCATTATAATGAGAACACACGATTTTAATAAGAGTTGTAAATTCTCTGTGCTTTAGTGTCCTGTGTATTGCCTTTGTTGTTAAGTGAAGAGCGCGACTGAAAGTTTTGAATGCGTATATCACCTAAATGTGTCATCGTTTTGCCGCATGCTACATTATAGAAACAGTATGTAGGGCTGGGACATTTACCGCATTACCGCGGTCACCTGACGCCTACCGCGGGTCTGAGATCGTCAACCGCCATCACCGCAAAAAAAAAAATTGGTTTACATTCCAGCCTTCATATATTTTGCTAGAATAACTAGCATGTTCACTTTATCGTGATGGACGAAGATATCGTTGTTTTTTTTATTTGTATAAAAAGATATAATTTACTCTGTATTTTATCTCTTTACATAAATACTATTTTCTACTTGAAAACGATAATTTCGTTATTTTACTAAATCAAATAAGGACTCATAGGTTGCACGTGAGGGGAAAAAAGTAGCTTGCTTCCACTTAAGAGCAGTTGTGCTCTTTTTATTTTAATATCTCCTTACATAAATACTATTTTCTACTTAAAATTATAATTTCGTTATTGACCCAGTGTTTTGTATGTGAACGCTGTTTTACGTGATTATTACCACAGGAGTGAGGCACAAAGCTTTGTTTACAAGGGAAATAAATTCGCAGTTACATCGCAGCCATGAAAACATAGGCTATGGATTCATGCCGAATGAGAGGGGGAGGCTGAGCCCAATTTAAGATTTGCCAGCTTTTTTATTCTGTTTTGCGATCTGGTCACCCAATATTCAGATTTCCGTGAATTTTAACAATAGGCCTAACGTTAGTCCATTTTATTCCACTGGACATCTCGTTTATTTTCCCAAATCTTCACTCGCACTCATTTTCGCAGGGAATTATAAAAGTTTATCCCTTTCATTTGCTTTAGTCTATTATACCCATTCAAATATTTTACTGTGGTAAAGTAGAAAAACACTGTAGGACGAGATTTTATATAACACAGTTTGTGATTGTTATTAGACTTGAGGCGCGTCAAGTTTAGCTATTTGACACCCAGCGATGTAGCTTCGGTTTTCTCTAGCAGTGCATAGCCTAATCAAACATATGTAGCCTAAATGTCTTGACCCTGTGGACGTTTTACAACAAGTGTTGCTTTGCAACATCAGGAGAAAACATGAATACGTAGATATTCAAGAAGGTGTGTGTCCAGCTCGTGTCCCACAATCATCGCAAAGCGCAGAGTGGCATATGACGCATCTTTGCGGGGAAATAGCTATGTAACAAATCTTTTTTAAACAAATATTAAAAGTTGTGATATTCTTAAGATTACCATTATTTACTTATAATCATTTAAATGTTTTACAGGCTGTAGTGTGTTGTTTTACTGACGGAAAATAAACATGCATGCTTATGAAATGGATGTTTGAGCGTTTATTATTTCAAATTGTAGTCTAGACTACAGTATTTAAAATAGCATATATGCATAGTTATACTCTCAATTTAATCTACAGAGCCAAGTTTTTAGTTCAACTATAGAAGAGGATTAGTGTGTGTCGCACTCGCAACAAGACTCGCAACAGGGGGCGTGGCATCACAATGGTGGCGCTCCATGGTGATGGTTGGGGTCTGTTTGGGGGTTTAAAGTAGGGGTGCACCGATCCGATATTAGGATCGGATATCGGCCGCGATACTGACAAGTTAGCTGGATCGGGGATCGGAAAAATGAACAGATCCACAGGCCGATCCAGGTTTTTTTTGTCGCATCAGAACCTACGTCATTCATCAGCATCACGTGTGTCGCATGCTAGAGGCAACATGGAGCGAGCCAGAGGGGGTGCTGGGTTACCAACTCTCACGCATTTCGGTCTCATCTCATGCGCTCACTCTGCCCAACTTAATCTTTCGCCAAATTGCCAAACCTGCTTTTGATATTAAACAAAGCTTATCTTTTACATTTTTCAAACAATAAATAGCGTTTTGGCGCTAATGTGGCAGGTCACGTGGTTCATGAAGCGCTCAATACTTCTAGCGCTGTGTCAATGCATTTGAACACACAACAGTTTCACTATACAGATGTTTGCAGCAAGTTTTGGAGAACAGTCCAGCATAGTGTGCATTGATTATTAAGTAAACCATATTTACAGGATCGTTTTATTATGGAGTGATAGAGATGCAACATTGTTAACATTAATGTTATTCTTAGCCCTCAGGTGTTCCTTACTAACTGGTCACACTCACTGATGGTCAAATGTGACCATACACCGTAACCGTTTTTCAATTAAATAAATGTTCTACATTTTAGTTCATTAAGAATTGAACACTTTACATCTGTTATTTTGTCTTAGCTATGTTTAGTTAGTAAAGTCTGGTGGCTTTAGTCTCTTCAAGGAAGGTATAAGGTGGAAAGTATACAGTTTATAATTAATTCAACAATAGTATCGGATCGGTATCGGGACTGAAAAAGTTGGATCGGTGCACCCCTAGTTTAAAGCGGTTTACCGCGGTAAGAAAAAATCCATACCGTCCCAGCCCTAACGGTAAGACTAACATATGAATGAGTTCAGCTTTGAGAATGAAACCAACCTGTTTGTTCCTCAGTATCTTCTTGTTTCACACCGAATGTTTCTTCTTCAATCTTCATTTCTTCACTCTCCTCTTTAATAAACGCCATCTTTATAATAGCGTGGATCTCAGTCGCTTCACCAGGAGTGTTTCTGTGTGTAAAGACAATATAAGAATAATTAACCGAAAGAAAAATAAATCCAAGCTAAATCAGCTCCCTAGTTCAGTGCACTGCTAAGGCAGTGAAGTGAAGCCAGAGGTGCGAGTGGACTGCGGAGTGGAAGGTATTCGCCATCTTAAGTGAGATCCCAATCCAAAGGGAGCACACATGATCAGTTCGAAGGGCACTGTGAACGGCGTAGGGAAGAAGATAACATCACTTTACAGGAAGTGGAGAGTGAAAATCACCCGTCTGTCATTGCGCATGGCATCACCCGTCTGAACTAATGATGGAGCAGAGCTGCTGGAAGAGTTATTAATCAGCTCTGCGATGGAGATATGTTATTATACAAACTAGAGTATTTATCAATGGTTATGGCATTAACTATTACATACGCCTATATTTCATGAATAAACAAATCAAAAATTTTGTGAAGCAGCCGAGGGCTCCCATCTTTTATATTTTACTTTATTTACCTCAGGAATGTTTAATGTGAGCTGCGCTTGGGAAAGAAAGCGCACGAGATGAGACCTGATTGAGAGATTGATTAGGAATACATATACATAGCGTACCAAATCAAAACGTATTTTCATATTGAATGGCAGGTGCAGCTTCATTATGATATCGTATAGCCAATACAGGTATATGTAAACCAATAGACAATGTTTTGATTATTAATTTTAGATACATAACCTACTGTGTGTTTTGTAACTGTATGCTTATTATATGGTTTTAAATTTTTAAGTAAATTCCCACATGAAAAAATACTATAGTATATTATAGTAAAATTACTCTAGTAAATACTATAGTGTTTTTGAACCGTACTATATTAAACATACTACAGTAAATTAACAAAATGTAGTAAATACTATAATATACTACAATTTACTGTAGTATCTTTACTACAGTACGGTTCAAAAACACTATAGTATTTACTAGAGTAATTTTACTATAATATTTTTTCATGTGGGTTACGATATTAATTTATGTTGTATCATGATCTGCGTGACCCCGTCGTTGCCTTTCTTTGATGACGTTGCAGGGCGCTCCAAATGAGCGTGTTGTCAGCGAAGTGCACTCCAACCGTGGAGCAGTGAGCACTGCGTAGGGACCCTGTCGAGTGGAACGCATCCATAGTTAATGCTCGTGCGGTGATTCGAATCAGTGAATCATTGAACGAATCATTAGTTCAATTGACTCGGACATTAGTTCAATCTAATTGCTACTTTGCCAGTAACTTAAGTCATGTTTATGATAAACTGATTCACTACATAGGAGCGACATAAGACGCACATTTTCTATATTCGTGTGTGGATGCGCTTTACTGACAAACAAATAACGATCATTCAAACCAAATCTATGCGGTGGTATCTCTCCAGCAAACGACACATCCTG
>CM040923.1:5957245-6272245 GCA_023029165.1 Gobiocypris rarus
ATAGCCTGCGTGGAATACCTAAAAACAAATTGGAATGGAACACACATAAAACTAATTTCCTGTAACTTCACCTCAACAAAGACTAAAAACTGAATCATTGTTCCTATGTAATTTTATGAATTTTTGCGTGGCATAAATTATCTTCCACAGACAAGGAGTCTCGGACCGAAACACAATCCATTCATACTTTAAAGCTACACTGTGTGATATTTTCCCCCATCTAGCGGTGAAAAGGTATATGACCATCCAGTGAATATTAGTTTCTGTTCCTCTCAATTCCGATTTCGTTTTAACTCCTACGGTGGCTGATTTAGTCCAAGATTAATATGGCTTCCAGTTCGATCAAGTGATGAGGTTACTTTAGAAAACTATTATAATTTGCAGTTATTTAATTTGTCAGTTAACATGTAGGTTATGACATCTATGTAAAATGAATAATAGTTTTACGTTTTCGTTATTTTTTACCATTTCATTGCTGACATCAGCGATCAGGTTCCCAGACGAATGCAAGCTAATCTTAGTAAAGTAACTTTTATCGGTGCTATCGTTATTCTGTATATTGTACGACATCACTAGCGTAAGGCAAAGTTTACATTGTAGGCTATATCAGTCTCAAGCAATCCCCCTCTTCACATTCGACACGGTGCCATCGAGTGTTAACACGCCAAAGGCGAAGCTTGAATTTACGGGTATGTCAAGGAAAACAAGGCAGCTCGCCAGTATGGCAGTTTTTATTTTATTTTATAAGTTTGACCGTAATCAGATCAATGTCGTCTACAAATGATCCCCACCAAGACTGGTAATACCACAAACTTTTTTAACCACCTTAAGCCTTGTTTATACTTTCGTCTGGCTCCGCAGCGTGAGCGCGCCTCATCCGTTTAGGAAGGTGTTTCTACCTGACGCGCTCGCCGTTGTGCTATTCTTTGAAACGACATGGAGAGGTAACGTTACTCTGTATCAGTGCCTTATGACCAAGCATCTAAACGGCACAAAGAAATAATGGAGGCACTGCACCTAATGTTAAGAGATAATTGTTAAGTGTTCATTGTGATTTTAGACTTATGTTTATTTGAATTTGAGTGTTTTCCATGGCTGTGTTGACATTTATGCCTTTATAACTAAGGGGATTATAATCATTTAAATGTAATATATTTTTCTCCTGATCCTTATTTTACATAGTTTATAAAACTATCAATAATTATCTATATCGTGATACAGTTTTCAGCCATATCGGCCAGCCTCGATCGCCCCCAGGTGTTTGGTCCCAGTATAGCTCATAGCCCCTTCCCTCCGTGTATTCTAATGGACGCGAGGCAAACTAAACAAATTACATTTCAAATACTTTTTTCCCAGAGTTGGTTTCTGTAATTTTAGGCAGTTTTTTTTTCAACCTGAAGTGGTCGTTCTTTAAATAAGTTTAGTTTTAGTTAGTTATTTGATGCTATAAAACGGGGAATGTGAAATCATGATTGACCACTGAGATTGAGATCTCCGAGTGGAGTCGTCACTGAGGCACTAACAGAGTTTTTTTGGGAGGAGTTTGGAGCTTTAGATTTAATTTCTACATTTCCATATCTGTTTATTTCACACCGACAAAATGAATTGTTCTGCATCTGCGAGAGTGGGGGCGGGCGTTTTGATATCGCGTCTCTACTTTGTTCTCTACTGCGCAGACTCCGGTCCCGAGGTCACTATTGCGCTCTGACTACTGACTGTCTCAAATCTGTGCAAGATGTCAGTGCTATAGTTAGACCTCTGGAGGCTTCACTTTTCTTCAGCGTAAGCGAATGAAGTCGCATTGTCCAATTTTTTTTTTTTCCTTTTCGGTTTATGCATAAAACGCACCTTAACCATCCATCTCCATATAAGGGCTTTCTGCACATGCTTTCCTTACAGCTTTTCGTCACTCTCGTCAAACTTACTGCTATTCGAAGACATGCTCTCACCCGGGTCCTTGAGCAATGCCAAGTGTGCCATTCTCACCAGTTCTCACAATAAACACCTTTTATGAAGACCCAGATTACAGAGCTCTCATTAGCCAGCTGTACATACCTGTATATCTGCATTTTTTTCAGAGAAAACTCCAGCTGAAGCTATAACGCAGCTTTTCTTACTCTTTAACTGTAAATGATAGAATATATTTAAGATGAAATTAAATTATTTAATTTCAATGTATAATTGTATAAATGGATTATATAATACAATTAATGCAATATACTACAATGCAATTATTGTCATGTTAGGATGAAATATAACTTCTAAGTTATTTATGCGTACGTGTGGTTTCAGTTGTTCCCATATTTTTTCGTAAATTAAAAAAACCCCGAAATCTTTGAATTGTGATTTGTTCTTAAAATCGTTCGTACACACATTTTGTGCACAAATTTGAGCATACGCAGGCTTGCTTAATGAGACCCAGTGGCACTGGTATGGCGGCATTATAATGCCATTAATAATCGAGAATAATGATCATTCATGCTTTGTACTGTAACTGTAACTACAGCCTTTCAATGGGGTAAAGTGCTGAAACCCTTTTATACTTTAATGGAAAATGTATTAACCACTCAAAACTGACAAAGAATGATAACAAAAAGCTTACACAACAACTCTTGCTCACTGATATGAACAAGTGATTTATCTTTCATCCAAAGCCACATGAAGCAATTTAGAACTTAGAATCATAGTTGCAACTATTTAATGGACACTTTTCATATTTCTGATGTGATATAATTGGGTAAACAACATAGATTTAGTGGAAGTATAGTAACTATACTGTAGTGTAGCGGTGAACTACAGCAATATGTATTCTCATTTTCCCCAGTAACCAGTGGCAGAACTAGACTTATACATGGGGTGGCCGAGGCTACTATAGGGGGTCCATAGAGCGTGAAAGAATATAATGTTTAATACACATTTGTTTTCATCGTTTTTACTCATGTAACATTGTGGTTGCTTATTTATTAGAATACAATTTTAGATACCAGTGAAACTTAACAATTCTTGATTCCAACTGATATTTCACAGCCAAAACGACCACCCTAATAATATAAATTGAAAACATTAGGCTATTGAATAAAAGTGAACAAGCAGCAATAAAGTTAGAACGGTGCTAAGAATTAAGTGATTGATGTTGCAGGTCTAACAGTAATTCAGTTACAGAAAAAGAATAACAAATAACATTGGATAATTTTCACTTTATAAATGAAATATAGATTAATGCATGTTAAAACTGGCTACAAAAGTTATTCAGTCAAGATGAGTGGATGATTTTTCTTTGATTAACTTTAATGACAGACTGCAGGACTACAAGCTACTGTCTCTACCAAATGCACAATATTGAATCCAATACTGACACGCTTCCGAATTAATTTGTCAACTGCTAACATTCGGTTAAGACATAGCAGACTGTTAACTATGATACTCGCTATTTTTGGCATAGGCTACTATGTCCGTTCAAGTGCTCTGTGTGCGTGCTATGGATGCCATATGCCACATACCAGATGCATCGCGTTCTCATGTTCAAGCCGGCAATGCAAAACAGTGACTCTAATCACCATTTAGGCAAAAAGTTAACTTCAAGAATTAAAAAAATGTGGCGTCGGCGTGTTTTGCTGTAAGAACTGCACAAACGGAAACGTGGGCAATCTATATTAGTACAGACTTTACACAGAAAGAAAAATACTGAGAAATGCCTATACGCACTCTTCCAGGCTAGCGTGAAGTCATTATACATTAACAAAGTTGTGAGACAAGTTGTATCGTTTAATGGAAAACAATGTGAATGGCGCCGCAGGATTTTGAACAACTCTGCGCTAATGCGCGACCCCCCTTTAATCGTCTTTGTCAACTGTTAATATTCATGATACATGATCAATGTGCCGTGCCGCCGCACGTCAAAATAAATGCTTCTTTTAACAGGAGATGAAATGGAAATAGTGATCTAAATTTTGGGGTGGCCACCAAAGTCCAGTGTCCAGTGCCACCCTGCACACACCTCTGGCTCCGCCACTGCCAGTAACTACAGCTCCATAAAAGTAAGTTCAGTTAATATAGTATCTGATAAGGACATTATATTAATAATGCAATCAGTCAGTAAATAAAGTTGAACTCTCTTGCATCTGGTCCGTCGATGAAGCCATGTCTTTTGCATGTTTTACAAAAGGCGTCCATTCACAACTGACTTCCGGAAAAACAGGATTGACCAATGACATTTCAGGTTACAATGAAATAAGTAAAATCCCGCCCCACGACTGAAAAAAAAAAAAAAGTTTTTGCGTGAGCAAACTAGAAGCTCGAGCGCGGGGAATGATGACGCGCGTGCTGCGAGTCGTGTCCAAGCTCGCAAGGCCTTGATTTGCGTGCAGAGATGTCATGCGCGCACTCAGGTTTAAAAGGAGCTCGCGGGTTGCCGTTTCCTCGGGTGTAGACCTGTTATTCTCTCGCGGGAGTGATTTACTGCGCAAGCAAGCATCAGTTGTGTGCTCGATTATTAATGGCATTATAATGCAGCCATACACTGGAACTAGTTTTGGATGAAGTGATGTGCTTGTTGTAGTTATTGTTGTACAAGCAGAATGTGAGGGTTGGTCAATGTGGTGTTTGTCCTACCCCTCCTCTGGGTAAAAAGTGACAGTGATGAGCGCTGCATTTTAACCAAAGTTGAGGATTCTTCAACTCTTGGCGACCGGTAAAAAGGAAAAAAATCAGAACGCTCAGCGCAAAATAGACACTCGCCTCATCATGCTGTTGCTGTTTTAAAAAACAGTGGCAGTGCCAAGCAACTGTCTCTGTTCGTGGGCATCTAAAACAATACAAAAACGCAATAAAATATGAATTCTAACACATTTGTCAGTGATAAACATTCCTCATCAATCTGTAATATAAATAAGATGCTAAAATTGCAATTTATACAGTGATTCTGAATAATGGATGACACGGTGGTGTAACAGAGAAGTTACATTACTCTTATTGACTCACCTTTATCTAAACCTCTGTCTCGCACATCTGCCATGATTGTAGTTTCTTTTTATTGGTGTTTGTAGTTCTGAACCGAATTCTCTTTCAAAGAGCAATCCACACCTCACAAATCTGGGGCCATCTGGGAACTTTTTGCATACTTTTTGCATACTTTTTTTTTACATACTATGCTTTATAACACACTTATTCTAACCTCACATACTATTTAGGATGAATAATATGCACATTGGGACTAGGCTTGCTGCGATAGTTGGTGTTGCTGTTGTTACCGATGTTCAACCAATCAGCATGTTCAGCGCCCAAGTCCCACCTCCGAAAGTTCTTGAACTTTGAAAAAGTACTACCTTGCGAGCAGTTTTGAGGGGGAATTTTTCACCCCAAACTTTATTTAAACCCTGGTTCCTGCAGTTGAAACACACAGAGTACCTCCCCAAAGACCCTATAGTTCCTGGGGAAAGTTCCTAAGGTGGGAACACGGCTAAACATGGCTGTGCCCATAACTAGTTATAACTTTTGTACTCTTATTTTAGATCATAGTACAAATATAAAAGTAAAATATACAGTGGGGCAAAAAAGTATTTAGTCAGCCACCAATTGTGCAAGTTCTTCAACTTAAAAAGATGAGAGAGGCTTGTAATTTTCATCATAGGTACACTTCAACTATGAGAAACAGAATGAGAAGAAAAATCCAGAAAATCACTCTGTCTGATTTTTAAAGAATTTATTTGCAAATTATGGTGGAAAATAAGTATTTGGTCACCTACAAAAAAAGCAAGATCTCTGGCTCTCACAGTCCTGTAACTTATTCTTTAAGAGACTCCTCTGTCCTCCACTGTTACCTGTATTAATAGCACCTGTTGGAACTCATTATCAGTATAAAAGACACCTGTCCACAACCTCAAACAGTCAGACTCCACTATAGCCAAGACCAAAGAGCTGTCAAAGGAATCCAGAATCAAAATTGTTGACCTGCTCCAGGCTGGGAAGCATGAATCTGCAATAGGTAAGCAGCTTGGTGTGAAGAAATCAACTGTGGGAGCAATTATTAGAAAATTGAAGACATACAAGACCACTGATAATCTCCTTCGATCTGGGGCTCCACGAAAGATCTCACCCGTGGGGTCAAAATTATCACAAGAACGGTGAGCAAATATCGCAGAACCACACTGGGGGACCTAGTGAATTACCTGCAGAGAGCTGGGACCAAAGTAACAAAGGCTACCATCAGTAACACACTACGCCGCCAGGGACTCAAATCCTGCAGTGCCAGACGTGCCCCCCCTGCTTAAGCCAGGACATGTCCGGGCCCGTCTGAAGTTTGATAGAGAGCATTTGGATGATCCAGAAGAGGATTGGGAGAATGTCATATGGTCAGATGAAACCAAAATATAACTTTTTTGGTACAAACGTTTTGGAGGAGAAAGAATGCTGAGTTGCATCCAAAGAACATCATACCTTCTGTGAAGCATGGGGGTGGAAACATCATGCTTTGGAGCTTTTTTTTTGCAAAGGGACCTAGACGACTGATCCGTGTAAAGGAAAGAATGAATGGGGCCATGTATCGTGAGATTTTGAGTAAAAACCTCCTTCCATCAGCAAGGGCATTGAAGATGAAACATGGCTGGGTCTTTGAGCATGACAATGATCCCAAACACACCGCCTGGGCAATGAACAAGTGGCTTCGTAAGAAGCATTTCAAGGTCCTGGAGTGGCCTAGCCAGTCTCCGAATCAACCCCATAGAAAATATTTTGGAGAGAGTTAAATCCGTGTTGCCCAACGACAGCCACAAAACATCACTGCTCTACAGCAGTGGTTCTCAAACCTGTCCTGGAGGCACCCCAGTCCTGCACATTTTGAGAGTGTCTCCTCATTTATCACACCTGATTCAACTCATCAGCTCGTTAGTAGAGACGGCAAGAACTAAATTGGGTGTGTCTGATTAGGGAGACATACAAAATGTGCAGGGCTGGGGTGCCTCCAGGACAGGTTTGAAAACCACTGCTCTAGAGGAGATCTACATGGAGGAATGGGCCAAACTACCAGCAACAGTGTTAAAACCTTGTGGAGACTTACAGGAAACATTTGACCTGTCAGTGCCAACAAAGGGTATAAATCAAAGTATTGAGATTTACTTTTGTTATTGACCAAATACTTATTTTCCATCATAATTTGCAAATAAATTCTTTAAAAATCAGACAATGTGATTTTCCTCATTCTGTCTCTCATAGTTGAAGTGTACCTATGATGAAAATTACAGGCCTCTCTCATCTTTTTACGTGGGAGAACTTGCACAATTGGTGGCTGACTAAATACTATTTCCCCCCACTGTACATGTGCTGGTCATTTAATTAGAATATCATCAAAAAGTTATTTATTTAACTAATTCCATTCAAAAAGTGAAATTTGTATATTATGTTCATTCATTACACACAGACTGATATATTTCAAATATTTATTTATTTTTATTTTAATGATTATAACCAACAATTAAGGAAAATCCCAAATTCATTCTCTGAAAATTAGAATATTGTGAAAAGGTTCAATATTGAAGACACCTGGTGCCACACTCTAATCAGCTAATTAACTCAAAACACCTGCAAAGGCCTTTAAATGGTCTCTCTGCCTTGTTCTGTAGGCTACACAATCATGGGGAAGACTGCTTTCTTGAAAGTTGTCCAAAAGACGACCATTGACACCTTGCACAAGGAGGGCAAGACACAAAAGGACATTTCAAAAGAGGCTGGCTGTTCACAGAGCTGTTCCAAGCACATTAATAGAGAGGCAAAGGGAAGGAAAAGATGTTGTAGGAAAAAAAGTGTACAAGCAATAGGGATAACCGCACCCTGGAGAGGATTGTGAAACAAAACCTATTAAAAAATGTGGGCCAGATTCACAAAGGGTGGACTGCAGCTGTAGTCAGAGTTTCAAGAACCACTACGCACAGACATATGCAAGACATGGGTTTCAGCTGTCGCATTACTTGTGTCAAGCCACTCTTGAACAACAGACAGCATGAGAAGCGTCTCGCCTGGGCTAAAGACAAAAAGGACTGGACTGTTGCTGAGTGGTCCAAAGTTATGTTCTAAGATGAAAGTAAATTGAGCATTTCCTTTGGAAATCAGGGTCCCTGAGTCTGGAGGAAGAGAGGAGAGGCACACAATCCATGTTGCTTGAGGTCCAGTGTAAAGTTTCCACAGTCAGTGATGGTTTGGGGTGCCATGTCATCTGCTGGTGTTGGTCCACTGTTTTCTGAGGTCCAAGGTCAATGCAGCCGTATACCAGGACGCTTTAGAGCACTTCATGCTTCCTGCTGCTGACCAACTTTATGGAGATGCAGATTTCATTTTCCAACAGGACTTGGCACCTGCACACAGTGCTAAACCAACCAGTACCTGGTTTAAGGACCATGGTATCCCTGTTCTTAATTAGCCAGCAAACTCGCCTGACCTTAACACCATAGAAAATCTATGGGGTATTGTGAAGAGAAAGATGCGATATGTCAGACCCAACAATGCAGGAGAGCTGAAGGCCACTATCTGGGCTCTCATAACACCTGAGCAGTGCCACAGACTGACCGACTCCATGCCACGCCGCATTGCTGCAGTAATTCAGGCAAAAGGAGCCCCAACTAAGTATTGAGTGCTGTACATGCTCATACTTTTCATGTTCATATTTTGCTGCGTTTACCTCTGTTCAGTCAGACAATGTATCAACACACAGTTACTAGAGGATTTTTTATTTTATTTTGATGAAAAGGTAGATTTTGAGGCGAGTGAGAGCAATTCTGATGATGAGAATTCTACCCCCTCGTTAGAAATCGCGCTCAGAACGCGGTGGAAATTGCGTTCGCTGGGGCATTGTGGTGCGATCGAAAAGGGCACTTTTACTTTCAAAGGGGCAGGGGCTCGAGCTCCCCCGGACAGAAAATGTGGACGGAATTACAGAATCCATTCATAAAAATTGTATAATAATGTTTAAATGTATAATGCAGAATGTCACAGAATTTACATTTTTTTAAATATATTTTCATTTGTGTTCCGTAGATGAATGAAAGTCAGCCAAATTTTATTCAACCATTAAAGCAGAGTCCAGAAAAACTGTTTTTTGTTTCCCAGTAGATTCAAAACATCCGTAGATCAAGATACATTTAATGACATGCATAATGAAGAAATAATTTCTTGTTTTATGAGAAATTTGACAAAATGAAGTGAGTTTATGCATAAAACAAGAACAAATATCTGTCATTGGGTATTAAAATGACTTACATTTTAAATTAAGTTGATTTTTATGAACCCGTTGGCAGATATTTGTGCTTGTTTTAATCATAAAATCACTTTCACAATATTTCTTATCTCAAAAAGCAATCTGCTATCAAAAAGATCTGTTGGAAATTGTATTTTCAAACTTTGAAGTGTCACTAATACATCTCACCGTGTGCTTAGACATTTACATTTAGAGAACATATTGACGTGTGACGCTCCCTTAAATTTATTCCTTATATATTTTTTTAATTGGTCTTAAAAAGACCTTAAATTTACTTTCATATAACCTGCAGAAGCCCTGCTAATATAACTATAACTGCAGTTTACACATATATTTACAATTAAAGTACATTAAAGTGTTGTGTTCAAGTCCACAGCCATACTGTCCTATACTTAAACTACATTCTTTCTAACTCCCCACAAATGTAATTTACTATCAACAGGACAGGTCATCACTTCCCTGGAGATCAGGACAAACCTGATGAGAGGGCTGCTGGAGGAGTGTGGCACAACCCGGTGTCCACCCAAAGGGGGCTGCCCTGCTTTGGACAATACTCTGCGGTTAACAGGGAGGCATTTCCCCTCTGAAGTCCCGCAGACCATCGCTCAGGGCAGCAGGACAAGGCGGCACTGCAAGGTCTGCCTCTCCAGCTTTCGGAAGCAAAAGGAGAGGCGTCTCACAAAGTACATGTGTGTGCCATGCAACACTCCGTTGTGCGTTACTCCATGTTTCGAGGAGTACCACACTTTAAAACATTACTGAAAAAAAGAAACGTTTTCATTTGCTAATATTTGCATTGATATTGTTTTTACGTGTAAGTCATTTGTCATTTATCAATTAGTTTCAATTAGTGATATAATTTATATATATATATTTTTTTTTTTTACATCAATTAGTTTATACAAATAGTTTTCGGTTCCCTGTTGTTGACATTAAATGAGCATGGTCACCATTTCATGCATTGTGTGTTTCTCTTTTGAGTATTTGTTTGAGTAAGTGAATATAGTATTATTAGGGCTGTCAATTTAATGCGTTAGAATGTCGTTAAAATGTCCCTAAAATTCAAGATATGCAAAAATGCTTTATACTCTCAGAGCATTTTTACAATGTTTGTTGTGGTCCGCGTCAGCACGATAGCCGGTGCGCAAATACACTGCAGGCTCGCTCTCGCTCTTATCCAAAGGTAAATCTTCAACACTATCATCTCTTACTTGTGTTTTATGGAACCAAATACATCGTCATCTGATAAAACTTTTCTTGCCCACCCGAGTCTGTGTTGCTTTCTCATTCACACGAATCGCTGCACAGTCTCGAATTAGGTACAGTACCTCTGAGCTCGCATGACAGCTTTCACAATACCAATTTTTCATCTGAACCGTGCCCTGTGTCAAACTAAACTGTCAGTGTGGAAATGGCTGGAGAGGGGGGACAATCGCACTCGGCACGGCACAAGGCAATCATGCCTAGTGTAAGTAAACCCTTACTCACCCCCATCTCATCCAAGATGTTCATGTCTTTCTTTCTTCAGTCGAAAAGAAATAACTTTTTTTGAGGAAAAACATTCTAGTTTTTTTCTCCTCACTATAGACTTCCATGGCAACCAAAATGTTGAAGGTCCAAATCAATGCAGTTTCAAAGGGCTTCACGATCCCAGACAAGGACTAGTGTCTTATCTAGCGAAACGTTAGATCATTAAAAAAAAAATAGCTGGCTGCTGGTCACAATCTACGACCAACTTAGGTTTACAATGCTTTTGGGAAACGCAGCCCGGACAGTTCTAAAATGCCTACCAAGGCCTTGATTACCTGGTTCAGGTGTGTTTAATTGGAGTTGGAGCTAAACTTTGCAGGACAGTGGTCCTCCAGCAGCAGAATTGCACACCCATGTCCTAAATAAAAGTAAAGCGTTAACAATATTGACAAGAGGTTCTGAGATAACATGTAAAACCACTTTCAGTATCTTATGCCAGGTACACGCTGCAAGATTTTAGCCCCAATTTTCACTTTCAAGTTTTGTTGAAAAACACTGACAAATGCCCCAAATCTGTGCTCGTTCCCGTGAGTGAAAATCGCATAATGTGTACTAAGACACAATCTGAGAGAAGCGCTGATCCGTCACTGATACCTGTGAAAAATTTTGCATGCAAATAAATATCTGGGTCCGTCTTTAACTACAGTGCGAAATGTGTGTTGACTGGAAATGACATAGCAACGACCTACAGCCAATAAAAGAGCAAGATCAAGGGCAAAGAAATGTACAGGGGGAGGAGAGTCATAGACCTGCAACAGAACAAAAGCAAGCATGACTTCTGCAAGCATTCTCTCCTTCATATTCTTTTTGTCTTTTCCGCTGCAAACAGACAACTTTTGATCACAAGCTTCTCGAGGGCTACCTTATTTACCAGGAAGAAATACAGTCTCTTCCGTTATTTCCTGTATCACTTCTAGCTTGTGTTTGGTTGTAAAACATACTTTGTAGACCAGACAGAGTTGTTGATGTTTCTTCCCATTGAAATATTGTGAAATGTTGCCGGTCCATCTTGTAATGTGCACACAACAACAACCCTTTCAAATATACGATCACACGGGTGTGATCAGTCTTGGCTTGTCCCTGGAGTGTACGATCACCGTTGATCAACTGCTAAATTAAAATGTGCTTTTACACGTTGGCTGGCGCTGAACCAGAGAAAGAAGTGCTCAACTCTTGTCATATACACAACAACTATTCAGTGTTTTCAACTGGGTAATGTTGAAAATTTTAGGTTTCAGACATTTAAACAAACATAAGTACCAGCAAAACAATACTTTTAGAGTTTGTTAAGTAAACACTGATGTCTATGGATGCGGCAATAATAATCCTCTCCATTATAATTAGACACGTTTTATTCATATCAGATACACATTGTGTAAGTATTAAAGTTACTTACACAATGTGTATCTGATATGAGTAAAACTAGTCTTATTATAATGGAAAGGATTATTATTTCAGTTTTCTCTCTTCTCTCAGGAAACAAAGCGATACATTGTAAATAGCGGTTGCCTTTTAAAAAACTGGTGTTATTAAACTGCAGTTAACTTGTATTGGTCTCTTTTTGCCCTAGACCTGATGCCCCTGAAAGAGGAGAGTCCAGAACTGAATGAAATGGAAGAGAAAGATCCTTATGAGAGACATCATGATTTCATAACTAGTTGCTCACCGACTGAAAAAACATCCTCACAAAAACAGACAGGAGATAAAAGTCTTTTCAATTGCCAACAGTGTGGAAAGAGTTTTATCCAAAACAAAAACCTTAGAGTCCACATGAGAAGTCACAGTGGAGAGAGGCCTTTCACTTGCCTTCAGTGTGGAACGAGTTTTGTTCAAAAAGGAAGCTTTAAAAGGCACATGAGACTTCACACTGGAGAGAAGCCTTTCACATGTGAACGGTGTGGAAAGAGTTTTATTCAGAAAGCTAGCCTTAACAGGCACATGAGAATTCACACTGGAGAAAAGCCGTTTATGTGCCCTCAGTGTGGAAAAAGTTTTGATCAAAATAGAAACCTTATAGTCCACATTAGAGTTCACACTGGAGAGAAGCCTTTCACCTGCCAACAGTGTGGAAAGAGTTTTACTAAAAAAGGAAACCTTGAAGTCCATATGAGAGTTCACACTGGAGAGAAGCCCTTCATATGCCCTCAGTGTGGAAAGGGTTTCGATCAGCAAGGAAATCTTGTAGTTCACATGAGAGTTCACACTGGAGAGAAGCCTTTCACCTGCCAACAATGTGAAAAAAGTTTCACCAAAAAAGGAAGCCTTGAGAGCCACATGAGAGCTCACACTGGAGAGAAGCCGTACACATGCTCTCAGTGTGGAAGGAGTTTCGCTCAAAAAGGAAGCTTTAACAGGCACGTGAGAATTCACATTAGAGAGAAGAAGCTTTAAACCTGTCATCACTGAGGAAATACTTTCAGATTTCACTTGTCCTCATGTCATCCCAGACATGTAAGATTTTATTTAAGAGATATTTAAATGAATTCTGAGAGATTTCTGTTACAATAAGCTTTTTGAAAAGAATTTGTCTCAGCTTTCATATTCTGTCATATTCATTGTAAAATTCATACAATAAATTTTCAACACTCTTTAATGTGGCTTGACAGATGGCTGTAGCAGTAAGTTTTGCTGCTGATACTTGTGTATTCTCTTGTTTTATGCCTGTGGTAATTATGAATGAAGTAAAGGTGAATTTGGTTTAAAACATAGAAATGCACATACACACACTCTCTTTTCTATGTTTTAAAGCCCCCCCTATATACCTTTATACAGTAGGCCTATATACAGTCTTTATATTTGTGGCTTTAAAGCAATAGGCTATGCTATATTTATAAAGTGGTATAAATCGCAGGTGGTGCAAAGGTATCCACATTGATATGATCCGATCAGGCGCTTTGTCTTTAAAATGTCATATTTGTTGTGTGTGTTTTTTTTATAAGTGCGCTATTCATCTAAACGGCATTGTACTGCACAAATGCTTTTATAACTTAGTATTTTTGTCTTGTTTCTAGTCTAAATATCTAAAAATTCTTAAATCAAGATGCAAAGAGTATTTGCTTAAAACAAGCAAAATTATCTGACAATGGAGTAAGAAAACTAATCTTGTTTCTGATTGAAAGCTTGTTTTTTTCTGTGGCATGGGGACGTAATAGCCTAACTTGTGCCATTAATCGATCTATGTTCCATTACATGGAAAACGGGCACATGAACGGAATATTCTAAAAGCAACTCATGTAAACACCAGAATATTGTCCTACTCAGAATAAGGTCAATAATTCGATAACTGCTGTCCATGTCAACAAAGTCAGTGATGAGTGCTGTTTTATTAAAAGTTGAACATTCTTCATCTCTCGGTGACAGGTAAAAACGTTGTACGCTGAGTGTGAAATAGAGGCTCAGCGCTTCGTTGCGCTCATGGCTTTCTTAAAATGTGGCGCTCCCATTGAAAAACAATTGGATATGTCAGCCATGTGAAAAAACCCTGTTTAAATCCATTAAAAGGCTATATTTAATCCATTACATAATCACTAAGATTGTGATGTGCTGCTCATTTAATTTTTAATTTAGCATTTTTTGTTGTTGTTGAATATGCCTATTCTTTGGCCAAATATAATTTTAAACTAATGCCTGTGGTGTGTACCATAGCTGCTTTTTTTTTTTTTTTAACAGACAATTTCTTTATGAAGTAACTCGTTATGAATATTGATTATTTTCTTAGCACCCCCACATATTGGATTTAGCCCCCCCTTAGCACCGGTAGAGAAAAATTCTGGCGCTGTGCATGTGCACATAGCCTAGATTTACGCACCCCTAGAACACCCTAGCCTGGATGCCAGCCGAACTTAGCCCTGCCCACAACATTTGAGGTTGGGAAGTTCGGTCTGGACTTTATCCGTTGTGAAGCAACTATGCTCGAACCAGAGCAGTTTAGACCAATCAAATTGTCAGGGCGGGCTTTATACGATGATGGACAGATGATCAACAGTAACGTTATCATCCACGTCACCAAAGAGCGCTTGGGTTGAATTGTTTCATCAAACATCAACAACAAGCTTACCTTTGCAATGCTTGTTCATGTTCTTTTACCGGTTGGAGTTGATGGATTGGGGCAAAACTTCTTCAGAGCCCTGGGCGTCTTGGAGGGAGTAGATTCCCAGTCTCTTTTCTCTGATCCCTTAGATGAATGCGCTTCTTCAGCCTGGTCTCCTTCATCACCTGTCCATTTTTTTAAACATGGGCATGTTGCGTTCCAACCGTGTTATTAAGTTCTGACAGGACCGACAAATGCGATAAGATTTGTTTGCTATATTGTCGAGTTCTAATTCTAAACGGAAACTTTCATTTGCAACGACCTCATCTCTTCAAAAGACTTTCTTCTTCGTGACTGAATCCTGGATGAAATCAGGTGATCCAAGTCCTCTTTCCGAACTGACTCCCCCTGAGTATGATTTTTTTATTATTTTCTCATTTAACTGGTAGGGGACGCGGTCTCGTGTTTTTAAAGATAAAATATTGTGTTGCCTTTCAACTGCAGCCACCTTCAGTAGTTTTGAAATTCAGGAAACATTTAAACTGCCCTCATCCTGTTTTACTTGTATTAATTTTGTGTTCTTAACTTCTTTACAGACAAAATTAACACAATTCGAGCCCAAGTTTTACTTCGAGCCTGTACCTGATCTCTCTTTCTCCATCTCACAGTGGAGTGAATTTGACCCGATCTCCCTTCAGACATGTAGTGAAATCACTTAAAAATTGAAACCAACTTTTTCTCCTCATGACGCTCTTTCTTCTCGTTTTTCATATGGTCAGCCCGGACATTTTACACATAATTAATAACTGTCTAGTTTTAAATTTACTCAAAAACCTTTACTTGACCCTACAATACATGCAAAGTATATCTCCAATTTGCTGTTTTTATCCAAAATCCTTGAAAAAGCAGTTTTTATACAACTGAAACATTACTTGCAAACCAATGCCATTTCTGATATTTTTCAGTCCGGTTTTAAAAACCTTCATAGCACTGAGTCTGCGCTCTTAAAAGTTTTTAATGATGTTTTTAATGACCACTGATTTCGGTGATACTATGGCCTTATGGCTCATTTCCACTGAGCGGTACGGTACAGTACAGTACGGTTCGGGTCTGTAACCATGAAAAAAAGTGACGGTGCACGGTTCGGCATTTTGGTACCAGTCACAACTTTTGACAGTGGAAACGCAAATAAATGCGTACCGTACCGTACCGTACCATACCGAACCGTACCGCTTAGTGGAAACGAGCCATTAGTTCTCTTAGATTTGAGTTCTGCTTTTGATTTTGTTGATCACAGGATTCTTCCTAGGTGTATATGACATTCTTCTTCCAGATGAATAAAATCGGAGTATTATTAAAAACAAGTCCTGGCTAATCCAAGCAACGTAATGGCAGTGAATTGTTGCATCGTTTTTTGAGCCACTCCACACGGCTCCGGAGGGTTATTAACGGCCTTCTGAAGCGAAGTGCCATATCTGCATAAGATCTAGCATAAGCATTTTTAAACTGCGAGAGGCACTACACTTTTTCCTTAAGTTGAACATGGAAGGGTTAGGGTCGATCGTACGGAAGCTAGATAATTTACTTTATAAAGTTTTAAATATGGATATTTTTCTTACACAAACGCATCGATTCGCATCAGAAGGTCTTTATTAACCCTCCGAGTGTGGCAACAATTCACATTATATTGCTTGGAAGAGCCAGGACTTTTTTAATATAACTCTGATACACCTAGGATGACTTGAGGGTGAGTAAATCACAAGGTAATTTTCATTTTTGGGTGAACTAACCCTTTAATCTTTTAATTATTTTGGCTAAGTTTCATAAGACAACAATTACTCAAAAGAAACCCTCATATATTACCTTTTTAAATACTGATCTCACAATATACAAACTCTTTCAAACATGAGATCACAAAACAAAAAACTTTTCAAATTCATCTAACTGCCCTAATATTATACTGTAAGTATTATATTTTTTTAATGTTTAATGTATTATAATGTTTTAATTATTATTTTTACATATTCATTCTATATTTTAGCTGTTGTTTTTTTGTCCTACATAATCTGAACTGTACCAGGATGTCTTGTATTATTTGTTTTGTACTTGTCTGCAATTTAACTAATAAAAAAAAGAGAAAAGGACTTTTATTTTGACGTGACGACGTGACGTCACACGGCTGCGTCGCGCTGGGGAAAGGTTGGTATTTTTAAGCTTTTAAAGTGTTTAAATCGATACAAACCGTCCAGGCAATTTTTGCCGTTTTTACAAGCGATATAAAATGTATTTATTATTATGGAATGTAACATCGCAATGCCTTATTTAACATTAATGCCAGTTATTTGTGTGAGTAAAGCGCATCCACACATGATTAACAGAAAAGATGCGTCGCATTTCTCTCCCTATATCGTCAGTTTATCAATAACACGAATTCAGTCACTGGCAAGTAGTGATGGAGAAACATATTTTCATCTGAGTCAACTGAACGAATTCCTTCGCAGAATGTTACAAATAAATAATTTTAAAATGACCCACATGAAAAAATACTATAGTATATTAAAGTAAAATTACTTAAGTAAATACTATAGTGTTTAAAATACTACAGTACATTTACTACGCGTTGTTAATTTACTGTAGTATATTTACTATAGAATGGTTCAAAATCACTATAGCAATTTTACTATAATATACTATATTTTTTCATGTGGGGATCATGTTAAACTTTCATGAAAGTGTACTCTAACCATTAAATAGCTAATATTAATCATAACTAAATATAAAGTGTCTGTGTTTATTTTAATTTATTTATTTCTAGTTTTTTTTGTTTTGTTTTTTGCTGATCAGTTAATTTAAGTCTATTAACTCTCACTCTGACTGACTCTTACCAGTGATTGAGACTGAACTAGGGCTGATTGAGACACACACAGAGATTTAGTGTGATTTTTTTCTTTCTCATCTTAAAACAGGACGGAGTGTCCAAACGCATAAAAACTCCTGGTGAAGCGACTGAGATCCATGTGACACACTATTATAAAGATGGCGTTTATTAAAGAGGAGAGTGAAGACATTAAGTTTGAAGAAACATTCAGCGTGAAACAAGAAGATCTTGAGGAACAAACAAAGATGGCGTTTATTAAAGGGAGAGAGAGTGAAGACCTGAGGATTGAAGAAACGTTCAGAGTGAAAGAAGTACCTGAGGAACAAACAGGTTGGTTGCATTATCAAAGCTTAACTATTTTACACACAGGTATCACACACTGCTCATTCTATTCTGCTCAACAGTATTGTTATTTAAAGACATTATGAAATTAAGATCATGTCTGTACTCTACATTGTTATGACTGTACAATTAAACACAATCGTTGTTATCCTCAGTCACTGCAGATTTTACATCTGGGCGTACGTTAACTCAATTGATTGAGAATCTCACCTACAAATCTGGGCTATATGTTAACTTTTTGCACATAGTACTGGTTCTACAGGGGTTAAGTTTTGTAGCACATGCCACACAATTTTAGCATAAGTATACCATCTCTGTAAACAAGAAGTAGTGCAGTTCATCACTTAAATAAGACAAAGGATATTAATGTCCTATATAGGGACCACAAAATACAACCCTTAACAAATGTTCTTACACACAAACACACACACAAAAAAAGTGATACTACCAAAACAGAACACCTAACATTAAGTCAATTTTGGTTATATAGACCAATATCACAAGTGACAATCCAAACAACATCCATCCGTTTTGGTTGAGCACTTGAAAATACTGCTTAATTTTCCTATAAATAATTAGAAAGTATAAAGTATTACAATATTATGAAAACACTCTGAGACAAATTTCTTAACTTTTGTCAGGAAATATTATTTCTTCTAGCCTCACAAGCCAGACCCACATCAACATGTTGGGTCTGGGAACTCACCATTGGCAAGGCTCAATCAAAAGATGTCTTTCAAATTCCCTCTGCACGCAATAGGATAGTGCTACGAAGAAGGTGAATCAGAGCTAGTTGATAGATTAAACTTTCGGCGTATCCGTTCGGCAAAACTTTGAACACATCTTCCTTTCTTAAGAATGACTTTAGTGCCGTTCTTTGTTCTTTTCTCAAAGAAAAGCTTAACAACAAGTCTTCCAGAGTCACGACCAAAGTTAATTTGAGAGACCGCTGTTCGGCAGCTTCTGTTTTTAGGTAGCACGCAGAACCGCGGCAACTCTGCCATCATTATGTTAAGCCCGCCCACCGACTCTATACACGATGTGGCCTGACAAGAGTTTGTTTTTTCCAGCTTGCAAGCCAACACGGAGAGTTGCTAGACTACACTCGCGGCAAATTAGATTTGTCTAGGCTATTATGCATCCACTGGGAGAAAAAAATTCTCCTCTACAATGGAGAAATTTCTAGTAAAAGCATATCAAATTGCATATAACATTTCTAGTATTTTTCCTATTTTTATCCAAATACATTTTTTTTTTTTCATTTATACTGGAAGTTGGAGGGCGCTTTCGGAGAGAAAGTTAAGATAAAGGGGGTTGAGTGGCTAATAATCAAAGTTTAACCTGTTAAAAAAATATTTATTTAATGTTAAGGCCAGTACACACCGGGATGAAATTATTACAAGCATTTTTCGAGACGTTTTTCAGCTCGTAGTGAGTGTTCACACCCAAGCGATTTTCATGCTCTCGCTTTACTTTGATGTCTTACAGCGATCGCTCTGCACAGCGTCGATGCATCTCGAACAAGCCTTCCATCAACAATGGCGAACGTTGCGTTACTATTGATGCTCATGGCTTTGTGATTCTATATCGGCATCAAAACAGCGAATTCAACGCATTCGTGCAGCTCACCATGATTTAAATAGGCGGAGATTACAATCAATTAGATCGATTAGCTGCTATTTCAAAAATGACAGTCAGAAGATTGTCTTGTTGGTCAGGGTAACCCCGCCCCCAGCCGCAAGCCGTTCTTACTTCTAGACCAGCAATGTTTTGGTGCAACTTAAGAACCACTTTCCCTGGTTCAGAGCTGGTGCTTTGGGTGTGGAAAGACAAAGAACCGCTTTGAAACTAGTGAGGCTTTTCCATAACCAGTACCAGCTCGACTCGCCTCGTTTTCCATTGCTGATAGTACCTCCACAATAGTACCTGGTCGTCATAGCAACGGCGCAGGAAACTGCCGTGAGGTAATCTTCTTTGCGACACACCCACTAACCAAACAAAGGAAAGTCTGCCCCTCCTCGTTCTGTCTCATATATGCAAACCTGTATCGCACGTGTGCTATTGTGGTAAATTTATGTCGCACTGTACAGCCCTTGATAACATCAGCAATAGTCCTCCGTGCTGATTTGCGATTCTGAGGTTCTCGTGGCATATAACTCAGGGTATTTCGCAACTTTATTGAGTTTAGTTGTCCTTTTCTTAATCGCTTCGCTACTCCATGCTATTGAAGTAACTCTAAAGTGTGTTGTCAGCTGGTACGTCCAGTAGGTGGCAGCACATGACAGTAAACGCAATCACGACTGCCAAACAATGGAATATTCCTGCACGTCGATATTGTGTTTCAACTGTATATTAAAAAAATGGCGCCTCGTGTTGTGATGATTCTTTGTCAACCAATCAACGTTCTGCAGTGAGTCTAGCTCCACCCTTGAGGTACCAGACTACTGTGCTAGGTAGTCATTTTGGGACCATTCACAACTTCTGACAACCAAAATAGAAATGATTGCGTACCGTACTGTATACTGTACTGTACCGCTCAGTGGAAACAATCAAATACATAATATGTATTGGTAATAGATTAGCTGTCAAAAGCAGGTTATTTGTAACTTTAATAAGCACAGTTTCTTTACTACAATGGGGATTAAATCCGGTCTGGTTTTCACAAATACAGTTTGTGGCAATAATCTTTAGGTCCCTCATGATCCGATTTCGAATTCTGGGAGTCACTATCCAATTCCAAAACAATTCTGAACTGGTTTCTTAATCTTAACATCTTTTTTTATTTAATTACATATTTAATTACAAGTACTTTTAAAATAGTTATAAGTTAAAACATTTAATTGTTAAATACAGTTGTATGGTTTTTAAATAATTAAACTAATATAGCTTCAAAACGTAAAAGCAAGTAGCCTAGTAAATAGAGGGAAAACGATATAATAAACAAAGAGTGTTTTCAGTATTTAAGAATGTTTTCCATTCAAGAGCAGTGAGTGATTTTTCTCTTTCTCAGATGTGTTTTTTTTCTCAGACTGTTGTTTTACTGATGACATCATTAGCCCCGTTTCCACCAATTTGTCCCAGGAACTTTTTTTTTCCCCAGACCTGTTGCTGTCTGCGTTTCCATCGCGGTCTAAAGTAGCGTGAAGATTAGTCCGATGATGTAGGAATGCACACAACTTTCCAGAGCTACTGGATTTGGTCCTCCGCAAATAAACGTAATAAAGCCTCGTCGTCGGTCCATTGGTTGTATTTTTTTAAACTCTATTGTTGATTCGAACAGCAAACGACTCTTACTGCACGCACCTCAACAGACTTTTAGGTTGAAATAAAATGCTGCGTGAACTCAACCAATCAGCATGTTCAGCGCCCAAGTCCCGCCCCTGAAAGGCCCTGAACTTTGAAAAAGTACAACCTTGCGAGCAGGGCCGTTTGAAGGGGAATGTTTTTACCCAGAACTTTATTTAGACCCTGGTACCACCCCAAAGTCCCTACAGTTACTGGGGAAAGACAGCAGAAGATATAATAAGCTGCATTTCACACTAATGCAATAATCACACTAATAATTTCGCATCATTAAAGCTTTTGAGATGCAAGTACATTCAACCCCTTAAACGTAGTCAGACGTTGAGTCCCACGCAGCCGCTTGCGCAAGCACTCTCCACAAAGCGCACCTGAGAGTTTTGAGCAAATTGAAAGCAGATTTCTGTCAGTGAGTTTCATATTTTTAATAAGCCCCACTGCATTCCAGATGACATATATGATGCCTTCATAGAGCATTTGTAAGGAAAACAATGCGGGGACAGCATTCTGCAAGCGCAACATCAGGCAAAGCATGTGTTTCTGAAAGTGCATATCCTGTGCAATGAAGCCCGCAAATGTCCTTGTAATTCGCTTCAAACTTTCTGAACTTTATGAAAGATTATTTTATGGGAGGTTTGAGTGGCCTGTGTGTGAGGAAATGGAAGCAAGCGGGTGTTTCTAAGCACGCAGCATCATCGTGCATCTGCAGTTAAAAACTAAGCTCAGAAACTATCCATAATCATTGAGAGAATCGTTTTTTTTCTCCCTCCCCTACTGAACATAGTTGAGAGGACAATATTGTTCTAATATTTCAGACATAAATGGCAGATTTGATATCTGTCTATTATTATACACATCTCCTAAGTCATGCTTTTTCATAAGGGGGTTGATGCAGTTTACTGCCAGCTTAAAAAATATTTGGGACATCTCCTAAAAAAGAAGACAAATAGCTAACAATATTGACAAGATGTTCTGAGATAACGTAACACCTTCAATAGCTTAGTGCAGAAATCTTCAACCCTGCTTTTGGAGACCCACAGCCCTGCAAAGTTTTCAAACTGGGGTCCATTCTTCGTACCTCGCTTAACAGATGACAGATCTTCTAATCGTGATAAGTGATCTCTGGCTAATTTGGTTCTTTAAAGGTGCACTATGCAACTTTTCCGTCCGCTAGAGGGCACCTGTTCAAAACAAAGGCATAGTTTGATGACGTCAAGTTTGAGCGCAGAATCTTGGGACATGTGGTCTTCACCTCACAGCCGGTGGAAAAGACTCGGGCAGAAATCATGTTCTTGGATGTGATTATTAACTTTACTGTAGTATGAAGCAAGGCAGGGGTAGAGTGCTGAGGGAGCTGAGTAAGGCCGCCGGAGCGATTTGTTAAACAAAACACACGGCTCGCGAGCAATTGGACTTTTATAATGACGGGACACACTCGCTGGCGCAATCTCCGCTTTTCCGGTCATGAGTATGAGGTAACGCAGCTCTGTTTATTATATTAGATACATTTAAGTGTGTTTAAAATGATGTTATGACGTTACTCTGTGCGTTCGCTCGGCGGCTGCTGTGACACTTGTTCACACTCAAGTGAGAGTAAAGCTTTTCTGCAAAATAAAACCGGAAACGAGGGTAACGCAGATATGATGCAATTGACAGGCGACTCCCTCACACGTCCCGGTTCATTGGTAAAAATAGCGATTTTCTCACAATTTACAAATAGTTGGAAACATTTGGGATATTGTAAGAACTCAACAGAACAAAATATATAACACTGGCCTGTTGGTTTTTTGGATATTTGACTGCAAAAATCCTACATAGTGTACCTTTAAATGAATTTGCGAATTTTATTAAAATATATGGATTACATTGTCTGAGATTACTGAGCATTCTTGTGTTCATTGTAAAGGGCAGATATATTGATACTCAAAACCATGATTGGGTGGTGGCAAGACAGCAATGTAATGACAATATTAAAAAAAAAAGAACATTACACACCTGGTGAAAAACGTACAATTTTTTTTTTTACATTTTGTCAATTTTAAGTGTTGTCAAAATTTTGAGTGTTGTCAAAAGTACTGACTTTGGTACCTAGTCGTTCTGAAATTTAAAAAATGTGACTCTTTGAGAGCTGTTGAGTAGAAATGTAAACACTTCTGACTGGCCATTGTGCTCACACGCTCATCAAACATGTCTGTGATCGGCTCCAATCAAAGTCAGCGCTTCAAAAACATGTTGTAAATTTACTTCAATGACGCTTGTACACCGATTCACACGGGAACGTTTGAATGCAGGTGTTATCAGCGGACCGGTCCTCCTTCTTTCAAAACGTTTTCAAACACTCCAGTGCATTGATCATTGTAGCCAATCGCAGACATATTTGATGAGCGCGTGATCCAACCAGCAAGTCAGAGGTGTTTATGATCCCAGCTCAACGACGTTCAAAGCATCACATTTTTTAAATTTCAGTACCGACTTGCTACAGAAGTCGGTACTTTGACAACCCTATTTTGGATCAATTAAATGTACTGTTTGTTACATACTTCTAGTATTTGTACCGGCTTTAATTTTTTTATTTCAATGTTTTAATTAGCTGTCACGGATCTATGAGGGAGGGCTCAAATCCAGGAATCCGTGTTCAGGGGTTTATTAACAAAACAGCAGACAAGACATGATATAGTGAGGAGGTGAACACAGTCCAAACAGAGGGAAGGTGTGGAACACAATCATAGGCAAAGCAGGAAGAGCTACCACTGTAGCTAGCTCAAGATGATGGTAGGCTGAAGAGCAGTTATGGCAGAGTAGAACGAGATCAGAGGATACCAGCATTGGCCAGGCAGGAACTCCAAATACAACAGGCAATGCACTTGTATCTCTGCACCAGGCTTGCTTCTAGGCAAGGAGAGCAAGCGGCCAGGGAAGCTCTGCTTGCAGGACAAGACTGGAACTAGAGACACAGGAATTAAGACAAACAGGAGCAAAGGCAGAACTTACACTTGGCAATAACTAGAGTAATGCCACAAAGCAATCACACAGATGCACAATGTATAACAAACTGGCAAAACATGAGCGACAGAGCACACATTATAAAGGGAGCAGAAAAAATGAGGACCAGGTGAACACACTCAGACAAACGAGGAGCTGAGAACATGAGGAAATATGTGTTCTTATGTAGTACATATATAATATGCCAATAGGGGACTCTGTATAAGGGAACAGGTCTATTTAGCTCAAATTAATTAATTAATTAATTCATAGGGAATTTTGAAAGAGTATTTTACGACCGAGCAAATGACTCGTCCAGCGTTCATTTGAACGGGCCGTAACTATCAACTCTGCAGCGGAGATTAATATCCACAGAATAGTGAAACACTATTTAACAGCCAGGTAACTTAGATCAGCAGTTCAAGACATTAAAATTCCGTAAGCACATAACACAAGAACACTTATCTTTAATTTACAAACAAAGCTTTATTGATTACTCTAACACGTAAAACTAGTATCTAACAAAAACAAACATACACACATTCACATGCATTGCAGAAAGGAGGAAAGTGAGGAAAGAGTGAGTTTAAAGAGAGAGAAGGATGAAGTCCCAAGTTTCTAGCAGTATCTGCATTTATAACACATGACCTGAATGAACCACCGATCTTGACTTAACCCTCCTGTTGTTGCTTAGGCGGGTTATTCAATTGGATATCAATGCACCAGTTCAGTTTAGAATCTGGAGGTTACTTGCGTTTGTTGCGCGTGTCGTCATTGAACGGATTCCCTTTCGGTCCTGGCTGGAGAGGGGTTTCCCGGTTCTTTGTGATTCGCGGAAGGTCTTGGCGTGTCTTTGATGGACGTCTTGGGAAGCCAATCACGTGGCGTGTCGGCTGCTGGATGAGAAGGTCTCGTGGCTGTTTGAAGTTGAAGCGCGCTCGCTGGAGTTTCGTCGAGAGAAACTTTGCAGCGAAACTTAACTTAGAACACGAGACTCGTGGAAAGAAAACAAACTTAAGTAAAAGAAAGGAAAGTGAGAGTTCTAGATGGCTTGAATGAATTTAACCCATTTTCTCTGGTCTGCCACCTTTGGCGTTCTCCAACTCCTCCTTCAACAGAACGACTGGAACTCGAACGAACTAGCCTGGAAAAGGCAGCTGCCGGCCTTTCGGGTGTGCCGGAATGCCGGTGGAATAAGCGTCTTTTTCTTTCTGGCGGAATGCAAGCTCTTACAGAGAGATGGGCTGACGATGATCTTGAGATAAACCAATCACGTACGGGAGGCCAAAGGCGCAAAGCTTCCTTTGTCTGTTGAACTCCAATTTTTTCCAGTTTTGTCCAATCGGTCCATGTATGTGTCCATATATGTACGTGTATGTGTGTGTGTGTGTGTGTCACAAGACAGTCTGCATGTCTTGGGACTGTGTGCGTGAGTCAGAGGTCACCAAAGGGGTCGTGTGTGTGCAGGTGTAAAGTGCCTGGGGCGCTCTTAGGCTGTTATTTTAGTTGTATGGTCGTAACACACAATGGCCACTTTGTTTACGTATGATCTGATTAGAGCATCACAGGATGCGTGAGGGGTTCAGGCTTTGGTCATTCGACAGATGGCTGAATCGCCATCAGTTCGACAATCACTGTTTTAATGATTTGATGCAGTTTAAGCGTAACATGGTTTCCTTGGTTTTCCCCTTAGTGCTGGGGTCTTGAGGAATTTATGTTGGTCACAGAGCAGGACATTAGAAATTTGTTGGTCGATGGGTGAAGGGAAGAAACTGCCTGTGGACCAATGAGAAGACCTGTCCCTCCTGGGCTTGGTACCACAGGTGGTCTTCTTGACCCAAAGAGGTATCTGGTTGCTGTCCCCCTTATCTTTATCTGATGGTGGTGAACAGTTTGTTTGTGTTAGTCCACCAAGATCCAATCAAAATGTAGCAAATCTTTGTCCGCTGTTATGGGCAGAGAGGAGCCCAGGCCATGGCCCTGGAATGTTGAGTTAGTTTTGTGTGGACTTATGTTTGAATTAATCATCTGTAAGATTCATTTGTGTCTGCGCGGCCTCAATTCCTACACTTGTCTGTTCTTGTGGGCTTGTGAAACATCATCAGTGGCTGCCCAAGTACTGTTCCAATTCAAAGTTCACATCTAGCCAAGTACAGTTCAAATCCCCGGATGTGTCCTTGATCCGCCCCTTTTATCGAGGAAGCATCGAAAGGTCACTTGTGCTGACAGTCAGCCAGGTATCCCAGAATGCATCTCGCAGTAACCAACAAGCGTCAGTAGTGGATGAGAAAACCTGCTTAATATAATAATACTACTGTTACTGTCACAGTGTAGTTTTAAGAGTTTTTCAGGTGAGAATGTACTTCTTAAATCTGTGGTTTATTTATAAAAAGAGCGCCTATTTGTAAACATGATCTGACGTTTTTGGAGATCCAGAAGATCACAGGGCGCTCCACGCTCATTATCCTGCCGAAAGCAGCCTTTCCTCGGCTAGTTTTTCTGACGTTTGCCGCTGGCTCTGATGTCTCTGTAGTGGTTAAACATGAGATATAATTGTCTTGAAAGATATAAAAGTCTTGTGTATATCTAACAGTAGATTCATAAGACCAAAGATCTCCCATTTGTTCCCTGGCACAGACTGATCTCATGAAATGGCGTATGTATGACACGCCAATTCGTATGCCATTTTGACGTGCTATCAAGACGCATAATCGCTTTTTTAGAGTGTTTATCAACGCCGTTTCATTCTATCCCCCTACACTGACCCTACCCATCACAAGAAACATTCTGCATTTTTACATAAAAAAACAACATAATTAAGTATGTTTAAATCTCTTTACATTGTGGGGACACACACACATAATGGTTCGTTTCGGCGTAGACATTCACGTGGAATCACACGGCGTGGACATACACGGATAGCTCAAAATGCGTACAGATAACACACCATTTGGCTTTAGAAAGTGGCGTGTATGTTTACGCAAAGTCATGATGTCATGTTGCCTGGCAAATCGTTTTTGGCTGTGGGCAAAGTGATGTTTCATAACTTTATTTATTTAGGCTATTTACCTTTACCGTTGTAACCTCCTAGGGCTGACTTTGTATGTTTGCCTGAATTGTTTGTTATATTTCTTTTTGTATAGCTTTTTATACCTTTTACTTATACTTTCTTAATGGCTGTTATTGATCATTAACAAAAAGAGACTGGGTTGTTTTGTCATATTTAATTTTATTACAGTGAAGATAATCATATATGCACACATATTGCCTGAACCACATATTAATATGTTTAATATTTTTAAAATGTAAATAAAAAGAGGCAGAGTGGTGTTTTATAGCACATTTTGTTTTATTGTAGCCTAAAATATACATGCATAGATTACCGGAGTAGCCAGAGCGAGCTGAGTGACGCTATCAAGTGGTCCATTTTCAGAATTACTAGGACTTGCAGCCTCCCCTCCTCGGGAGTTTCTTCTCCTGAGTCCAAACTACGTAGTTTGCATACTTAGTATTGAGAAACAGCCAGTGGGTCTCCAGGACCTCTGACTTAATGGGTAGGATCTAGTCTACATGTTATTGGTTTTAATGCTTTACATTTCTAAATGTCTTGATTTGTGTTGCTTTGTTCCATTTAAACTGGGGTTAACTTGTATTGGTCTCTTTTCCTTAGACCTGATGCCACTGAAAGAGGAGAGTCAAGAACTGATTGAAAAGGAAGACAAAGATCAGAATGAGAAACATGAATTCATAACTGGAGAAAAAATGTTTAGTTGCTCACATACTGGAAAGAGTTTTGATCAACAAAGAAACCTTAAAGCCCACATGAGAGTTCACACTGGAGAGAAGCCTTTCACTTGCCAACAATGTGGAAAAAGTTTCATTAAAAAAGAAATCCTTAAAGTCCACATGAGAATTCACACTGGAGAGAAGCCGTACACATGCCAACAGTGTGGAATAAGTATGTCTACAAAACGAAGCCTTAACAGGCACATTAGAGTTCACACTGGAGAAAAGCTGTATAATTGCCAACAGTGTGGAAAGAGTTTCACTGAAAAACAAAGCCTTATAAGCCACATGAGAGCTCACACTGGAGAAAAGCCTTTCATTTGCCTGCAGTGTGGAAAGAGTTTCACTCTAAAAGAAAGTCTTAAGGCACACGTAAGAATTCACACTGGAGAGAGTCCTTACATCTGCCAACAGTGTGGAAAGAGTTTCACTAGCAAAGGAAACCTTGATATTCACATGAGAGTTCACACTGGAGAAAGGCCTTTTACCTGCCATCAATGTGGAAAAAGTTTCATTCAAAACGGAGCCCTTAAAAGTCACATGAGCATTCACAATGGAGAGAAGCCTTTTACCTGCCCTCAGTGTGGAAGGGGTTTCTGTCAACAAGCAAGCTTTATAGTCCACATAAGAATTCATACTGGAGAGAAGCCTTTCACTTGCCAACAATGTGGGAAAAGTTTCATCAAAAACAATGGTCTTAAACTCCACATGAGAATTCACTCTGGGGACACGTGCAAACTTTGTGGGGAGAGTTTTGACCAGCTTAGAAAACTTAAAGCTCACATGATAGTTCACAGTGGAGAGAAGCCTTTCACCTGCCAACAGTGTGGAAAGTGTTTCACTAAAAAAGGAAACCTTGAAGTCCATATGAGAGTTCACACTGGAGAGAAGCCCTTCATATGCCCTCAGTGTGGTAAGGGTTTCGATCAGCAAGGAAACCTAACAGTCCACATGAGAGTTCATACGGGAGAGAAGCCTTTCACCTGCCAACAATGTGGAAACAGTTTCTCTAAAAAACAAAGTCTTGAACGCCACATGAGCATTCACACTGGAGGGAAGCCTTACACATGCCTTCAGTGTGGAAAGGGTTTCCTTCAAAAAGGAGGCCTTATAGTCCACATGAGAATTCATACTGGAGAAAAGCCGTTCAGATGTGATCAGTGTGGAAGTAGTTTCAGACGTAAAATATTCCTTAATAAACACATGAGGATTCACGTATGAGAGATCTCTTTTATATGCCATCAGTGTGGAATGAGTTTCACAGACTGGAAACAATTGTGAATCGTAAGAACTCCTTCGTAAGAAGGAAAGAGTTTCAGATGTAAAGGAAACCTTAACGTCACATGAGGCTTCACAATGGAGAGGAGCCATTTAGGTGTCTTGAGTGTGAATAAAAAGACCTGAAACATTTCCAAACTCATTGTCACTTTTGGTTTTGGGTTTTTGTATTCACTTTCATGTCTTTTATTTGGTAATTCTCCTGGTCTCATATGTGATCTTTTCATGTGCTTCCCTTCATTTGTTATATTCTCATTGGTTTGTTTTGTCATGCTCTGCTCTGTTTGTAAGGCTTGTTCAACTTCATGCAGCGCTGCGCAGACTGATCAACGTTTTGCTTAAAGCAGTGCATGCCGGTTACAATTTTTGTCTGGACTTGACTTGGACTTGGACTTGGCTCCTACACCACGTCACTGTGATCTATGGCATCAAAGTACAGCAAGAGTGATTCGAGAACAAATGGCTGATTCAGACAATAAGATGTGTTTCGATATCCGCTGCGGATGGTAGGGATGGGAATTTTTGTCAATTGCTCATTTTGATCATCGATAGGTCTAAAAAAAAAAAAAAGAGTACTCGGGCTGGGGCTTGTGTGGGGTGCGGGGCGTCTCCGTCATGGAGATACGAAACTGTTACGAAAATTAATGTTGACAAATACAAACATGACATGAAAACATGTCTACGAAGATGAACTTATGACTACAAAAAAGTGCTAGATTATGATGCATAAATGTTTTTGAAAAAGAAACATCTAAAAACAAAATGACCATCTCAAATAACCCAGTCAATAATATCGGGAATTGCATTTGAGCTGAAACTGTGAAACATCACCACCCTGCAGAAGCTTCGCTTGTGGTTTAAAGGCCATTGCTCGTATAATGCATGTCAATGGGGTCTATTTCTATGAGAGCCACTATGAGAGTAAAAACACAAAGACATATGAATCCAGGGCTGGACTGGGGCTAAAATTCGGCCCAGGCAAACCCAGCCCATCCGGCCCATGAGTTCCCCGTTACTGTTTTTGCTGGGGTTAGGGCCTTAAATTGGAGTAAATAAATAAAACTAGAACAGGGACAAATAATGATATATATTATTGAATTTACTGCAAATGCAGATAACAAACTTAATATTGCACTTTTGTCACACAGAAATTCACTTGACAGTAAAGCATTGATTTAGAGCTAGGATGCAGTAAAGTAAATTTACTGCTTTTAAATGCTGTCAACATTTACTCACTCTCATGTCATTCCAACCTGTATGACTTTATCTCTTCTGTGAAACACAAAAAATATATATTTTGAAGAATGTTGGCAACCAAGCCCTTTTAGGCTACCATCGAATATTGTTTGAACAAAAAACCAGACTCAAATTACACAGAAATAAATTCATTTAGGTTTGGAATGACATTGGGGTGAGTAAACAATCACATTTTTGGGTTGAACTACCCCAAAAAAAACAATAAAAAATGTCAAGAGTTGACAACTAATTTATGCAAGACACTGAGATCTATCTTTCATGAGGTTCTCACTGAAATAACATTTAGTTAAATTTAATTAGTTCTATACAAAGTTGATAAAACATTTAAAGAGAAAAAAGCTTTTTCCTTAATTCATGGGATCCAAGCTTTAAAGCATGCTTTGTTGAATTATAACGGCATTTTAACTGAGTTTAACTGTAAGATCATGGTAGTCACAGGTAAAACCATGCTCCTCATTACCATGGGTATGGTTTTAAAATATATAAACCATATATAATAAACTATTGAATTTGTGATAAAAAAATATTGTAAACATGTAGAAAATACGAAAACAGCCTCTAAAAAGTGATTTATATTTCAAAATATTTAATGTAAGTAATAATAGCAACGTTTTTAATAAATATGTTTCTTCCAAAACACCAATATTTCTTCACTTTTAGTATTTCTTCACTTTTAGTAGCTGCCAGGTGAATTGTGGTTGTGCTGAAGTGACAAGTTTGTATTTGTGTGTATTGCTGTTTTCCACTTAACCTCGTCATGTATTTACATGCTCGTGTCAGTTTTCAGCTGATTCTCCACAGAACCTGTAATGTTCCCATATAGCACACGATTGCATAAAACAAAATTCAGAGTCAAAGTGCCGCCCATCACTTCATAGAGCAGCAGGAACGCAGCGTACGTTTGTCAACGGCAGCGCTGTCCGGATATTCGCCTTTTGCGGTTCCATGTGCTATGCGCTCAAATAGTTTTTTTATAAAAAATTTAAAAAGCGCCTTATATGGAGGGGAGGTCTTTCTCGCTTTGGCCTATCAATTCAGAAGACAAACCAATGGGCTGCTGTCCCTGCATGATGGGCCAGTCAGTGGCAAAAAAATAAAAATAAATAACCTTGTATCGGCCCCAAAGTGCGTCGGCCCACCGGGAAAATGCCCGGTATGCCAGATTACCAGTCCAGCCCTGTATGAATTCATATTAAACCCTGTGGCCCGTGGCGACACATTGATGTCTTAAGACACAAAATGATCGGTTTCTGCAAAAAACTGATCAGTATTTGTGTTATTTTTGAAATTATATCACAAACCTCATCTTGTATTACCAGTGCATTACTTCCACCGGAGAAGGTCAAAACTGCAGCGCAATCATAGATATAAATTTACATAGATTCCTCATTCAACCATTCTAAGCAATCCACGCAGGCACTAACGAGGTATCTATATATATCTATGATCGCGTCATATGAAACTCTTGAGGATTTCCTTTAACAGCTGATACACGTGATGCACGCTTCAGTTTCACTTTATTTCCCCAGTCTGGAAGGCGTGTTGTCTAACGCTAACCAATCAGACCTCAGTTACCACCCAAAATGCCGCAATAACCAATCAGACCTCAGTTACCACCCAAAATACTCAGTTACCACCCAAAATACTGCAATAACCAATCAGACCTCAGTTACCACCCAAAATGCCGCAATAACCAATCAGACCTTAGTTAGCACCCAAAATACTGCAATAACCAATCAGACCTCAGTTAGAACCCAAAATACTGCAATAACCAATCAGACCTCAGTTACCACCCAAAATGCGGCAATAACCAATCAGACCTCAGTTACCACCCAAAATGTCACAATAACCAATCAGACCTCAGTTACCACCCAAAATGTCACAATAACCAATCAGACCTCAGTTACCACCCAAAATGTCACAATAACCAATCAGACCTGTTACCACCCAAAATGTCACAATAACCAATCAGACCTCAGTTACCACCCAAAATGTCACAATAACCAATCAGACCTCAAGTTTAATAATGACTTGCGATTGGTGTTGAAGCTGTAGCTCTGCTCACCTCGTGTTCCATTGAAGAAGACTGTTTGTCCGTGTGAGTTTCTGATGACCACGGTGCTGCCATCATAGTTGTGTAGATGACAGGAGATCTGTGCTGTCCCCCCCTCCAGCACGGTCACATTCTCAGCTTGCATGGTGTGTCCTTGTGTTAAGAAACACAAAAGTGTACAAAGTCAGAACTCTCATTTGACTCCAATTTTAAATAATTATAAAATTAAGAACATGTTTCTAATTAAGAACTAATCGCAAATATTGGTTATGTATTAATTTAGATATTTTATTATTTTGTGTATCCCATACTTTCAATTACTCATTTATTACGGACCCGATGTCTCACGGTGGCCGGGATGTGGATCTCATGGTCACAAACTCGCCAGTCTGAGGGTGCAGGGTTAACTATTACCTTCAAGTCACCCGCCACAAAAACTGTAGTTTTAGTCACTTCCATACAACTTGGAAAGTCAGTGATAGACAGAAATCAAAAGATCTCAATTTGTAACCCAGGTCTCTAAGGCCTGAAATATTGTGATGAGAATTATAACCGTAAATATATGTAACCCCTCCCTTTCGAACCACCCCGCTCCAAGCGGAACTTGAGAGTTGGTCGCTCTAACAAGGAGGCTAAAGGCTGCCACCTCTAGCGTCAGTCTCTAGAGCGTCTCTTGAGATCAGTGGAGTGCGGTTTACGAAATTAATGACACAGAAAAGAACACAGAGACACTGCACAGATACCCAACAACATAAGTCCCACAGAGTGCCAGACACAGAACAGATGTGACACTACCCCCCCTCAAAGGAGTGGCTTCCAGACACTCCAAAACCAGTCATGGAGGGAGGTGAAGCTGCGGCAGAACAGGGGGAGGGATGGAGGGTCAGGTAGGACAGACCAGGGCAGAACGGGGGGAACTGACCAGGGCGGGACGGAGGGACAGACCAGGGTGGGACGGACCAGGCGGGACGGACCTGGGCGGGACGGACCTGGGCGGGACGGACCTGGGCGGGACAGACCTGGGAGAAACAGATAACGAAGGGAAAACAAGGGAGGGACAGGGAACACAAAGAGTTCAGGAGGCCAGGGGCCGGGTGGCCAGCAGAGTTCAGGCGGCCGGGCGGCCTGCAGAGTTCAGGCGGGCGGGGTTGGGGTGGCCAGCAGAGTTCAGGCGGGCGGGGTTGGGGTGGCCAGCAGAGTTCAGGCGGCCAGCAGAGTTCAGGCGGCCGGGTGGCCAGCAGAGTTCAGGCGCCCACAGAGTTCAGGCGGCCGGGTGGCCAGCAGAGTTCAGGCGGCCCACAGAGTTCAGGCGGGCGGGGTTGGGGTGGCCAGCAGAGTTCAGGCGGCCGGGGCGGCCAGCAGAGTTCAGGCGGCCGGGGTGGCCAGCAGAGTTCAGGCGGCCCACAGAGTTCAGGCGGCCGGGGTGGCCAGCAGAGTTCAGGCGGCCCACAGAGTTCAGGCGGCGCGGGAAGAGCAGGGCGCCGGGGCGGCGCGGGGTGCCCGATCGGCACATCCGGCACAGCAGAGTCCGCCGGCCCTGGGACCACCGGCACACGATCCACCGGCACATGATCCACCGGAACTAGGACCACCGGAACTGGGACCACCGGCACAGGGACCACCAGCAAACGATCCACCGGACCTGGCACCACCGGCACAGGGACCACCGGCACACGATCCACCGGCACAGGGCCCACCGGAACACGATCCACCGGCACAGGGCCCACCGGAACTAGGACCACCGGCACAGGGACCACCGGCACACAATCCACCGGACCTGGGACCACCGGAACACGATCCACCAGAACTGGGACCAACGGAACACGATCCACGGGATCTGGGACCACCGGAAAGGATTCCACTGGAAAACAATCCATTGGACTTCTCTCCATCGGAATAGTGTCCACTGGAACTGTCATGGAGGGAGTTCTCCGTCTCCTTCTCCGTTTCGGAACCGGAATACTCGGAACTGGGACCCCCGGAATACAATCCACTGGAACTGGGTCCACAGAAACTGGGACTTGGCAATGGGGCGTCTCTGGGCTCTGGGTATGGGCTGAAGCCCCAGATGAAGTGGCCATCCCGGCCAAAATCCCCACCATCGGGACGCCAGCTGCTCGCACAGAGCAAAGCGCAGTCTCCTCCAGACTTGAGGCCAGTCTCCCGTACCTCTGGATTGCCCTAAAGTCCTCTTCCGCAGAGACTGTGGTCACCGGTATCTCCGACCTGGTGACCCCCGCCACCAATGTGGAGCCACTTAGCTGAAGTGCACAGGCCACGTGGCACTCCAGTGTCCAGTCAGCATCCCATAGCGGCATGCGTGAACGGAGTGGCTCTGATAGTCCTCTACGAAAGAAGATCATCAGGCATGCTTCACTCATTTTAGTCAGGCGTGCCAGCCTGATAAATTCCAGCACATAGTCCTCAGTGTCTTGCTCTCCTTGACAGAAATGGGTTAATCTCCCCGCTGGATCCATCTTTGGGTCGGTCGTTCTGTCACGAGTGCGGGAAATCACAGGCGGCAGGCAGAGATGTAGGATCCAAATGCAGGGGATTTTAATGAAAATAAACAATCAAAAAAAAATCAGGAACAAAATAACACTGAGAAAATTTAACAATCAAAAAAGGACTCAGGAACAAAACACAAACCTGCATAACACAAAACAACGACCGACAGAGAACAACTGAATCACAGGGGTATATATACACAGAAAGGGAACAAGGTTAACAAGATAACAAGGGAGCGTGGCTAACAGGGGACACCTGGGGAAACCTAATCAGAGGAAAAACTACAAGAACTACAAAAATTCCACAGGAAACAGGACACAAAAAAGAACATAGAGACACTGCACAGATACCCAACAACATAAGTCCCACAGAGTGCCAGACACAGAACAGATGTGACAAGAAGAGACCTGAAAGTGGTCAGGGAAGGGGCTAACCTAATTTCTAAAGGCAGAATATTCCAAAACCGCGGCCAAACCACAGAAAACGCTCTGTCTCCTCTGCGTTTGAGCCTGGAATGTGGGACTAAAAGAAGTTCTACCAGAAAGACTCGGGAGATTAATACTGTGACAATTATCCATTTATTTACAACCCAGCAAGAATAAAGTACTTTGGCATAGGCCCCGTCCATAGTCACAATCTGCGGGTCCGGACTCTGCATATCCTGCCTGAAGACAAAGGCAGAGGCGCAGCCGACCCCCACGTGAGGTATGGAAGGGACCATCCTGGTGGTGGTGGGAAGGATTTGACTTGAAGGTGGTGGGGAGGATGGCGGTGCATTGGAGCGTCAGCATCTGTGAACTCAGACATGAGTGAGTACCGATCTTTTATACCCAAGTATTAGAATGTGATTGGATAGAAAATGAAGTTGCAGTGACGTGATAATTAAGTCTTCCTGGCAGAACTTACGCTAAAGCTTTCGTGTTCTGGTTGCTGGATCTCAAACTTCTGGAAGGAGTATGAGGTTGCAGCAATTCAGATAAATATGTGGGGGCTAAATCATGTAGATATTTATAAACAAATATCAGGATTTTAAAACAAAATTCTGAATTGAATAGGCTGCCAATGAAGGGTTCTCAAAATGTGAGACAGCTTTTCCCCTGCACACACAAACACATACTCACCCAGCACGACCAGCGAAGTGACTCCCTGTTCCCTGCAAGAAAGGATAGGTTGCATAGTGTTGGACTCGCATCAATTCCTCGAGTCCGCGTGTTCGTTGAATGAGGAGAGCAGGAACAAAATATAGTTTAACTCTTTTAATGAATAAGTAAGTCAGATGAAGATAGCATACAGAGCTCTGGGTCACAACTGTCCCTGATTTACACAATCCTATGCAAGGCTTGTACAGGCAGTCTGCAACAAACTTGCCTTTCCCTGACCCAATATTTATACACAAAAATACATAAGTTGTCTTTCTTTGGGAGTCAGATGATTTTCTGGTCAGCTGTGCTTCGTTCGCAACATCACCCCTCCAATTTCCTGGACAAAAGACTGCTTCTTTGTTAACACATACACAAGTACTCTAAGAGCACAGCAAAATGCATAGCAAAACACTTTCTCATATGGATCTGTTATACCTACCACAACCTCTGGCTGTTGCTCTGGTGACTCTTATGTCCAACAGAAAGTACACATAGTCTTAAAGCAAAATCATTTCATAAGCTAACATTATCTTAAATTTACTATTGTTAATGATTAATTTCTACAAGCGTTATTATAGTGCACAAACAAATATTTATTCTCAACAATCCCCTTTCGATCTCCTGAAACAGGAGATCGACCTCTTACAAAGTATCCTCTTCCTCATACTCTTCATTGCTTTCCGTCACCAGTGGCATCATATATTTTGGGAAGCCTCCTTGCCCTCCACTGCTGTTACGATGAGCCTGTTACAGAGAGATCTAATACATGGTACACAACAACCACAGGCAACCAATATTCCTATGAAGGTTGCTGCGAGACAAAGACATCATAATTGCTTTCCATTTTCCAAATATATTCGTCATCCATTCTTCCAGTGGATTGTCTATACCTGAATGCTCATGCATAGTCTTAGATAGGGCCCTCAATCCTTCTAGGGCTCTGGTGACAGACCCATCTGGAGCTGTGTTATTGGGAATGAACGTACAGCATGAATCTCCAAACATTGCACACACACACCCTTTTTCAGCTAACAGCATATTTAAAGCCATCCTGTTTTGAACTGCCATCAGTGACGTTGGAGCTAACTGTCCCGCTAATCCCTCTACAGCATCTCTGGTCAAATTAGATAACCTTAACACATTGTAATGCACATAGTTTATTCTATCCACATTTTTATTAGGTGTCACTGGAAATAGAGCTGCAATGATTGGAATGTTTTCAAATCCTGCTGCTATCTGATCTGCTAATTTATATTCATTTGGGACTCCCCTCGGTATTCCAACTGCATCTATGTAGGTGGTGCTGTCTTTAGTCAAGTCAAATGCTCCCAGGTCCCTCTTACTTAACACATGTCTCTGTCTGCATCTGTTAAGCTCTACTATACTTGCCTTACCTTCCAGTCTCTTAGTCACTTCTCCAATCAGTACTAGTGGTGCTCCCAGCCTTACCATCGCACACATCCCTTTGGCCTTCTTTGGTATCCTTACAAACAACCTTCTATCACCACAATAGTAATACAATCCTGCTCTAGCCCATGGTCCTATTACATTCCCTGGATCCTGAACCACAATTTTACACCAAGTGGGGTCTATTTTCCTAAATTGATCATTACATTTCTCCTGGTGAAGTTAAAACATGTATAGTTCCCGGTTGAGGTGTAAATGGACCTGTCCGTGTCTCATTATTTATCAATGGAAATATTGATGCTAGAGTGGTACAGTTTGAAGGGGTTGCCTCATTGGTCAATTGTAACATGCATTGGTAACCCCATCTATCTTCAGGATATAGTGGAGCAGGTTCTATAAACAGAGTCGGTCTAGCCCTAGCACATCCTACACAATTTTCCATGTTCTGCTCTCTAGCTGTGTTAATTATCCATTCTAACCACAAATTTATTTCCCCATATCCTGTTGCTTTTTCAATTATGTCTTCAGGCTTTAATTTGGTATAATCAACAGTAATTACAAAATGTTCTCCTGACTGTGTCACATTTGGAGGTATTGGTTGTGTTATTATTGGCTGATTTATAAAATTTATCTTAATCAATGCTCCGATATCCCTGTCTGACATGTACACCCCTATAATGAAATATGCAACATCTTTTTGAAAGATGATCTGTCTATTCTGTTCAGGGACAATGTCAGTGGGTTCTGTGATGCATGAAAATCTCTTTGGAATCCTATTCTTCCCCACCAGTCTCTATGTTCTTTACTCAAATAACGTAAGTCTGGCGTCCAAGCCCTGTGAATTTAGTCACTTGCCCCAGTTCTCACAGGCTCCTGTAATATAGGGTCCTGGATGAGATGGCCAATCTCCTTGCTCACACTTATCTATGAATGCTGGGGGAGCACAAAAATACACATCATACCCCTCCATGACCCATTTTTTCCTCCACAATTAATTACTTGACATAAGTCGAAAGTGAATGATGTAGTTGACCCCTTCTCATAATTTAGTTCTATGCCCCGTATCTTTCCAGGCAAAAATTTTTCCCTTTACGCAGAATCTTATACTCTTGTGGTGCCCTTTTTCCTCTGTTATGCCCTCTTTCTCTCAGATATTCCATAAAAATATGATACCCATAATGATTAATGTCAATCCCACTACTATTCCTAATACTTTCTTATTTTCCCACAACACCATTTTTACACTCTTTTACACCTCTGAATAACCAAATGATAAGCATAAACAATAGTTTAGTACAAGTTAATATTACTCTCAAAATTAGAATGTTCTGTCTGTGAGTTTTTAGTCTGTTTGTTCTCTATCAAGTGTCTCTGTCTCCTCCTTTTGGTCCTGCAGTTCCTGCAGGGCCACTCTGTGTCCTCCAATGTCCTCGATGGTGGTTCTGCCGGTGCACAACACGTCCAATGGTACCACGTGTCCCCTTTGCCTTCTAACCTTACACTGTGTGATGTTCTCTCCTTTACCTTATGAGGACCAGTCCACCTTGGTTGATTCCACTTCCTCTTGAAGACCTTCAGGAGGACCCACTCTCTGCCTGACCAAGTCCAGCCTTAGGATCTGGTGCCTGTGATCTGTCAGCAATCTGTTTTGAGAAACTTGAAACAAGAGACGTTAGTTTCTGACTTCTAAGTGTCCTCCTTTCACCTGCCATTGTCTTGCTCCTCCACCCTTAGTAACATCCAGCATTCCTCCATCTACATCATATACTGGAACCTGACAGTGAACTCCTCCCTCCTGATAGAGTGGTGGCGCTGTAGGTAAAACTGTATATATTGACTTACACTCTGTCTGTTTTCTGCTTTCCTCTTCAGATTTTTGTTCTGCTTTTGCACCGTCTTCCTCTTTTCTAAATTATCTAGAGCTGCAGCTGCTAAGGTCAAATTATGCCACTTAGCAAAATTGTTCTGCAGTGTCTCTTCCTCATTCTTCCACTTTCTTTTTTTAACACTCCTTTTTCTCTTGCTGCCTGTGCGCATTCAATTTGTCATGACTGACTTTCTCTGTTTTTTAAAAGAACGCCAAATCTATTTTACTACTATCCTCTAAATTATTTATCTTTTGAACTCTTCATACAGAATGTTAATTTCTTTTATCTTTTATCCCTCCTTTTGATTCAATTCCACTTATCACTTGTGCTGAAATATCTTCCCACTGGGTTTTAATGGACCATATTTCTCACACTCTATATCAAATTCCCCTCCATTCTGACTCCCTTGTATAGTATTCTGTTGATTTTATATATTTTTTTTTTTAATTTTTTTATAGTTCCGTATGTGACTGATGTGGGTGTTTTCCTCTATGTGGGCTCTCACAAGTTTCCTGATCGCCCTAGAACACCTTCTTTTAGTGGGCACTTTCCTATGTGGGTTCTCACCTCGTCCCCCAGCGGATATACCACCAAGGTAACTCGGATCACCCGTAATTTTAGTGCCTTCTTTTAACCAGTCACACACAGCACCCTCCCTGTCATATAATATTTCTTTCTTTGTATATAACAATTTATCCTTTTATTTTTATTATTACTTTATCACTTTATTACTTTTATTATATCTATATATATATAATTAATTTAAATGTTTTATTTATTATATATCTATTATATTATTTATTTATCTCTTTTTTTAAATCCTTCCTAACTTTTTTTCTAAACTTTCACCTTCCTCCTATAATCTTTTATTCGACTATACTCACGCACACACTTTTTATCATATTTTATCTTTTTCTATTTTTAGTTTGTACTATTGTACTTTTCTGAATGCGGTCTTCAGGGTCGGACCGTGTGGTAGATTTCTCACCCCACTCCCTGGGATCTTCCCCAGGTACCTTTATTCACTCGTCAGTGACATGGGCCCCTAGGCCTCTGGTCCTGGCCCAAATCTTTGTGTCCCAGACACTGCGTCCCTGACGCTTAATTACTTTGTGTCCCAGACACTGCGTCCCTGACGCTATTTCTATATTTTATACTTTCTTCATATGACTTATCCACACATAACAAAATGTTTCAATCACTTCACCACTCTTGACATCATAATTTAGAAAATAGCCAATTGCAGACTTTGATATAGAAAACAGGTGTCTGCTTACCTTTCTTTTGGTTCAGGCCGGCCTGATGTCAAGAGAAGATCAGAGATTGTCCACTCCTCCTCGGACTCCCCCTCACACGATCGGGTCACCAATTGTTGGGCTCGGCATCAATTCCTTGAGTCCAGCGTGTTCGTTGAATGAGGAGAGCAGGAACAAAATATAGTTTAACTCTTTTAATGAATAAGTAAGTCAGATGAAGATAGCATACAGAGCTCTGGGTCAGAACTGTCCCTGATTTACACAATCCTATGCAAGGTTTGTTCAGGAAGTCTGCAACAAACTTGCCTTTCCCTGACCCAATATTTATACACAAAAATACATAAGTTGTCTTTCTTTGGGAGTCAGATGATTTTCTGGTCAGCTGTGCTTCGTTCGCAACATCACCCCTCCAATTTCCTGGACAAAAGACTGCTTCTTTGTTAACACATACACAAGTACTCTAAGAGCACAGCAAAATGCATAGCAAAACACTTTCTCATATGGATCTGTATACCTACCACAACCTCTGGCTGTTGCTCTGGTGACTCTTATGTCCAACAGAAAGTACACATAGTCATAAAGCAAAATCATTTCATAAGCTAACATTATCTTAAATTTACTATTGTTAATGATTAATTTCTACAAGCGTTATTAGCAATAGTGCACAAACAAATATTTATTCTCAACAATAGTCACAGATATATCGCCCCTCATCTCTCGTCTTCAAATCTCTGATCTGAATGGATGGGTTGTCCAAAGTGGTCGTATTTGTTACAAAACTGACTCGCTCAAATACAGGGGATTTGGTCGAGTACATCACACCAAAGATTGGATGGAAAACTAGGATGTTGATTCGCTCTGCATTAGTCTTTTCAAAGTCCCATGACACCTGAAAAGCCAGAAGAAACAAAAATAAATAAATAATGACCAACAGATGCAAACACTTTTAGAAAGTTCTTGTTTGCAGTGGCGGTTCTACAAGGAGGCCTAGGGAGTCCCCTGCCTCTGTAGACATGTCCCTGGCCACCCCTGTGCTGACCAAATAAAAAAATATATAAATTTATGAATGTATTATGATTTTACACACGAGCACCAGAAACAGAACTAATGCGACGGAACGTTCTACACGGGTAAATTATTGCGGCGCAGGCGCACCCGAACACTGTAGCCTGCGGTGCTGCTTCTTTTACTGTCTATGAGTTTTTTTTCTTCTGATAGTTATCATGAAATGAGGAAGGAACATAGCGTCCTTTTTTGCCCCAGTAAAAAAAGTGAGTGACACAAATCACAAGCAGAAAGAGGGAGAGGGAGAGCCAGAGGAGCCATTGGAGGTTGGAGAGAGGGCAGGTGATGAAAGTGAGGACTCTGACACAGAAAGGGAAATTCCAGAGGGTGAGGAGCATGAAAAAGAGGATGAGGAGGAAGAAAACATACAGGGACAGAGAGAGGAACAGCCAGAGGAACAGAAAGTGGATCCATGTGGATCAAGTGCTGCTCCATCAGGTTTGTTGTGATGAAGAAGGTTATAACTATTTGCAAAGCAGTTCTATAATCATTGTAGGCATTTTTAAATACATGCAGTCCATGTAGATTTACACTACCAGTCAAAAGTTTGTAAATTGTATTATTTTGGTTGGGGGTTTTTTAAATAATTTTTTTTGAACAACTTAATAACAAATTTATACATTTATTCAGCAAGGATGCATTAAATGATCAGGTGACAGTAAAAACATTTATAATGTTGCAAAAGCTTATATTTCAGATAAATGCTGTTCTTTTGAACTTTCCATTCATTAAATAATCCTGAAGGAAAAAAAATGTACACAACTGTTTTCAACATTGATAATAATCATAAATGTTTCTTGAGCATCATATCAGAATGATTTCTGAAGGATCATGTGACACTGAAGACTGGAGTAATGATGCTAAAAATTTAGCTTTGATCACTGGAATATTTTTTTTAAATATACCCTAATCAAATAGAAAAAGTTATTTTAAATTGTAAAAATATTTCACAATAATACTGTTTTTGCTGTATTTTGGATCAAATTAATCCAGCCTTGGTGAACAGAAGACACTTCTTTCAAAATCATTCGAAATAGTTCCAAACTTTTGACTGGTACTGTACATGCATAAATAAATAAATGTATGTGTGCCCTATGTTTACTGTACATCTTTCTACAGATATCAGGAAGTCCAAGAATGATGTACCAGTAAAGCCCAACTTGAATATATTCCCAACCAGTTAAATGGTGGACAGGAGACAGAGCTTCAGGCCAAACTGGTGTGATCTTCATCCATGGCTTGAGTATTCTGTCATGATGGACTCTACATATTGCTATGCATGACATTTTAGCACACCAAATGCCCCAGACACTGTTTTTGTTTCAACAACTGATTTTAGAAACTGGAAAACAGCAACTATGAGAGATGCAGGGTTTTCAGTACATGCAAAGTCTGAACGACACAAGTGTGCAATGACAGCATGGAGGGATTATCAAAGAGCTGTTAAAACTGATGCAACACTAGCTGATACCCTTGACAAAGAACACAGTAAACAAGTACAAGAAAATCAGGCATACATTGACACAGTTGGGGAAGTGCTGTTACTTACAGCTACACAAAACATAGAACAGAGAGGACACGATGAATCTGAAGAGTCCAATAACAAAGGAAACTCAGCCCCCAGAGTGATGCCTTTTTAAAGGAGAGCAATGTTTTTTCATTTGGCTGTTTGTATAATGCAGACACTGATGATTTAGGGCGTGAGCTTCATCAATTTAAGAGAGTTTTGGACAGAAAGATACAGAGTGGTGAAGTTAAAAAGCCATGCAGTACAGTTGAGCTGGTTTGATTTATTGAGCATACAGGGAAGTTTTCTTTGAGCTCTTTAGACTGTGCAAGATTGCTGTAACCCTTCCTGTAAGCTCAGCCTCTTGCGAACGCAGTTTCTCCCCACTAAAACGGATCAAAACCTTCCTGCGGTCCACCACTACTGATGAGAGACTCAGTGATCTTGGTGTCCTAAGCATAGAGTCCAGAAGGGCCAAGGCTCTGGATATTGATGTATTTGTGGACCGTTTTTCCAGACAACATAACCGCTGTATCCTGTTGCTGTAGTGTATCTATATTTTATTCAAATTAAATTGGTCCAGCATTGTTGTTTTATGGCCCTACCTTTTTTGCACCTGCACTCACTCTTGTACAAAATACATGTTAATATGATTGTAAAGTAAAATAAAGTTTATAATCTTTAAATATAATTTGTTACCATTTTTAATGTGCCCCTCTGGTTAAATACTGGCCCCTCCTTGGCCCCCTAGTAAAATTTGTCTAGAACCGCCACTGCTTGTTTGTTAGCTTTTACAGCTCTGCTTTAGAGTGATATCAGACCTGACTGAGCTTGATTTTGCCTGGGTTTGAAAACTGGCATTTCAGTGTCACCGTCTGACCAGGATATGACACAACTTCTGGCTCCACCAGCACACGCTGAGCCAAAGACCCTGGAAAGAGAACAAGAATAGGCAATGATAACAACATTACCTTTAGATGTAGCTTCTGTTCAACTAAATTCAGGTGATCCAAAATTCAGAGTTGTAAGTGAAACCCCATCATTTCCTTTCCTTTTTCTACTATGGTATTGTATACAATGAAAATATACTGCCTAAAGGTGTGGTCACATTTACTGTTGTTCAGCAAATTTTCAAAGTCAAAATAGTTATAAGAATCTGCACAAATGTAAGTATTTTTTAACTAAGGGGTACTTATTCTACTATTATGATAGGCAACAATCTTACGTTTGGGAGCAATTTAGCAGGAACATGCACTGCATAACTTTTTTGTAATAATAGTACAACCCCAAATCAGAAAAAGTTGGGACAGTATGGAAACCGCAAATAAATAAAAAAAGAAGTGATTTCTAAATTTACTTTGACTTGTATTTCATTGCAGACAATATGCAAAAAATATTTCATGTTTTGTCTGGTCAACTTCATGTCATTTATAAATATGCATCCATTCCTGTCATTCAGACCTGCAACACATTTCAAAAAAGTTGGGACAGGAGCAATTTAGGGCTAGTAATGAGGTAAAATGGTTAAATAATGATGTGATTTGAAACAGGTGATGTCAACAGGTGATTGTAATTATGATTTGGTACAAAAGCAGCATCCAAGAAAGGTCTAATCCTTTAGGAGCAAAGATAGGCAGAGGATCGCCAGTTTGCCAACAAATACGTGAGAAAATTATTGAAATGTTTAAAAACAATGTTCCTCAAAGAAAGATAGGAAGAGATTTGGATATTTCACATTCAACAGTGCATAACATAATTAAAAGATTCAAGGAATCTGGAGGAATTTCAGTGCGTAAAGGACAAGGGCGCAAGCCTAAGCTGAACAACCGTGATCTGGATGATCCTTTTCTTCTTTGGTCCGGAGCACACGGCGTCCACTTTTTTTTTCTTTTTTTTTGCGTTTTCCATACTGTCCCAACTTTTTCTGATTTGGGGTTGTATACCAATACATTTACCCTTGGTTTCACAGAAAAGGCTTGAGCTAGTCCCAGACTAAAATGCATGTTTGAGATGTTTTAACTGAAAGCAACTTGCACTGATATCTTAAAATAAGTGCAATTGTTTTTTTCTCAAGACACACACCAGTAATGTTTTTTTTTCTGATGCATGTTTATAAAAGCCACTTAAATGTCCTAAACAGCTTAAAGGCTCCAGCTTCCATATTTGAACACGGTTTTTGATCAAACTGTAGCCTGGATGCCAGCCGAATTTAAGTGCTCTGTGTATCCTTATATTCTTTTATTACAATACTGGCAAAGATCGTTTACACTAATCTTTTTCTTGTAACGTTACTTAATCCAGCGCGCGTGCAGACAGGGTTGCCACGTTTATTTGCAATGTTGCGCAAGTGCTACTCAAAACTATAGCCCAAAACAATAACTTTCCGTGGGGTTATCCGGAAAAAATGGCGTTTGGTTGGCAAAATGTTATTTTGGCAAGGTTGCCAGCTAAAAGTTGCATTACTGGGTTTATATAATCACATAATTGAGGTCGCTTCAACCCGCGGACATGGAGAAAAACACGGACTTGGCAACACAGACGTTTGACAACTAACGTTACGCGTCGCTTCGTTGCTCTGATTGGTTGTGTGTCTATCCAATAAACAAGCCCCAAAATCAAAGCCCAATGAAGCGGTATCAGACTCATATTCTGACTAGAATTGTGTCACAGTTCGGAGCGGACCGCGTGACTACCGCTCCTCCCTCAATTTCCACCTCGGGGAGGTTCCCAGGGATACCCCAGACGACCAGACACAACGAGGACACTGGAGTGGGGTTTTAAAACACAAATCTTTATTAATTTACTTAAAATGGGGAAGGGGAAGTGAAGGGGCTAAAATCCAGGGGACACTGGATGGGTGAGGACGCCGCCTCGGAGCTTGCTGTCTCTGTCACAGGGGAACCTCAGATAAGTCGTCTCGTTCCTTAACTCAATGTCTGGCTCCAATGTCCTTCCGGTTGCTTACTCATCTCTTTCCCAGTTCAGACCTTCAAGGCGTTCACAACACGGCTCGCTCCTTCTCCTGAGCACAGGAATATATACGGTAAGTACTGGGATCGGGGGTGACAGGGGTACCTCTTGTCTCGGGCGTGGTCCGGCAGCTTCCTCTAGGGATGGGTCAGTGGTCCGGGCGGTATAAAGGTAAGCACCTCCAGGGCATCCGCTGGATCTGGGTCAACACTGGGACTTTCGTTTAGTATGCAGGTAAGTATAACTTCGCTCAATGGATTTCACTCACAGACTTCGTAGACACGGTTCATCCGTTTCTCTCCTCGTCTCAGGCTCCGTGATAACGGTGGCTCGGAGGTGGCTTGACCACGGCGGCGGTGCTGGATCGAGCGCTTCTCCAGGCGACTCCACACAGGTAAGTGCATCCGCCCGGGGCGCGTTTACTCAGAGCGTGCGTGAGCGTTTCCCTCTTCTCCACTCAGGCACTGCACACACACACAATTTCCTCCAACACAGCCATGTATCAATACAGTTAACAAGGGGGTTCTTACTTGGCTCCGGTCGTACTATCGTCGTAGAAACAGAGATTAGGGTGATATTCACAGCATGAATTTATGGGCTCGTTGCTCCGCCAGCTTTGGAATCCTATCCTCCACAGAGAGTGGGTCGGCCTGGAAAGTGGTCTTTGTGACGACACACACACACAACACGGCAGATTCCAAGTGTACACTCTCACATTCAAGACACTGACTCACCCACAGCACTCCACACGCAATCCAGGTGCACTTAAGGTCCAGAGACCACTTTTCCCACGTCGTTTATCTCGGGGGAATCGCTGAAGCGCTGTTATAGCGAAGGACCAGCAAGAGAGACGTCGCTGCTCGCCACCCCGGCGTCTTTCACTGTCTACTGTCTCTGGCTCTCCCACGCTCGCTCTCCGCGATGGGGCCACTCGTGTTCCTAGATCCAAACGTTGATTCAACCCGTGTTCTCGTTCTGTTCTCTCTTCCAGTGCTCGGCTCGCGTCCTGGCCACTGTGCTCTCCCTCCCAAAGGGACTCGTTTATCAGCACTTGAATCACAATGCAAAACACAGTCTGTATTATACTCAGCCCCGTCTCTTTCTTTCTCTTTGCAGTTCTCCGGATCCTTGTTCACTCAGTCCGCAATATTCTCCACATGTTGTCCTTCGTGTTTGCCCAGATGCCCAGATCCTCTCGCCACGACGGCTGGAAGCGGTTACCACCACGTTCGGGCTTGAGCCCGAACAGGAACTAACAGCTGCAGCTGTGTATGACCACTGCAATCCCCCCACCAACTGAATTCTGGAAGCCCTCCTTTATATTCCTCCTGCTTCCTCTTCATCCAATCCGGAGATCATGCTGTTCATTGGTGCACCTGCCGCCGATTAACCCTGATTTTTGGCGCCGGGAGGGGAACCAGGAAGTGGTGGTGTTTGATCCGGGCGGAACCAATCTCTGCCACTATGGTTCCGCCCCAGGAAAAGTCACCCCGTGACAATTGAGTATGACCACGTCAGGCTAATCAAACTGGGTTGCAATGACATTTATTTCTTACTTTTTGTCAGTAGTGCAAAATAATCTATCTGTTATGAACGATATTTTGAATGTAATATCACACGCAAATGCACTCTCTCTCGTCTGCAGCGGTTCATTTGTGCCCTCACAGCTCGCAAAGAACAGCTTTCAGTTCAGCTCTTAGTTCAAAAGTGCAAATATTTGGAGAAATATTGATTTATCACATGTTTGCAAAATATTTAGTCATACAGAATACTATTTATATTCATTTCTCACTTAATTATCCGATCTGGTGAGCACATTGTTGCATTAATTGAGCTGTTCTCCTCGCCATACATTGCACAAAAGACTGCAAACGGGGGTTTATAGGCCAACAACTTATTTGCTAGCATCTTTAAAAAAGAATCCCAACATGGTCTTAGAAAATTTTTCATAAAATTAATAATTTTGGACATAGCCTCAGATTTGAAATGAAGCCACAAGTTGTGGTTATAAGTTGCTATACTTCATTCACATATTTTTATACATTTCAAAATATTTTCTTAATATTTTCTTTGTTTTGTTTTAATGTTTGAGTCTATATATCTCTATATTAATAACCGCCTGGGTAATTCTGAGTATTCAGTTGTAAACTCTCAAGTGTTATATATTGGTTATGTGTATATTCAGAATAACTTGTGAGCAGCAGCCTTTTTACTTTGGGTATGTCAAAATAACCCACTTGCCAAAATGGGGGTGACAGGTAATGGGTTAATCTAAGCCCTGTCTGTGAAACCAGGAAAACCAGGAGTAAGGTTTTTTTGTTTTTAATGAGGGTTACATATCAGTGCATTTAAACAGTAATTGTTTTGATAGGAAAAGTACACTGAATAATCTTACATCACCGACTCTGAAACCTTTATTTGAAAAACAACTTATTTGAAAAATATATTTACAACACATCTCATAAATTTTTTTTAAATCAATATTTTATTTCAAATTGTAAAAGCAGGAAGTTGTATGAAAAATACAATGCGCCAAGAAAAATCTTTTACTCTCATGCCTTCTGAGATGTATGAGACTTTGCTTCTTCACTTTCCTCTTATTTAGTACTTTTTTCTTGTTTCCTGTCCAAATATAAAAAAAATTCTAATCTAAATGAAGTGGGGTTTTGCTTAAAACATGCAAAATTATCAGCCAGTGGGGTACGAAAAATAATATTATTTCTATTTGGGACAGAAAATAAGAAACAAGATTTCAATCAGAAACAAGACTATTTTGCATCTTGATTTAAGAATTTTTAAATATTTAGACTGGAAACAAGCATTTTTTTGCAGTGTATAATGCAAGTTTATGGGTTCCTAAAGGTTAAAGCATCAAACGACAGCAATCCAATAACAACGGTAATCCATACGACCCCAATGGATTAATTAATATCTTCTGAAGCAAAATGATGTGTTTGTAAGAAAAATACCAATATTTTAATGTTTTTGAACTGTGTGCTATCGTTTCCGACCAACTGTCATCAGCACGTGTATTAGAGGGTTGAGTTCACGCTTGACATAAACATTTCATGGGTTTCATTTAACACATAACACAGAATAGTAAGAGATGTGGGTTTCCTTCTTAAGAGTCATCAGTGGAAAGAATGAAAAAAAGAGGAACAAGAGGAGAAAGAAACCAAGCATGAGAAACAGATAAAAGGTGCTACTTTGTGTCCGAACTTAAGTATTTGAATACTTTGAATTAAGTTGTTAAAAAAAACTATTAAAGAAACTTTTTTTAATAGTTTGTTTTACTTGCAATGAAATAGCACAAATTAAAACAGCTGCACTTTTGCTATCAAAAAAAGAAAAGCGCACTTATATGTACTTTACAATAAAATAAATAAATAATTATGCAGTGCATGTTCATGCTAAATTGCTTCCAAATGTAAGATTGTTGCCTATCGCAATAGTAGAATAAGTACCTTTGTTCTAAAATACTTCTAGTATAAACAATTTGTTAATTTTACTGGTAGTTACCTTTTTATTCCCCAAACTTTACATATTGTTAATTTAAACCAGGGGTGTCCAACCCTTCTCCTAGCGCAGAGGTCTTCAACCCTGCTCCTGGGGACCCACTGTCCTACAGAGTTGAGCTCCAACCCTAATCAAAGACAGGTGAAGCTAATCAAGATCTTCAGGTTTGCTTGTTGAACATACACAGGCCAGTGTGCTGTGTGCAGGTTGGAAATAAACTTACCAGGACAGTGGGTCCCCAGGAGCATGGTTGAAGACCTCTGTCCTAGAGTGCTACCATCCTGCAGATTTCAGTTCCAACACACCTCTCTGTATTTATCAAGCAACCCTGAACAAGATGATCAGCTTTGGAGCTAAAATCTGCAGGGTGGTAGCCCTCCAGGACCAGAGTTGGACACCCTTGCCTTATACCTATAGGTACACTATAATAAATGTGTTTTACTTGCACAGTACTTTGTGGGTTGTAATGTAAAGTTTTACCATAAATACAATACAATATAAAGATACAAATAAAATGAACGGCTTTACTTTTCTTTTTCTGGTAGGTCTAACAGTAGCATTCAGGTAATAAATACTAAAGAAATTGAATAAGAAATCAAATGTAAAATAACACTGGATAGTCTTCCTGAATAAATTAAATACAGATTAATGCTTACATTACAAGCCACAAAATTATCCATTCAAGAGCAGTGAGTGGTAATTTAAGAGCAGTTTTGATGTGTGCCATTGAATGTGAATCAAAATATGGTGAATTGTTTAAAGTTTTCTGATATGCTGTTCAAAAGTTTGGGGTCTGAGGTTTTTATGTATTTTTAAAAGTAGTTTATTTTGTTCAGCAAAGCATTTATCAAAAATGCATTTAACAGTAATAGTGTGAAGAAGAAAAATCTATTTTTATACAATATATTATATTATAAAAATTATTATTACAAATTATTTATTAATGTAATATACTTTGTCAAGGAATATGAAATGTCAGTGCAAATGGAACAGTACAAGAAAACCATACAAATTCAGCGAATTGTTTTTGAATAGGTGGATCTTAAAAGTACACAGATCTTTTATAATATCTTAGGTCATATATAGATTACCTGTGAGAAGTGGACAGGAAATTATCAATCCCAGCAGATAATATATATTTATTTAAAATATTATTACAGTTTAAGAGTAAAATAACTCCCAGTCAGACTATGTGCCAGAATAGGTGGATCCTCACTATATATAGATATGTTACGATACCCTATAGATCATACAAATATGTTTTTACCTGTTGAGAATCGGACAGAGAATTATTAGTCCTAGCAGACACTTTTCAGCCATTTTCTGTTCCTGTCAGTCTTACAGCTCGTTTTAAACAGCATACATCCTCCCTGTGGTTGTTAACTTCCTCTGATGTGACCAACTGAGGGTCATGAAACACTAAACCAAATTTTCTGAGATTTGTGGGTGAAAACTAGTTAATTTTAAACCTTTTGCTCTTTTTTCAACTTCCTGGTTTAAATTCATCTTCATGTCAATGTCATAGGCTGTGACGCTTTCTTGTACTATAGTACATTGATGACTGATTGGTGTCTCATAATTATTCATGAGACTGCATGTCTTTATCCTATGAGAAGACGCGCGTTGCTTAATTCATGACAGCATTGATAGGCATTTTCCTCTGACTGGCGCTTCAAACAGTGAGATCGCATACAGTAAGACTATGTGTAAATACTCTCACAGTAACAGTGAGAGATGCATTAATGGATCAAAAGCGTGTCTGCGTTGCCTACGTTCTCTTCAATAAATCTTGAGTCTTTACACAGACGTGATTCTTCCACACTGTGAGTGTAACCACTCTTAACGGCCATTTAACCGACCAAACAGCTTATACAACTCCACAAAATAAGCCTCAAAAGTTATCAAAGTTATGCAACAGCGCAGAGAATACATTGCGAATGGCTGTGCATTTAATTGTGCATTGAATTATAGCTGTCACAGGATATATATGTATGTAACAGTGATAATCCTTGTGTATATTGTGTTGCGTGCAATTTAATGGTAATTTGCAGAAGGCATTTGTGGAAGCTTTGATGCTTTTAACGAGTGAAATAAAATTGTCTGAATCAGAAGCGTTGATGTGCTGTCAGTCTCCCCTCCTCTTCCACTCCGCGCTGAACCACGGTCACTTTTATAGCATTTTTCAAAACTGTTCCAATGTCGAGGATTCTTGGAATTTCAACTAAGGACTGAGTCCTTCGTTCAAAAATATGCCATATACAGGAAAGGATGCATATGTGTAGCCTTCGATCTCAAATCACCCACAATCCTATGCGGCGCAGCTATCTTCATTCTGCAAAATGTCGGACGTTGGCGGAATCGGAGCGGGCAATATGCTTTTAAGTATATTTACGTTACCACACATTTGTTATAACCGTAGCAAATATAAGTAAAGTTAATGTTTAAATGGCAGTACAAATTACTATCGTATTGATAGTAAAAATTATACAAATATATACAAATTACGTTAATGATGGCCAACGGACCCGTCATTTAACAATTAACGTTAGCTTGGTTGCCATCACCGGCATTTCTTTTATAAATAACTAGTTAAGTTGTACAAAGTAATTTAACGTTAATATTATACCATTCACAATATTATTAATAGCTTTCTCATCTTTTTAGCAGGGACCAAGGAACAAACTGAGGCGTTCATACGCCTCCGTAGTAAAACAAGCAGCTTTTACGGGGAGACACGCGTGACGGATATCGGTGAAAAGCAAATTATTTAATGTTCAGAATCAGAAGTGATAGCTGTGTAATCTTTTTATTTCTCCTCGCCATTCACAAAGGCTTATTTTGGAGGAGATGGGGCTTGAAGGAGGGTTTCCCACGCCCAGGCAAAAAAAAAGCAAGTACAGGGTGGGAGACAAGTATGGAAATAGTTGTTAATGCACATTTTAATGTAATTTGCCTTGAATGTAAACCTGACAGACTTGGGGCTTCTTCCAGTAAGTATATGCAGTGTAGTGTACAATAGTACTAATTCACTTCCGGTCAAAAGTTTGGGGTCAGTGAGAATTTTTTTGGGAGGAAATAAATCAATACTTTTTTTACTTTTTAATACTTTTATTTATCAAAGAGTAATTAATTTGATCGAAAGTGACAGTAAAGACATTTATAATGTTACAAAAGATTTTATTTAAAACAAAAGCTGTTCTTTTGAACTTACTATTCATCAGAGAATCCTGAAAAAGCAACTGTTTTTAACATTGATAATAATTTGTAAATGTTAAAATATGTTAATGTTTTAAATGTTTTTCGAACATCAAATCCTCACATTATGCTGATTTGTGAAGGATCATGTGACACTGAAGTTTTAGTCACAGGAATAAATTACACTACTGTATATTCACATAGAAAACAGCTGATTTACACTGGAATAATATTTAATACTATAATTTTTTTTTTGTAGTATTTTTAATTAAATAAGCGCAGCCATGGTTAGCAGATGAGAATTCATTTAAAAGCATTTAAAATCATACTGACCCCAAACTTTTGAACGGTAGTGTACATCATCACAACTTTTGATCTTCACTGTTTTTAGGAATGTAAGTTTCCTGCCACAGGTCAAGGGACAGAGGATGGCAAGGCAACGGCAGGAAATTGTCCCTGCTTTGCCCTCATGGACGAGGCATTAGGGCTGTCTGCAGCAGTCTCGCCCCCATGCCTTATTGCCTCAATCCAAGGGGAAAAACCAGGGCCAAGCACTGCACAAGAGGTAGATGAAGGGAGAGGCGAGGATGAGGAGGAGAGAGTGAGAGACAGGAACAAAGAGAGAGCAGGGCACAGAGTAGAGAAGAGGAGAAGGGAGCGAGAGGATCCATTCCTACAGTTACTGGAGGACATTAGATACCAGAGGGAGGCAGATGAGAGGAGGAAGCAGAGGCCAGAGAGAGGTCAAACCGGTTTGATTTTTGCTGTTGGAGAGTTTGGCGGAAAAATAAAGTAAATTAAATTGAACTGGTGTCTTTGGCCCTTAATTATTTAGTATAAACTGTACATCCATTTTTTTAAAAACCTTGTTCTTTAGACTGCAATAGAATGTATTGAACATTATCTTCACCCTTATTTACAACGTTTTGTGATTCGGTATTCCAAACTCTACAAAAACATTAATTTGACCTTTGCTACATAAAATGTTTTTATTTAAACAACATTCTCATATCTACAACTATATACAACACGATGAGAAGAACCCGGCCATCAGCACCGCCAGTGCTGCAGTTCTTGCTTCAAGGCTGCAGACAGAAGAAGAATGTTTAGGTTAGTCCAGTGCTAATCCAATCCGTCATGTAAGATGATCATTGATTCTACAACAGTTGCAGTATATTTAATATTGTATCACTGAAGGTAAATTAAATATACTTAATGTACTTTTATGTAATACAGTACATCACTGGTACATTAAGTATATTTAATTTACCTTCTTGACTGTATGGGTGTTGTTGTCACATGCCTGTCCTGTCTCGTGTTGCACATGTGGTGTTTTGTCATGTTAGGCCATGAGCTCTGTCATTGTTAGATCCCATCCCCTTGTTATCTCGTTATTGGTTTAATTTGCCCCACCTGTGTTCCCTCATTCCCAGCTTGATTTCTCCCCTTTATATTATACTCTTTGTGTTTGTCAGTCCTTGTCGGATCGTTGTTATGTCTACGTCTCCTCGGCTTCCTGAACCACTGAGGCTTTCCAGCCCATTGGTTCACCAAAAGGTTCATTTCCCCGAAGCCTCATGAAACCGTGTGCTCCTTAGAGACACCTGCTGTGCAAAGCAATGTATCGCACACAAATCTATTCATCCTGAGCAACCAAATTGTCATAGTGTGGATACACCCTTTTTCTATTGCCTGTGTATTAAATAAAGTATTTTACTCTGCTTGTATTAACCTATGCACACACAACTCACACAAGCATACAACTTTGTGTTCAACTATTCAGTATTTCTTTGGGTTAGTGATGACAGTGAATGTCCCAAATGATTGTAAAGAAATTATTGTGAGTGCAGTGCTGATTGGGAGTGCAATAGTGCAGTGCTTATGGAACTGGGATTGTGGAACAGCAAACTGCAACAGGGATGGGAAAAGTGTGTACTGGTTTTATTTAGTTCTCCTCTTTCTTGCTGGCTCCATTGTAAGGAGGACAAAAAGGACTCTAGGTTTGCCTATAACGTTTGCACTAGACCAACTTTCTAAGCTTTCCTAATACAGTCTTGTCTTATATGAATAATAATAGCAATAATATATATATATATATATATATATATATATATATATATATATATATATATATATATATATATAAATAACAACAGTACTACTATTATAGGCTATACATATAATAATAATAATATATATATATATATATATATATATATATATATATATAATTTACTCTAATAATCTACTAAACTAAGTATAATGCAATATAAAATATAATACAAGCTAAGATATATAATGATAAATATGCTACTACAAACACGCTACTACTCACTACTTCTCGCTACTACATACCAACACCTACACACCACAAGAGGCGAGGTTTCAACCACTTTTATCAGGAAGCGATACTCAGAATGAAGCAATGACGTATTCAACAGAAACCGAGGCCTCGTTTGTCATCGTCACGTGATCTTCACGGAAACGATACAAGCCTCGAATCGGGCTTCATCTGGGAACGCCTTTTTGCTCGACACAAGCTCCGGAGACTCGCTTCAGATGTCCCATCACTAGTTGAGTTTATGTATTTCTAGTTTAGGTTTTTCCCCCTCGTGGGTTTTGTTTTGTGTTTATGTTTTGTTTTATAATTAAATCCTATTTTCTGCACTTGAGTCCTCGCACCTGTTTGTCCCTTGTATAACGAGACAGAACGATCCGACCACTTGAGGACTCAGCAGGACTTCATTGCTTTTCCCCGATGGAGTTTGAGAAGGAACTGCAGGTGATGCACTACCTGAACGGGAAGTACATCCGGCAACAGGGGACGGATGTACGACAGTTTGCAGGCCTGTTCCTCATGGAGGTGGACCATTTTAAACTCAATGAGGCAGAGTGGAAAGAGACTTTTAATCTCTGCCTCGACATGCCTCTCTGTCCAGGGGTGATGGAGAGGATGGGAGGTCTGGGATTTTGGGAATTCGTGGACCGCCTGGGCTCCAGCCCTTCCAAGGTTCCAGTCCCGGTGGTCCGTATACCGGTGGATCGTATTCCGGTGGATTGTCTTCCAGTGGATCGTGTATCAGTGGCCCTGAGACCGTTGGTCCCGAGGCGGAGGAGGAGAAAGGCTTCCTCCACGCCCGTTCCGGTGGTCCCAGTGCCGGTGGTCCCTGTGCTGATGGTCTGTGTTCCAGTGGTCCCAGTTTTGGTGGATCGTATTCCGGTGGATCCTGTGCCGGTGGATCCTGTCCCCATGGTCCGTAAGCGGAGGAGGAGAGGGAAAGAGCGCTCTGTGACGGTTCCGTGGTCGCTGTTTTGGTGATCCCTGTTCCGGTGGATCGGGTGCCAGGGACACTTAATTATTCACCTGGCAAAAATAGTCATGGTCAAGAGGTGCCGCGTGGAGTGCAGACACCTCGTTGGTCAGCGCAGCCCAGCTCCGCTCCGGCTCTCCCCACCATCAAGCTCCACAAGAGGCTGGTTGTCCTCCTCCTCCACAACCTCTTCCAGCACATCCCCGACACCAACACAAATGTTGTGCAAAATTACACATGCTGTCACCACCTGTGCATAAGGCAGAGCAAAAGGATACAAGACTGTGAAGATAAGAAAAAAAACATGAGCACAGAAGATAGTGTGGCTTTAGCAGTTGTTAAGCATTAACTGTTATTTTGAGTAGGATACTATGATTTGATTAAGAAATTTACCACAGAAGTATTGCAATGATTTATTACCTTAGGGACAAACAGTGTATGTACTTCAAGTGCTTCTAAAAAGATGCACCTGAAGAGGGTTTTCATCTTTCCAAATGCACGCTCAATGATTGTGCGACCTTTGTAATGATGGTAGTTGAACCTTTGCTCTGCCATGCCTCTCATTGGTCTCTTATATGGTGTGATAAGGGCCAGGTGTCTGTAGACATGGGTAGCCACCGTCAGCTAGGAGAAAATACCCAGGCGGAGGGTAAGTCCCCCTAGTGTAGATGGGGCTGTTCTTAAGGATGAGTGCATCATGCACACTTCCTGGGTAACCCACAAAGATGTCAATTAAGCGACCCTGATTGTCACAGACTGCCTGGAGCACCACTGAAGGGAAGAGCTTTCTATTGTTGTAATCATGACCATCAGGGCCGCCAGGACATTTAATTCTTATGTGGCAGCCGTCTACTGCCCCTGTTGCCTTGCCAAATGCTGGGTGGTTAGCCAAGCGAGCAAAACCGTCCCCAACCACTTGGAGCTCCTCCTGAGTACGAGGAAAGTGCAGAAACTGGGGGAGCACAGCCACCATCTTGTGGCCAACTCTGTGCACTGTTGGAAGAGGCATGCTAAAGACCCCGGAGACAACTCTGTAGGCTGAACCAGTTGCCAGCCAGAACAGAAACACAAGTGTCTCCAGGGTCGGACCCCATCCATGCTGCCTGCATGTCAGTCTTCAGCTCCACCATCAGCTGCTGCATGGCCTCTCTGCCCAGCCTGAAGTCTGGCCGAGTGTCCTCCCCTCCATAGTACCGCTGCAGTACTGGCACTGTGGCATTGATGGCACAGTAGTGCCGAGCCTGTACAACGTGTAGAAGAGAGAAAGATTCAAGTATAATTTCAGTTTTGCCATTTATTTAATGTTTATTAAACTATAAAACATATTGGCTCAACAGGTTTGCAGAGGGGAATTTAAAGCTGTTCCCTTTTACTGGTCATTCACCTTGTAATTTTTACTTCATATAGTATAGCCTTTTTTATGTTGTTGCTCTCATATGTTACCATTGCATGTGTTTTAACAGCTGTAATGTTACCAGTCAATAAGCTTAACACTTTTTTAATGTTGTTGGTCAATTTGTCAATTTATTTTTTCAAAATTAAAAGTGTCAATGGAAAAGATGCCAGCTCTGCTCATATTGTTTGTGAGATAGGACAAGTCTATAACAAATAGTTCTTAAATTATATATATTTTTAAATATCAAATATTATAACACCGTTGCCATGGACCCAGTTCTGTTAACTCAGGCAATATAATCGTTTTTAAATCAATAAACTCCTATTTAATCATATTGATTCTTTGACTGTCAAGTGTGTTTAAACAGTGCGGGTCAATTTGACCCATAACATAATAGATATAAGTTTTTAAATGAATGATACGAGCGCTTATGTTACTTGAACGTCAGCTTCGCCGTTACGCTCTATGAACGTTACTTACCATCCCACGTCTTTGACGGCAGAGGTGGCGACACATTAAAATCCTCCTCCTGCGAGCCTGACGCCGATGCTGCCTCACCATCTCCATCTCAATCTCCATTTCCGAAAAAATGCTGTACAGCAACCAAACCAACATCACTTCCATTGTTAAGCCGAAATCGGACCTTTTCACTGACGCAATGACATGCACTTGGTAGCCTGTTCCATTTACGTGTTCTCCGAATGCTAACGAGGAGCCTCGCCTAGCCTCTGAAGGAAGTGACCTGGAAGGATCAGTCCTTCCAAGGAAGCATCCTTGGCATTGAGAAACACCTTAGTTTTCTATGTACCATTCGTTCAAAGCAACCAGTCTGACGCGACAAACTCATTCCAGTCGTTATATTCCTTTTGAATTCTTGTTTATTTTTGTACTGCAAAGCAATAACAATCTATTAACTTTATATAACAATATGGAACGACGGTCAAAAACTGTATGGCTCCGTCACTTTTGTTTATACACTGGCTCGGATATGACGTCTTAGTCATCTCCTCCGTAAGCAAGGTCACAACAAAAGCATATATAATTATAGTGTAAACCTTCTTAATCTTTATAAAAAAAATGCAAGTACAATAACTAACATCAATATTATCAAATTTCCACAATGTGCATAATGGCTCAAACACTCCGGCCCCTAATTGTATAAGGGGAACACTATATCAATTACCAGTCCTATAGGTGGAGCCATAAACACTTAAATACTCATAAACACTTAAACAAACTCAATTTGTTTCCTGTTTAAACAATCTTTTCTAACAAACAAAGCTTAGTTATGGGTCTTTCTAACGTATTGGTTTTTGTTTGCACCATCACACGTCTTACTGTCCCAGTTGCATCTGGCATAGTCTTTATGATCCTGCCCATTATCCATGAGTTCCTGGGTGCACAATGATCCACTATGAGAACCACATCTCCTATCTGTAAGTTTCTGTGGGTCTTAGACCATTTTTGACGTTCTTGTAATTGAGGCAAGTATTCAGCCGTCCATCTGGTCCAGAATAAATCTGCGAGATACTGCACTTGCTTCCAACGCCGGCGTGCATACTGATCTTCTTTCCTGAATATGCCTGGTGGCAGTATTGCGTGTGCTTTTAACAGCAACAGACTCGGAGCCTGCACCTACAGTCCTGCACTCTCAGACCCCTCGTTTGTTCGAGACAGCGCCTCCTGCTGTTCTGTAGATCGTATTATACCCTTATCAAAATGCCATTTAAAACAATATGATGCAATATTACAGTCTTATTTCATTTAAAGTCAAACAATATAAACAAAATAACGATTTTGCTAACATATTTGACATATTTGCATTCCCTGTTCAATGCATGTGCCAAAAAAAACCTCATTGTGTTCTCTGACTAACAAATTACCCAGTAGATTTTGTTTCTTCTATTTCATTTTCTTGAGTGTGGGTTGTAATTGAAAGAAAATAACTGATGGAAGAGATACAATTACCGATTGAACTATCTTCTGAAAAATATTATGTGATATATTGCTTGTTTTTTTGTTTTGTTTTTTCAAATTCCAATGTTTCTCTCAGTTCAACCTATGCTAATGATCTAATTAACATATTAAACCTTCCTAGCATTACAAAACCAGTTTTTTATATCTTGAATGCAAAGCAAAACTCAAATAAGAACAGACAAAACACCAATAATGAACAAGTCTGTACTTTATTTAACTATCACATAAACATCGTCTAGCTGTAAACAGGACAAAGCAAAGAAGAAAGTAAGAAAGAATAGTGTTAGTGACTTTACTTTTCATCTTCAATTGCATTAGGTAAAATAATAACTCACATTAAATCTTCATTGCAATTGAACGCTCAGTGCAAAAAAAAGAAGCTTTTCTCATTTAGTATTTTTGTCTTGTTTCCAGTCAAAATATCAAAAAATTCTTAAATGAAGATGCATTTACTAGTCAAGTAAAATCAAGTGTGACTGTTCTTATTAAACAGAAACAAGATGATGCTTCGAAACGCTGCGGGAACGCTTCTGTGACTCGATCTTGGATCTCGCGTGTGCCGAGGCAGCGTACGTGTAGATTACAGGGTTGAGTCTAGTGGCTCAGATCGCGATCATACGAGTTAAACAAACTTCTCCAGGGGATATTTGTTATGAGATGGTAAAACATCAGAGACATCACTAAATATATCATTCTGAGTCTCTTTAAAAAAGGCGTGGGATTTAGGAAGTTACCAGCTGACTAGAAGCATGGGGTCATAGTGCCAATCGCAAAGCCAGGCAAGGATCATACACAGCCTACTAAGGCCCATAGCATGAACATCGAATCTGTGCAGACTAATGGAGCGTATGGTTATGAGCAGATTGGTGCATGTCATTGAGAAGAAAACCTTTTCTCCGTATCAGAGTGGTTTCCAAAAAAGGGCGAAACACAATGGACTTTGCGCTTGAAAGCTGAAATAAGAATGGTCCAAGTAAACAAGGAAGCATTAGTAGGACTACTTTTTGATATTGAAAAAGCATACAACATGATGTGGAAAGAGGGACTTTTAATAAATGGAAATAAACAGACAGACTGGAAATAAAAGGAAGAATTTACAACCAGATCATGAATTTCTGAAGTCTCTGAAGCAATGATTATTTTTCTCACCACATTGGCTGATAATTTTGCTTATTTTTAGCAAAAACTCGCTTCATTTTGATATTTTTCCCCAGAAAAGAAAAAAAAATATTTTATGTAATTTTACTTATTTAGTAAATGCATCTTGATTTAAGAATTTTTAGACATTTGGACTGGAAACAGGAAAAAAGTACTAAGTAAGAGGAGCTTTTTATGCAGTGTAATGAATGGGGGTTTCCATTTCTCTCTAGAAAAAAATCAGGTGATCTGTTTTACGAAAATAAAAATCCTAGGCTTCCCTAGGCCTGTAGTTGACACTCAGTTATATGAAGATAAACATAATCAGAAAGCCAGATGAGAGCAGAAGCAGGATGATGATATAAAATAGCAAAGTTTTATTATGAATAATCTTAGTTGTGTATGTCTTAGTGCTCAGACTTCGTCTGGCCAGTACAATTCCAAGAAGTGTTGTTATACCAAGGGAAAAACTATGGAAAATGACTGCTTCACAACATCGTGCAGTGTTGTTAAAAACCTTGAAACGGAGACGTTCTCTTATCTTCTACTTATGAACCAAACATCCCTTTAGACCACAATCATAAGATTTAACCAACAATACAAAATGAATAATATAAAGACATAAAAGAATAATAATAAACTGATAAATGAATAATTAAATGATAAATGATGATGAATTAATAATAAGAATAAGTGATATAAATCTACATAAATGACTAATGATTATAAAATTAAATTGTATAAATAAAAAAGTTAATAAACCTTTATGTATTTTTGATTGCAGGTTACTATTGAACATCTTCAGATCTTTAAATATAATAGCACAGCACAAATACAGATGGCAGCAGTAATTCATGCCTTTCAAAGTCAAAATATCAAAAAGAATCTCTGATCATATTTCTGTATCTACTACAGATAAAACGGCAATATTCATAGCTCTTCAGTGGATAGAAGGAGTACAGCCAATAAAAAGCCAGGAAAGAAGACGTTTTATTCTCAAGAATGCATATTGGACATTCTTCATAATGTCTGCATAGAATTGGGAAACGTAAAACTGGAAAATGTGACCGTAGATTCTTCTCAGATTCCATATTTTCAAATAGTTGTATCTTGGCCAAATATTGTCCTATCCTAACAAACCATACATGCTTTATTAGTTATTCAGCTCAATTCAAGAATTATATATATTTACATTTTTGAATAAATATATATATATATATATGACTGGTTTTGTGGTCCAGGGTCACAAATGTGGTCTAGCAGAATCAGCAGAACACATAGCTGTAAAATGTGATGCATGAAAGCAAGATTTCAAACTTTAAGATTGTCTGGAATAAATTATTTGTCACTTCAGGTTCTGTTAGAAAATGATATAATATTTTATGAATTCATTATTTTCTTAAAAGAAAGAAGACTGATTAATAGAATTTAAGATTCAAGAAATTAAGGTCATCTGTCTTCTAGTACCAACTTACCATGCGCTCCACACTCATATCCAGTAGGTGGCGGAAACGCACCGTTTAATTGCTCTGCCAACCGCCAATAAACACCAGAAAAAGAAGGACTTTTATTTTGATTTGATGCTGTGACGTCATACGGCTGCGCCGCGCTGTCATTCGGCTGGAGAAAGGTTAGAATTTGTAATCGTTTTTTAAAGTGTTTAAATCGATACAAACCATTTAGGCAATTTTATAGCTTTTACCAGGGATATACAATGTATGAATTATCATTGAATGTAACATTGCAATGCCTTATTTAACATTAATGCCAGTTAGTTGTGTGTGAGTAAAGCACATCCACACATGAGTAACAGAGAAAGTGCATCTCAGTTTCGCAATAACACGAATTGCGACGTTCAGGAATGCTAACAGTTTTGGCACCAGAGAGTAGTTGATATTCCCTTGATATTGACACTGGTAAAGAGAACAATTTGCCGTAATGTATGATTAAGAGCTCATATTAAAAAATAATTTTATAGTTAAGTCATGCCCATATAACAATTTTTGGTTTTTGAATAGACATCCTAAAGTTCTCTATTGGTTAGCCAGGAAAGTTTTCTTTACATAAATAGAATGTTCCCTGTTGGTTTGGAGAACGTTCCCCTAACCTTCCCAGAATGTTCCCCTAAACTCTTTACTCCGATATCATTTACCCTGCTGAACGTCAGTAATCGTCCAGTATTCCCGTGTACCATATCGTATAAGCGGCATGGAAGACGGATCAATGGATGTCAATCAGTAGAGCCTACTACAAACCATGTCTAGTTTTGAACTAGTTTAATCAATATACATAATCCAAGCACATATGGAGGATTAAATAAGATTGAATGTATGCATTAATATGTAAGTTTTGTAACTTGTAGGCCTATCACTGACACTGCACAACCAGGTTTTACGTTAAGTGCCAAATAACAATGACTTCAACACAATAAAAAATGGGTTTAAGATATGAATTTGACCGTTAAACACTTGATTAACGAAATGACTGTTAATTGTTAAATTATGCGAGTGCGCGTCTTTCTGTAGAAGAAGACAGATGAAAGCGCTTGCAGATCAGAGGCACGCAGTAACGAAATATACAAATAAACCTGCATATATATTATAAAAAAAATTAATCTAAAAATAACCCGCAGGGAATGTTCTGGGAAGGTTCTCTTTAGATTGCAAAATAAAACCCCAAAATAACCTTCTGGGAACGTTCTCTTTAGGTTACAAAAACAACCAATAGAGAACGTTTCCAGAAAGTTAATGGAACAGGAACCATATGGGAACGTTAGAGGAACGTTCTGGGTTTACTGAGTGGTGATAAACTATGGAAGCTTGTTTCTACCACTGAATAAAAAAAGGTAATTGCAACTTTTTATCTCACAATTCTGAATTTTTTTTCTGTCGCAATTACGAGTTTACATAATTGTGATTATTATGTAAGCCCATATAAGGGCTTGGCCGTCGTGATGTCATTACTTGGCGTGGCGGCCATGTTGATGGCCTCTTTTACTGCTACTCGGACTACTGCGCACTGTTTATAGGCGTACTCCCTCTCAGTCATGTGTCTTATTAGGTGTAATTTTTTCAACGATGGTAAACCGTTGCTGCATTGTGGGGTGTAACAGCGCAGCACATAATCGCCATGGAAAAAGGGTCGAAAATGGATTAACTTTCCACCGCTTTCCTGCTTGGAGGCGCAACCATGGAGACCAAGTATCCGAGGAAACAAAGAGTCGCCGGCTCGCTTGGATCGCGGCTGTAAGACGACCAAACATAACCTTCCACAGTATCCCGATGTCGATAGTGTGTTCCCTGCATTTTCATTCTGGTGCAATTTACCTTTGTCCGGATTACTGTGTTCCCACTATTTGCCGTCTTTATGATCTGCAGCTCCTGAACCCATCCATTTGTGAACTGCACATGAGACTCCAATGACTTGTAGCTTCGTAACTGTTCTGAAGTGTAGGCAATCACTCCACAAACAAGGTAGCCGAAGATGTCTGTTATGCAAAATAGGGCAGCAAGTCGTCATCGGTGCTCCACTCTTTTTTGGGAATTTCATATGGAACCAAACCGTTAATAGTTCTGATTTTGTCCATATACCGGTCCCTGGCTTCCCTATTTAACGTATCCCGGTAAATTCCACATCCTTTTTCGGGATTTTAACTTATTTTTTCTTTCTTTTCTTTCTCCCAACTCGGCTTCTTCTCCTCGTTCGACTTGCTGTATGTTTACATTCGCTAGGCCATCAACATGGCCGCCACGTCCCAGAATGCAACACGGCACCCAAGCCCTATTGTGTGCTATAAAGTCAAAATTGTGAATTCTGAATTTGTTCTCAATTTGAGTTATCAATTTGAGTATATCTTGCGATTCTTACTACTTTTCTCAGAATTGTGAGATATAAACTCGTTATTGTAATTATAAAGTCCAATTCTGAGGAAAAGACTGACTTTTTTTCTCACAGTTGTGAATTTATTTATAACAATTCTGACTTTATAACTCACAATTACGAGTGAAAACAAGTCAGAATAGCGAGATAAAAAGTCACAATTACCTGGGGGGATTTATTGATAAGGACATTTAAGGCCATTAACTCTCACTCTGACTTGCCAGTGCGCTGATACTGAACTAGAGCTGATTGAGACACACACACAGATTTAGTGTGGATTTATTTTTCTTTCTATTAATGATTCTCATCTTAATCATGACAGAGTGTCCAAACACACAGAAGAACTCCTGGGAAGCGACTGAGATCCACGTGACACACTATTATAAAGATGGCGTTTATTAAAGAGTTTATGGCGTTTATTAAAGAGAGTGCGAGTAAAGACATGACAATTGAAGATGTGATCAGAGTGAAACAAGAAGATACTGAGGAACAAACAAAGATGGCGTTTATTAAAGGGAGAGGGAGTGAAGACATGAAGATTGAAGAAACATTCAGACTGAGAGAAGATCCTGAGGAACAAACAGGTTGGTTTCATTCTCAAAGCTGAACTATTTTGTTCTGTACATATTCTCGAAATGTTCATTTGCCATTGGCAGGTGTTTTTGTTCCCCGTCTGCTCTCCTGGGTAGGGTTGCACCAGCCGTTCAGAAGTTCTTTCTAAAAATTGGAACATAAAGTCTACACTAGAGGTCTAGTAACTACTAACTAGTTTGTAACTAACTCTGAATTTTTTCAGTTGCGCCAGTCTTTAGGCACCTCACCATCCGATTCCGATGCTGGGGGTCACGATCCGATTCCAAAACGATTCTTGATCTACTTTTTTTTTCGTATTAATTTATTCGTTGACATTTTATTTAAAAAAATGCTTATGTAATTATGAGAACATACAATTGTTTTAATTTAATTTTAAAATATGAAATTTGTAAAGAATATATAAACTAATATAGCTTTAAAATAAAATTAAGTAGTAATAAATAATAATAATAATAATAAAAGGAACAAAAAAATCTTATTACAATCAATAAACAAAGAGTGCTTTCAGAAAGCAGACTTCTGTCATAGTTTCATATTTTTAATATTGAGCCCACAGCAATTCCAAGTGACAGAAACAATGCCTTCGTAGAGCATTTCTAAGGAAAAAAGCGGCAGACGAGACCGCAAACTGCACGCATAACATTGAGCTAGTTTCTCACAGTGCATCCTGTGCGATGAAGCCTGCGGATGTCCTTGTCATTCGCTTCAACCTTTCTGAACTTTATGGAAGGTTTGAGTGGAGTGTGCCTGTGAGGAACTGGACGCTATCAGAATATGGGTGTTTCTAAAGCACACGCAGCATCATCACGCATCTGTGTTAAAAACTAAGCTCAGAATCGTCCGAGAATCGCGATGCATTTTCTATGCTAAATTGAAACTTAGCTCTTTGGCTGCCTTTACACTGGCAGAATTAAACAATTTTTACTCACATCTGACACAGATTAGAAATGGTTGCAAACGTGTAAACACAAAAATGTGCACAAGATCCGATTCACTTCCAAACATGGTTTTAAATCAGATATATAAATCCGTTCTTTGTACGTCGCTAACTCAGTTAGCCGGATTTGATTGTTGACGATTTAGCATGATCTCGGATTGTTTGGTTCTTTGACGCTCATCCTGGACTTGCTGTCATAGCAACAGGTCCGTAAGCTTAAAGCTTCTCGGGAGCAGCTGATTTCATGTAAACAGGATTAGATTGCATCTTGAGGTGATACTTCAAATCTGTCCCAGCCACTGATACTTTATTACAAGAGTTCATTACTGAACCAGGGGCAATGATCATTTAAAATAATAATAATATAAAAGTTTATTTGAAAATAATGTTATAATGTTGTGTAAAAGGTGTGTATAATATTATAGACACGGCCACTTGATTGAGAGATTTATTTGTGATGGAATAATTACTTTATTATTACTTTATAAATTATTCAGAGCCATGCATTCATTTGAGTGATGACGGATATTATGGGATGGCTTGATGCAGCGCAAGAGATGCAGATCATTTAGACTGTTAAGAAACTTTAATACTGTCACGTAACAAATCTGCTTCAATTTGAGTTAATTTAAGAAGTAATTTAAATAAAATTACAACACTGAAATAAAAATGTAAAGGGTGTACAAATAATACTATAAAATCGTGAATATAAATAATTGTGAATCATGTTCATCAAAACAGTGCACATTTAATTGATCTGTTATAACTTTTATGTTGTTTTGGTCGTTTGGTTGTTTTTCTTATAAAGGTCCAGAAATGTTTTTCTTTTTTTTCCCTTTTTTTTGCCAGGTGGCTTTTTAATTGTCATTACGTTGTCTTGACGCCAGCCAATCACTGCTTTACTGATCTCGAGTAGTTTCGAGTATCGATGCATCTGCCCTCTTCAGGGAACACAAGAACGCGCAGTGATCTCCGATAACTCAATCCAGATATTTTAATCCAATCCGCAAATTCGTTTGAAGAACCAAATTAGCCAGAGATCAACTATCACAATTAAAAGATCTGGGATAAGTCAAATCATCTCAGATGTATTAAGCGAGGTACGAAGAACGGACCCCTGGACATCCAACTTATTTCACCCTTTGAATTCCAAACCACCACAAGACACGACACATTTGCCTAGGGTTGCCACCCCTCCCAAGAAATACGGAATCGTCACATATTTACAGGCAAAATTACGCGTCCCATATTAAATCAATACAGGATGCAATTTGTCCCGTATTTTACATAGGTCCACACATAGTTCAATAAACACAAGCATTTTGCAGTGTGGAGAATACTAATAGCAAATATAAAGAAATCAATTTCACAATAAGTAGCACAGAAGCTCCTTTAGCGTTTTTTTTGCGACAGAGTCTCAAGAACATTTAGAGTATTTTTTTAAAACATGTTGAGCTCGCGTCCAACCGTTCCAGATATAGGGCTGAATAGAGAAAGGTATCAGTGGGTCTGTCCAGTAACTCATGATGAACCTCAGGCGAACTGCAGAGAAGCACATCTGCACACTTTGCTTACTCAGCATGCGGTGACATACACATCTGTGCTTTTTAAGGTATAGGCCTGTTGTTTTTGTTGTTGGGTCTGGATGTCATGAATGGGTGTCCCTTATTTTGCCACACTGAAGGTGGCAACCCTACGTTTGCCCTCAAAGATCGCTTTTTAATGTTGCATTATGAAGCAGATGTGCCTGTATGCGCTCGCTCGTAGATTAAAAAAATGTATAGGGGTGTAAACAACTGGTTTTAACTGCCCTGTGACTTAAAAAAAAAACAGCTTCACTACTAAAAGCTACATTATATTTATCAGCAATGAGGTGATCTATACACTTTGTCACTGTTGGCGTATAATGCAACAAAGATGGCTAGTTCATATTTCATTTTAAAGTTAAATTGATTAATCTGGTACATTTTGAGAGTTATATCCAACGTTACACTCCACGTATTCAATTTGAACAAAGAAAAAGTCATTGTGCATTGACTTGTACCTGAACTTAAAGGGGACTTTTTAGTTGTGATAGTTTACATTACACTATAAAATAATAATAGTAATACAAATATTATTCCTATGACAGTCTGTGTAATAGTAGTGCATTTGTTTTTTTTAGTATACAATAACAATAAATTATGTTAATTATCTGTATTTTCTTGTTGTCTCCATCTGCTTGTTTATTTGTAATAATAAGCAGGCTGACTGTTGCATTGATTGTACTATTTTGTGAAGCGACCCTGAGTTCTTGAAAGGCACTATAAAAAATAAACATAATTGTTATTATTTTAGAGTGGCTTTTATTGTGGTCAGCTTAAGGCACGCCTGTGCAATAATCATGCTGTCTAATCAGCATCTTGATATGCCACACCTGTGAGGTCATCTCAGCAAAGGAGAAGTGCTCACTAACACAGATTTAGACAGATTTGTAAACAATATTTGAGAGAAATGGGCCTTTTGTTCACATAAAGTCTTAGATCTTTGAGTTCAGCTCATGAAAAACTGAGGCAAAAACAAAATTGTTGCGTTTATAATTTTGTTCAGTGTATATAAGCCTACAGCAATTCTCAGAATCCATCCAGAATCATTGGAGAGAGAACCGTAATGCATTGGGTTTTTTCTTCTCCCACCCCTACTGAACATAATTGAAAGTAAAATATTTTTCTAATATTTCAGACATAAATGGCAGATTTGAGATCTGTCAATCAAAACATTTTCAAGCTTTTTTCTAAGGCGGTTGAACTATTTTGGACATCTATTTAACAAATAGTTAACAATATTAGTAAGATTTTCTAAAATAACATGTAACACCTTAAGGCCCATTCCCAATTCTATTTTATACCTATTCGCTTCCCTAACCCTACACCTACCCCTACCGGTTCCCCTTGTCCCTTGAAACGGAGTGGCAAGGCGTAGGAGTGAAAATATTCCCCTAAGAAATGGGACACCATGAACAGCAATGAAAAGTGCGTAGGCTATATCACGTTTAACAAATTACTCACTCCCAATGTAGTTTTGCGCTGTATTTAGCCTTAATAAAATGGTGCTTGTTTTCAATAAAAAAAATGTATTAGCCTTTGAGTTTTTCTTAAGATGATACAGAACATACAAGACTGGTGGAGCCGCTTTTCCATCGGGTCAAACTGTTCATTTTGTTTATTAACCATTCCATTCCGTGCTGATCCGCCAGCCGGTACGGATATGGTTTCGTTTTCTACTTCGATAACGGAGCTCTTTGCTATGTAATATAAACGAGTCGCGTGTTGCCTTGGTAATGTGAGTTTACAGACGATACACGTGATGTAAATAGCGACTGCATAACCATGCCCAGATATAGTTTTCACATCACTCAAACAGCGCTTTTAGCAAGTTACAGAGAAACTGGCAGCCAGGCGACACACAAGTGATCTATTCTGTGTGGCAACATCACTACACGCATTCTAGCAGCGCGGTAGTCAGTGTATGCAGGGAATACCTTCATACCCTTTTGTTCAAAGTGTGGTCCTGAAAAATCTCCATTTGAAGGGCTATCTGGCCCTTCCCCTTACCCCTACCACTCCAGCCAAAAGAGAAACGAGACACCTCTACCCCTACATGCTCCGCCAAATTTGCCTTAAAGTCGTCTTTGGAAGCAGAGTTGTAGGGAAAGTTACAAAATGCCACAATGGCGCACCTTCACACTGTGTAAACCAAGCTTAAAGGGTAGGATCGAGTCTACATGTTGCTGGTTTTGATGCTTTACAAGTCTAAATGTCTTTCTTTGTTGCTTTGTGCCATTTAAACTGGGGTTAACTTGTATTGGTCTCTTTTCCTTAGACTTGATGTCACTGAAAGATGAGAATCAAGAATTGACTGAAAAGGAAGACAAAAATCAGTATGAGAAACATGAATTCATAACTGGAGAACATTTTTTTAGTTGCTTACATACTGGAAAGAGTTCTGATCAACAAAGAAAACTTAAAGCCCACATGATAGTTCGCACTGGAGAGAAGACTCACATCTGCCAACAGTGTGGAAAGAGTATGTCTACAAAACGAAGCCTTAACAGGCACTTGAGAATTCATTCTGCAGAGAAGCCTTTCACCTGCCTACAATGTGGGAAAAGTTTCATTAAAAAAGAAGCCCTTAATGTCCACATGAGCATTCACACTGGAGAGAAGCCGTACACCTGCCAACAGTGTGGGAAGAGTTTTTATCAACATAGAAACCTTAAAGGTCACATGATCATTCACACTGGAGAGAAGCCTTTCACCTGCCAACAGTGTGGAATAAATATGTCTACAAAACGAAGCCTTAACAGGCACATTAGAGTTCACACTGGAGAAAAGCCGTATAACTGCCAACAGTGTGGAAAGAGTTTCACTCAAAAACAAAGCCTTAAAAACCACATTAGAGCTCACACTGGAGAAAAGCCTTTCATTTGCCAGCAGTGTGGAAAGAGTTTCACTCTAATAGGAAGTCTTAAGGCACACATAAGAATTCACACTGGAGAGAGTCCTTACATCTGTCAACAGTGTGGAAAGAGTTTCACTAGCAAAGGAAACCTTGATATTCACATGAGAGTTCACACTGGAGAAAGGCCTTTTACCTGCCAACAATGTGGAAAAAGTTTCATTCAAAACGGAGCCCTTAAAAGTCACATGAGCATTCACAATGGAGAGAAGCCTTTTACCTGCCCTCAGTGTGGAAGGGGTTTCTGTCAACAAGCAAGCTTTATAGTCCACATAAGAATTCATACTGGAGAGAAGCCTTTCACTTGCCAACAATGTGGAAAAGGTTTCATTAAAAAAGAAGCCCTTAAAGTCCACATGAGAATTCACACCGGAGAAAAGCCTTACACGTGCAAATTGTGTGGGAAGAGTTTTGATCAACTGAGAAACCTTAAAGCTCACATGACAGTTCACAGTGGAGAGAAGCCTTTCACCTGCCAACAGTGTGGAAAGTGTTTCACTAAAAAAGGAAACCTTGAAGTCCATATGAGAGTTCACACTGGAGAGAAGCCCTTCATATGCCCTCAGTGTGGTAAGGGTTTCGATCAGCAAGGAAACCTAACAGTCCACATGAGAGTTCATACTGGAGAGAAGCCTTTCACCTGCCAACAATGTGGAAAAGTATTTGCTAAAAAACAAAGTCTTGAACTCCACATGAGCATTCACACTGGAGGGAAGCCTTACACATGCCTTCAGTGTGGAAAGGGTTTCCTTCAAAAAGGAGGCCTTATAGTCCACATGAGAATTCATACTGGAGAAAAGCCGTTCAGATGTGATCAGTGTGGAAGTAGTTTCAGACGTAAAATATTCCTTAATAAACACATGAGGATTCACGTATGACAGATGTCTTTTATATGCCATCAGTGTGGAATGAGTTTCACAGTCTGGAAACAATTGTGAATCATGTAAGAACTCACAACAGAAAGAAGCCTGTCATGTGCAATCGCTGAGGAAAAAGTTTCAGATGTAAAGGAATCCTTAACGGTCACATGAGGGTTCACAATGGAGAGGAGCCATTTAGGTGTCTTGAGTGTGAATAAAAAAACCTGAAACATAATTTGCAAATTCATTTTGTGTCTATTTAGTGCAGCTATGTGGATGCTAGGTCTGGGTTGACAAAATCTTTTATCATTTAACATATACTTCCCTGAACGACCTTAGCAGAGACAGTGTCTGGAACCCTCTTCAAAGATTGCACAGGAGACCAGATGGCACTAGAAATTTAGCCAGAGACTAGAAACAAACTTTAAATACACAGAGAAAAGGATATTGACTCCATTTGTACCCACAATTAAACTGTCCCAACTGTATATAGTACTTTTTCTGTGTTTTATGTATGTCCTTATGTTATATTAGCCTAGTTATGATTCTTTAGTTATGTTAGGGTAACTTCAAATGCTAATATCCAGGTGTATCACTGCTTTAATGTCTTCAAATCTCCATCTTTCTTGGCATCAACAGAATCCTTTTCATTTCATAATTAATGGTGTTCTTAACATTCTCCAGGCCAAAATTAACATGCAAATAGGGTTTTTCCCGGTCATCTGATTGGTCGCGTCATCAAATGGGTGTGAACTGATAAGGTTTTTAAGAGTTTGCTGATCAGACACATCTTTACTCAATCTCTTTTAAAACACTCAGAATGACATGGCTTAGATTAAGCCAGGACTACACCTTAGTTCAATTAGGACATGAAAGTCACTTTTATAAAGGTGCCCTAGAAAAAAAAACATTACTGGTGTGCATCTTGAGACAAATAAATGCAGGTTTCTTTCAGTTAAAACACCTCAACATGCATTTTAGCCTGGAACTAGCTTAAGCCGTGTCCAAACTACACGCGACGTGATAAGATTCCAGCGACAAGCAACTTGTCTGTCCACACCAGACGCGACTACGAGATGCGACACATCAATCAAAAACAACAGCCAATCAGAACAGCATTTTGACAGGCTCTCGCAAGGAAATGGATAAGTAGCCTACATAATCAAATTCACAAATATTGTTCAATTTAAACATTACTAAAATACAAACTGAGTTACTTAAACAATCTTTGTCATAGAATATACTTGTTTGTTTTGTTTGAACGTTCTTTCTGTTTGTTTAAATTTCAAGATCTGAGGTGAATTATCCGTTGTTGCTTTTAGTACATTAGGCAAGGCAAGGCAAGTTTATTTATATAGCACATTTCATACACAATGGCAATTCAAAGTGCTTTACATAAGAAATAAGAATACCATGTGTAAGAATTAAAAATTGTTAAAGATACATTTAATAATTTATTTATACAGAAGTCAACATTTGGGGGGGGCAAGAATTAAATCTTTATAAAGACCATTGATAATATTTGTCTCTTATTCTATGAAGCGATTGAAGTAAGTTTTTAAATTGCCAAAATTAAATAAAAACAAGGATAATTAAAACAGCTGTAAAAAAATTTTTAGTTTAAAAATTAAATGTGGAAGGCTGGTGAGCAGACCATTACAATAGTTCACCCTGCTGGTGATGAAAGCATGAACGAGTTTCTGTAAGTCTTGCCTGGAAACAAAGCATCTGATTCTTGCAATATTTTTCAGATGATAGTAAGCTGATTTAGTTATTGCTTTGACATGACTATTGAAACTCAGGTCTGACTCCAAAATCACACCAAGATTCCTGACTTGATCTTTAGTTGTTTAACCCTAGCTTCAAGAAATGTGTTCACCTTGAGAATTTCATCTTTGTTTCCAAAAGCCATAAGTTCGGTTTTGTCTTTGTTTAACTGAAGAAAGTTTTGGCTCATCCAGTTGTTAACTTCATCAATGCATTTGCACAGGGAGTCAATGGGGCTATAGTCATTAGGTGATAGTGCTAAGTAGATCTGGGTGTCGTCAGCATAGCTGTGGTAAGCCATTTGGTTCTCTCTCATTATTTGGCTCAGTGGCAGCATGTACAGGTTGAATAGGAGTGGTGCTAGAATTGACCCTTGTGGGACTCCACAAGTTATGGATCTCCAGTCAGACTTATGGTCACCTATACTCACATAATAACCTCTTCCTTCTAAGTACGACCTGAACCATTTAAGGACCATCCCAGAAAGCCCGACCCAGTTTTCCAGACTGTCAAGAAGTATGTTATGTTCAACAGTGTCGAATGCAGCACTGAGGTCGAGTAGCACCAGAATTGATGTTTTGCCTGTATCTGTATTGTAATATCATTTCTTATCTTTATAAGTGCTGTCTTTGTGCTGTGATGTGGTCGAAACCAGATTGAAAATTGTCAAAGTATCTGTTTGAGCTTAAGAATTTGTTCAGCTGACTGAAGACAACTTTTTCAGTGATCTTGCCTATGAAGGGGAGATTTGAGATTGGTCTGTAGTTGCTCAATATGGAGTTATCCAGATTTCTCTTTTTCAGAAGAGGCTTAACTACTGCGGTTTTAAGGGAGTTTGGAAAAGTCCAATAGAGAAGTGAGGAGTTTACCACTTCTAGGAGATCTGCTTCTAAACAGTTAAACACACTTTTGAAAAAAGAACTGGGGAGTGTGTCAAGGGCGCAGGTTGATGTTTTAAGGTTTCTTCTAAAATTTTACAGTCAATTGCTTCAAAATCAGACATAGTAACTTTCCGAGGTTGTGGTCTGATCTGACTGACCCCAGAGCAACTCACGGATGTGCTGATCGCCTTCCTGATATTATTGATTTTCTCTGAGAAGAAGGAAGCAAACTCACTGCATTTGCTGTCAGAGAGCATTTCACTGGGAATGTGACTCGGGGGGTTTGTCAGTCTCTCTACAGTAGCAAAAAGAGTGCGCGTGTTGTTTATGTTTCTGTTTATAATATTTGAGAAGAAGGTCTGTCTAGCTTTGCCTAGCTCCACATTGAAATCATGAAGTCTGTCTTTATAGATGTTATAATGGATTATAAGTTTAGTCTTAGGCCACATGCATTCAGCTTTCCTGCATTGTTTTTTCATTATTTGCACTGCTGTTGAGTTTCTCCAAGGTGCTTTCTGTCTGCCACTCTTTTTCTTGACTTTCTCAGGAGCAATATCATCAATTACACTCTTAACTTTTGAGTTAAAAGAGTCCATGAGAAAATCAACAGAGTCTGCAGATATGCTTGGTGTTAGAGATATAGCCTTCATAAATAGCACACTAGTGTTCTCATTTAAGCTTCTCTTTTTGACAGAGACAGATCTAGCTTCAATGGCAGGAGAGATTGATATATCAAAGAAAATACAGAAATGATCAGACAGTGCCACATCCTTAATAACTATAGATGAAATGTTTAGACCCTTGCTGATAAGTAAACCTAGTGTGTACACGATTGTGTGTGGGACCATCTACATGCTGTGTCAAATCAAAAGTGTTAAGAACAGTCATGAGCTCTTTTGTACAGGATTCAGTATTGTCAATGTGAATGTTAAAATCCCCAGCAATAGCAAAACAGTCAAACTCTGAGGAGATTGCGGATAACAGCTCTGTAAAGTCCTCAGTAAAGGCTGGAGAGTATTTTGGAGGCCTGTAAATAATGATAAGCAGGATGCATGGAGCACCTTTTAACTAGGGATGGGCATTCGATTTAATTTTCTTAGTCGATCGTCAGGAGAATTAACGATCGACTATCGATTAATCATTAATATTTTTTATAATAAAATTAATTATTTTACTTTTATAATTCAAAAATGAAATGAATACAAAAATACAGCGTGTTTTTCCTCGATGAGACCTTTATTACAAGATCAACTTGTGGCAGACAGTTAAACTACGCTCAGTTAGGCAAACCGAACATGTTTTTCATATGCGTTAATGTTATGGTTCCATGGCTGCGGTAACATTTAATTACGAACCTATTATTTATTCTGTAAATAAAGCATTGTGCTTCACTCCTGTCATAATATTCACGTAAAGCAGCATTTGTAGCACCGCCGCCTGCGGAGTGGATGTCACGTTCACCGGCACAAACCTAGACCACCGCTGTGGTAAGAAAAACTGCCACCATCACGCATGTTTTGTGCTAAATATAAGCATGTTGACATGATCTGGGGTCAGATGTGACCGGCCGCAACCTGGTAACAGTCAGTCCAGCCGGCGAAAACACCCGCTCTGAGTGGACTGACGTTACCGGGATGCACAGACCTCCGCGCTAACTTGGCCAGCCTGGGAAAACTTATTCCGTTCACTTTTTACCAGTCTGTAGATGTGCAATTCAATATAGGATACGTTTTCTATAACCCTCTGTCTGATGAAAGCGCAGGTGCGACGCGTTCTGATGGATTTTTTCCATAATGACAGAGGAAACAACTCAGAACGCTCCGTCTTTTTTAGCCATACAGATAAGAGCAAGACATAATTAAAAACTATAAACTGTCTACTTTTATTTGTGTAGGCCTAGACTCTCAATAACATGAGCCGTGGATTAAGGAAACGGGTTATTTTGCATGCTCTGCTCTCCGTCCAAACGCCGTCTTCATTTCAAAAATGTATTTTGTTTATTAAACGCAAAGTTTTTAATTTAAAAAGCATTTCTAAATTCAGTTTATATTTTCAACAAACGAAATTTCAAGCCAAAATAACGAAATGATTTAAAAAAACAAAAACAAAACAAAAAAGAAAAGTTACCACCATACAAATTCAAACATTTCCCTCTTTTAATTTTAATAAATGCTTGAATAACAGGCCTATGTCTCCTTCCATTAAATAATGGCTATTGCGGTGGCTGGGATATACATAAACCTACTAACTTATGTGGCATCATTTTTTTGAATGACATAAAAAAACGTTTTCGTCGCATCGGTTGATGGAAATGCAATTATTTTGTAATAGTTTTTTATCGACATTTAGAAAAAAAGCTAAATGTAGGCCTACTATAAGTTAAATAGGCCTATTTATAAATATAAGTTCTGAGCAAATATGTAGGCCAAAGGGTATTTTTTTCCATCTGCGTCTATGACATATGAAAAAGACTCCCATACACCAGACTTCCCTGACGTGGGTTTCTTAGCTGTAAACTGAGCATTTTCCAGTCCTTCGAGGACACTGCATCCACACTTTGCTCTGCCATATTCTGCTGTCAGTCATCGACAACCTGCCTGTTCTTTCTGAGGGCCGTTATATTTACATTATATTTATTGCCGTATTTTATATACAGTGCAGGCTGTATATTGGGTGGTCAATAAGATTAAGTAAAGCAAAGATATGCTGTTCTGAAAGGACGTCGGGAACGTGATATTGAATGACCGACCGCTCCCACTCAAATTACACCAGAGTTACCGACCACTACCGTGTTGTAGTCGGAAATGTAATCCCGCGGCGCAAAATATCTGGTCGGTTCCCCGCGGGACAGCCGCTGGAATGCAGACCTCTACTTCGATGCCAGCCTCGCATTGAGTGTAATTGCTGCCACACAGTGAAATTTATTTAATTGCTGACTCACACTACGCAACGCAACCTGCATTAGATAAAAAATAATAAAATGCATTAGATTAATCGATAACAAATTAATGTGATCGACGAAATTCTTAACGATCAATTATCGATCGTCGATTAATCATGCCCATCCCTACTTTTAACACAATATTCGAAGGACGGATAATCACCAAATGACACTTGCTTACATTGATAGACATCTTTAAATAGAGCAGCAACACCCCACCCCTCCTAAACGCTTTGCACACACTCATAAAAGTAAAGTTTGGAGGGGCTGTTTCACAAAAAATCTAGGTTATTTGTAGTTATTAAGTCATTGACTAGAAGTGATTTGTTTTTAAATGAGCGGATGTTTAAAAGTGCTAACTTTACAGTCTTACTTATTTTTCCCACGGTAGTATTAGTTTGATGTGTTACAGGCAGCAGATTAGATTTGCCATGCGGCCTGAAAGGGCCTTAGGTTTTCTATCACGTAACAGAACAGAAATAGAGAAAGAGACAGGCACACTGGGTTCCCGCTCGTTCTGTAAACATGTGATAAAGTTACTGTTATCATGGCGGGGACCCAACACACATCACTGAGAGCTGGTATCAGTTGTTTTAGGTTCACCTACAGATGGAGGAGGGTGTGGGCCCTGGCGTTGTGACCGAAGAAATCTCACAGGAGGAGGCGGAGGGCGAGTTGGGCCCACAGGCTTTGGTGGTCGCTGCTTTTTCCGTTGATACTTGGGGACTCACAGCGATAGAGTGTGATAGTCTGATTCCGGCATAAACAAGATCCTCCATTCGCTCTGAGAAGCTCAGAAGAGGGGAAGCTGGAGAGAGGAATAGCATGTCTGGTGAAGGGGGGCTGTTGCTCTGGTGTTACTGGAGGCTGTGATATGTTGTCCTGGCTTCCCTGGCTGTTTTCCATAATGTCATCCTTGGGTGTTGAATCTTGGAGCAGTTCTTATCCGTCACAGTCTGTCTGTGGTGAGCTCTGTGGGCAGGGCTCAGCTGGGAGTGTGTCCGTGAGCAGAAGTCCTGTGGTCATTCATACTCTGTTCAGGTGTGTGTGAGCCATTCAGGTTGAGTGGATTGACACACACTGATAAAGGATGATGGAGGGAGAAGTAGATATTGTCCTTTAGTACTCTTGCACCAAGTTTGTTTTGGGTGAAGGCCATTTGATGTAAACAGTTGTCTCTGACTCCAAAAAAGATTTTTCAGAAAGAGGAGGCATTTTCTTTCTTATCCTTTTCAATGTAGGCAGCTGTCGTGGGAGAGTTTCTAGTTTTAGCGTTGATGTCAAGCTTTATCGTTTAAACACTGTGCTGTTTTGCTGTAGTTAAAGTTAGGAAATAAAATATAAAAATCGATAGAGCAAAGCGCGGAGCAAAAAGCAGGAATGTCCGAACAGTAGCTAAGCAGGAAGCCACATTACAAGGCTGGGAGCACTAAATGATATTCAAAGACGCAGTACACGCTTTTAACATTAAATAAAGCACATAAACACTACCTGAGATTATCATTGCCATGTTCTGTGTTGTTATTCCAGCTGTGACGTCACAAAAATAGAAACCGCTTCTAAAATAGATTAATCACATGTTGCTGTCGAGGCTGGTTAGGACAAAAACTCTAATTAACATGGAAAAGATGCCTTTTTGCGTCACGTGTAGTCAGGACACAGTGTTAGTTTCCCAACTCCTTCCCTTCTACTTTATCTAAGTTTACTTCGTTGGATTCAAAATGGACCATCAAGAAGAACTCAAAGAACCTTTCAGCGCACTCCTAGCAAAATCATCAAGAATCTTCGAACTTATCACATATGGACATGTTTCAGCAGCCAAAAAACAATGCAAACTCCACACATAAAGGACTTCGGGTTCAAGGGGCTCAAACCAGGGACCACCTTACTGTGAGGCGACAGTGCTACCCAATGAGCCACCGCCATTGTCAAATTTCTCTATAAATACAATTATCAATACCCTTTGAGCTTTTGTTTCCCTTACATGAGGTTTCCCTAGTTGAATGCCTTTTGATTTAAGAAATTTTAGCACAGCTTAAAACTGTTATTGAGCTAATATCTGAACTATGCAAAATACAAAGATATTTAGCTGTACAGCTGTGGCAAACTTAGCTGCTTCAGTTGTTGTGGTGGTCACTGCACAAAATGCTTTTCTTTAGTATTTTTGTCTTGTTTCCAGTGTAAATATCTAAATTCTTAAATCAAGATGTTTCTGTTTGAATTACTGTTTCTGTATGGGTGTGTGGGATCACATGTGGCCTATTTGTCTTGTCGGCCTACTTGTATGGGAAGTGCAGGATGGATTTGTTGAGGGTTTGAAGACTGAAATACTTCTTGGACATAAGCAATGCCAAACACCGTGCAAGCTCCACTGGCACTATACCCTCAAAAAGATAATGCATTATATCTGGAGAATAGCCTGTGTGAACGCTGAAGTGGGCAAGCGTTTTGGTTATAACACAATGTCTTTTCACCCCAAAACAGCTTGAACCATTCTCCTGAGCTGAGATCACGTGAGAGTCATGGAGTTCTTTTGTCCTAAAGGTGAATGCACCTGATTTTACCTCTTTTGTTTGGATGTCTGTTTTTGTTCCTGTGCAAAATCGGCAGATATACCCACTAGAAAAGCTTTCATTAAAACCTGGAATACTGTTTAAAACCTTAAAACCTGCAATTATCTGCCGCAACAACCTGAATTGTACCTTTAACAATTCTGCCAAGTAATGGAATGAAAACTCCGTCTTGCTCCAGAGTTTTCATATCTTGAAGAAGAGGATGTAAGACACGGTCATAAGCATACTTATTTACATCATCAGTTTTACACAACAATTCCAAGTAAATTGATGATAGTGATGAATATGAGCCTGGAGGCATATTACGCAGAGTCCAGTAGATTCCACAAAGCTTGTTTCCTGCGAGAAGTACCCAAAGGATTGCAAACCTCAAAATCATCTATGTATAAACGCAACAATATCCTCATCTCATCCCCTGACAGAATTTTTTTTTTGCTGGAAGTGTTAACCATCCTGAGGAGATTTGTAAGTGTTGTGTTCACCACTCGTCATTTTACTCTGCTGTGCTCTGTGGTTTTCATCTACCCTGTCTACAAGATCTTTCTTAAAGAGTTGCTGCAAAGACTTCAGTACAGGAACATACTGAAAACTTCTGTTCCCTTTTGTTCAGTCACTCTGAGTAAAGTCAGTGACTGACGAATGGGGGTTTTGCTTAGAAGCCTATCAACTTTGAGATCTAGAAAGCGCCCAATGGGAGTGCCAATGCCATGGGCATGCGGAATTTGGATAGTGGACTCCGCCCCACCGCGTGGGTATATCAGGAAGAACGCTGGCAAGATCGCATTATGTTTCTGCTTCGGAGCCAAGAGCACATACACTCTTTACTCCTCAAAGCCTTCTGAGATTCTGTCAGCTTCTTCGAGACGAGCAGCCTTCCAGTTGGTGTTGGTGTTACGGCGGGTTCCAGTGATCACATACTTCCTGCCTGCTGATCTGTGCAGTGGTCTGCATCCAGCTGGTGTGATTTTCCCTGGGCGCTTCGGCATCGACTGTGAGGTTTCCTCTCATTAAAAGAGCTCACACGTGGCACGTCCTTTTCAGGATGTCTCGCCTGTGTGCTTCTGGGTGCGGTCGGTCTCTGCTGCCTTCTGATGGGCACAAGCAGTGTCCGACGTGCTGGGGCTTACGGCATGTTCAGGCAGCGCTTGCGGATGAGTCATGTTCCCACTGCGGGAGCATGCCCATCTCAGTGTTTCGGTTAAGACTTTGAGCCGCCGGAGTGAGATTCCCCTCTCCCACACCCCAATCTGCGGTCTCCACGAGAGGCGGCACTTTGGCTGGTGGCCAGGGTTTTCTGAGGGTGACGGTGTGGAATAAAGCTCCGACGCTCATGCCTCGGCGCACACCCCCCTCTCATGCAGCGAACCCGTCGTTTACTCAACCGAGTACATCGGGGCCAGCTCCTGCTGTCCCGACTGTCTCGGTTGTTGACGGGGAAGACAAGGAGATGTCGATCGCCGCATCACAATGTGGGCTGGAGTCATCTGAGGATGATGATTCGGCAGTGCTGCCGTCTCCGGGTGCTGCAGCATTGCCCGAGTCGGACCCAGAATTGACAGCCATGCTTTCCCGGGCAGCCGCGAGTCTTGGGTTGGAGTGGAACCCTCTGCCTGACCTGAGCGCTCAAGGCTGGTTTTTGGGGCGGTGCGTGCGGTCCTTCTGTCCCCCCAATACCTTCCTTCCCAGAAGTGCATGAGGAGCTAGCGCGGTTCTGGAAGTCCCCGCTGTCTTCCTGTGACTGTTTTGCGACCTTCTCCGCCTTCCCTACCCTCGATGGGGCCGCGGCTAAAGGGTACACTGGGGTTCCGCTCTGTTGCGATGCAACGGTGTCCGCAGAGTGCTTCGTCTTGGTGTGGGGACCCTAAGAACCCCTCCAAAGCCTGTAGGTTCACATCAACCTTGGTGGCAAAATCCTACAGAGCTGCGGGGCAGGCTGTCGCTTCTTTGCATGCCATAGCAGCTCTTCAGGCCTAGCAGGCTAAGTTCCTGTGTGACATGCACGAGGGTAGGGCTGACCCAGGACTCAGAGATGAGTTGCGTGCCGCCACCGACCTCGCCCTTGGGCGACAAAGGTGACCGCAAGCTCCCTGGGTCAGGTGATGTCCACAGCTGTGGAGTCCAGGAGAGGCACCTGTGGCACACCTCTGTCAGGGCGCAGCTGTTAACCGTGCCCCCACAACGGGACGCTACACCTCCCATGACCGGGCCGGTAACGCTGCCTCGCTGCCCCACCCGGGGTACGCCTGGCTTCAGCTTCCGGGTCTGTCCCACTGGGTAGCGAGGACCATCAGGTTCGGCTACGCGATTCAGTTCGCACAGGCTCCGAGGAGTCCGCTATACCGTGGTGGGGTCCAATGCCCCAGACATGCGTGCGGAGGTTGCCACCCTGCTGGCGAAGGGTGCTATCTGTCCCTCCAGCCGAGATGGAGTCCGACTTCTACAGCCCCTACTTCATTGTACCCAAGAAAACTGGCGGGTTATGACCAATACTGGATCTGCGCGTCCTTATCCGATTCCTTCACAGGCTACCGTTCAGGATAATGACAGCGAAACGCCTTTTTCAAATGCGTTCATCCAGCCGATTGGTTTGCAGCAATCGACCTGAAGGACTCCTACTTCCATGTCTCCATCCTTCCTCGACACAGACCGTTCCTACGGTTTCCCTTCGATGGGCGGGCATATCAGTACGTGGTTCTCCCATTCGGGCTATCTCTGTCCCCTCGCGTCTTCACGAAGGTCATTGAGGCAGTCATTGCGTCACTCAGGCAGCACGGGGTTCGTGCCACTCTTGAGAGCAGGTATGCGAACACAGAGATCTTGTTCTCCAGCATCTAGCCCGTCTGGGCCTTCGGGTCAACTGGGAGAAGAGCAAACTCTGCCCAGTGCAGAGGATCTCTTTTCGGTATGGAGATCGACTCGGTCGCCATGTACGAGCGAGCGTGCGCAGTCACTGCTGACTTGCCTCTGTCAAATCGAGAGCAAGAGCGTGGTTCCACTGAAACTATTTCAGAGGCTCCTGGGGAATTTGGCATCTGCAGCCGTGGTAACGCCGCTCGGATTGCTTCATATGAGACCGCTTCAGCATTGGCTTCGCAATCGAGTCCTGAGATGGGCATGGCAGACAGGCACAGTCCGGGTCCAAGTGACTCGGGCCTGCCTTCAGACCTTCACCCCGTGGTCGAACCTCAGTTTTCTACGGGCCGGGGGGCCCTTAGACCGAGTTTCCAGACATGTTGTGGTGTCAACAGATGCCTCCGCCACATGCTGGGGTGCAATGTGCAATGGACATGCTGCCGCGGGCTCCTGGACAGGACCCCAGCGCCTCCTATATGTCAATTGCCTCGAGTTGCTGGCAGGACGGTTCGCCCTGCACTGCTTCCGAGTGCTTGAATCAAGGGTCAACATGTGCTAGTCAGGACAGAGTACCTCAACCACCAGGGGGTCAACATGTGCTAGTCAGGACAGAGTACCTCAACCACCAGGGCAGGGGCGTAGCCATCATTTCAAAAGTGAGGGGGACAGAATGTCAAGCGATATCAGTTTTTTCTGACTTTCGTCTAATTGACTGGTTTTATTTTTAATGTTATATCTTTTTGCTTAATTGGCTTAATATGCTATTTATGTTAAAGCAATAAGCCTCCTTCTACAACAGTCAACCCTAAGTCTGATGCTCTCTGTTCTGTCTATAAAAAATTACAAATTAGTCTGATTAGTAGAAGAAATATTTAAATGTTTGTTGCTAAATATTTTGTACATTCCATTCAGTTTGCAAATGCATACGATAAAAGGTACACAACAACAAAAGACCCATTTTTGGTTCCCAAATCTAAGCCAAATCCTAAGAGACTTGATTTTAGTTATAACATTAGTAATAACTTTTCACAAACGGAGTAGTTACTTTGTTTTGCTTATGCAAGGCAGTGTAGACATAAAACACATAATGATTGTTTAATGGAAAAAAACTAAACTTATTCCATTAATTATCTTATTCCAGTCGTTTGTTTTTCCTCACCTCTGAAGCCTCCTCAAAACTTTCTGCCTCATCCTCTCTCACCTTTGAATTAACTTCTGGCTCTGTATATTGACAATAAAGAAGTGTTTGAACTACGTACATACAGGGAATTATGACATACAGAAGAAAGGATGTACACTGCTAGACAATAGCCAATCATTTGTATCCTAAATTATCTTTCCTATATTTTCCTAATGACAATTTTATGATTGGTCTATATGGTACTACGAATATTGGTTGAACATTAAGCATAGATGTATAGAAAAATTGTACAATGTATATAAAACATTTTTAAAAGCCACTCTATCACTTCTCACCTATGACGCTTTCTTTTGTTTGTGTGTCATCCTGTTTCTGACCTGATAACCCTAAACTGCCTGTGTCTTGTTCAATCTTGACAACACAGAAAGAAAGTTAAATTACTTTCAAAATTGCATTTTAAACAATAAAAGAAAGAGAAAACTATAAATTAAGACCTATGTTAGAACGTTAATGCATACAATTGAATACTGCATTGCTAATGAATTGTATAATATAATAAAAATTATAAATAAAATACAATATAATAAAAAAACCTGAATTCAACATTAAAAATCACATCTATATTCTAATTTTAAGAGCTTTGATAACATATATGTGAAAATAAAAGACGTTACAAAAGAAAATACACTGAAAATAAGTGCACGTTTGTGCAAATATTTTCAATTTCCAGCAAAACCTGCTAACGTAATTATTCAACAAGAGAAAAGGGCAGTTATTCATCGTTGTGCAACACAATTCGGATACATGCCAACTTACTGTGCTTGACTTTTTCGTAAAAAAAGGAGTGTATCGTTTTTTGCCGTTTTGAACTCATCGCGTGATCGCGACCTCTATGAAAATGATGATTACAGCGCGGGTGCGAGCATGGGCGTGCGGCGGCCGTGACACGTGAGGGACTGATTACCATGGAAACGCGGAAAGGCACACGCATGTAGATAGATCTCGTCTCTTTGAATTTTTACTTTTAAATCTGGATTTATACACATTGCCTCGTGAAAACATCAACTGAACACAGTTTGCCGAATGCAAAAGTGAGGGGGACGAATTTACATTTTATATAAAGTGGGGGGGACACGTCCCCCGCGTAATCTACGCCTATGCACCAGGGGGTCTACACTCCCGCCGGATGTCTTAACTAGCCCGCCATCTTGTTCTATGCAGTCAGAAGCATCTGAGGTCCCTTCGTGCTGTCCATATCCTGGGAGAACTGAACCGTCTGTGCCAGCCACTTCCTGGAGAATGACGACTCCATCCCCAGACGGTCCAGCTGATTTGGGAACAATCCGGCGACGCGCAGGTAGATCTGTTTGCCTCCCACGACTCTTCCCACTGCCGCCTGTTTTATTCCCTGACCGATATATTTCCCGGAAGCCCTGTGCTCCTCTAGTACTGTCGACGCCGACACCAGTAAGTCTGCCCTTTCTAGCCCAGACCCTCATGTCAGGCCCGGTGCCTCCGTGCATGGTTCCTCTGGGCGACCCCACATGTGTATTTCCACCGTAAGCCTCCTCGAGAAGGTGTCTTTCCCTTGGCAGGCCCTGGCTAGCCTTGCCACACCAACTTGGCGCATACTTCCACCTAGAATATGCTTCCCAGTGTACCTTGGTATTCCTGTGTTAAGTGGGAGTCCTTCGTCCGCACTAGTCTTACGGCAGGGATCTCGACTACGCAGGGCACTGGAAGACAGCCGAGTGGCATAATTTTATTGGGACCCCGTTTGTCAGTCACTGACGTTACTCGGAGTGACTGAACGAAGGGAACGCCTCGACACGTATGTAACCTCGTTCCCTGAGGAGGGAATGGAGACGTAATGTCCTCTGCCACATCCGCTGAAACAGCTGGGACTCCTCAGCAGGTAACATAATGCGATCTTGCCAGCGTTCTTCCTGATATACCCACGTGGTGGGGCGGAGTCCGCTATGCAAATTCCGCTTGCCCATGGCATTGGCACTGACATTGGACGCTTTCTAGATCTTGAAGTTGATAGGCTTCTAAGCGAAACCCCCATTTGTCAGTCACTGACGTTACGTCACCGTTCCCTCCTCAGGGAACGAGGGTTACATATGTAGCCGAGACGTTTTCTTTGGTATCAAGCACATATTCAATGGGTTCTACAACATTAAAGCTTTCTTGATAATACTTGTTGCAGAGATAAACTGAGCTTAGGGGACCTCCCTTCTCTATGGCTTTGAGCAATGGATTAGAAGTGCAGACAGCATTTGCTACATCTGTTACCGCAGGCCTATCAGTTGTGGGACCATGTTTCTGAAATACCCCTTCAATAATGTCAATGGAGAGGGGTAATGTTGCTGAACTTAAGTAGTGCAGTTCCTCTAAGAACTCATCAATTGTTTTGCCTGGGACATGTGCAAAATGCTCTGACTTACGTAACGCTGCTGCAGAATTATTCTCAATTACTTCAGGCAAGTAACTAGTTACATCTACATCCCTATTTGAACATGCACGGTGTGCTTCAACTGCAGAGTCATCTTGAGAGGATTCTTGTGACACTTGAGTGTTTCTCACTATGGCTGGCTTGAAATCTTTCAATGTATGTTGACTGTGTTTCCTGTTCTTGTGAGTGTGAAATGTTCCATGTACATTTGTTTGAAAATTACAACACCCAAACATACAAGGAACAGTTTCATTACTCTTCAAATGTGTGCCAATGTGTGAAAAAGTATCCTTCTCTGTTGGAAGATCACTACAAGTGCACAAATGACTACTATATGTTGACAATTCCTGTAGCTCCTGTTTGTTTTGTTAAGGATGGACTTAAATGAATGTGTTAAGTATTCCATGTCTTAAAAGTACATGGACAGTTTATGTGTGGGCATGGGTAATGTTGCATATGCCGGTATATTATTGTATAGAATTATTTATACTTTATTATAGGTTTATTTTGATAAATTATTAAATTGTTATTGAAGTCCTGATTGGGCGTTGTGCATGTGCTAAATAAGGTACGATAGGCCTGTATTGAATTGAATTCAACGCAAATCAATATATATGAGTTAAAATAAATATACAATTTACATTACAAGTTAAGATTTCAATTTTAAAAATTTATATTTGTCCCCACCCCCTTTCTCGGTCTTACTGAAGCCATCAGGGTGAGTTGCATGGGACTTGTAAGAAATGATTTGGCTGTAAATAACAGGATCCATGGATGTAATTGGAAAAAGCCAAAACCAACTTGATCACTTTATAAGTGTGCAAACAGCTGTGTAGCCGAAAAATAATAAAACGTGATAAAATATATTGAAAACATATATGATAAATTATTAAATCAATACATTATTTTATGTGCACATTACTGTACACACACATTATATATTTAATGGGAATTTCCAAAAACTGTATATTAAATGCCCTAACCATAAACACAACCCTTACAGAAAACTTTCTTAATTTATCCCCGCTATGCGCTAATCAAATTAACGTAAACACAGGTCCCTTTGTGTGGTACGACCATACAACTAATTAACAGCCTGACGCCATAATGTCTCCTGAAGACAATGTGAGGAGAGATTGTGAGCGTTGGATTTTATGGCACCCCGGGGCACTTAACATCAGCAACCCCGCTACCCCCCTTTCGTGACATCTGACTCACACACATCAGCATATAAGGACCAATAGGACAAACTGCCTCTTCAACGTATTAAATATATATATATTTTGTTGATTTAACGTCTTCATACGATGTATTAAAATGACTAGATTTTTACTGTTACTGTATGTAAATCAAACTCTGTATGCTAGTAACTGTGGAAAGTTTGTGTATCTCTGTACTCTCAACTCTCAGAATTACAGTTCATGGTATCCCCAAAATCGCGGAAACCTGACGGTACCGAATCTAGTTTGCAAATTACAACAAGATGCATTATCACAAAAGTGCCAACTTTCTGAAAATAGATATTTAAGCATATCACCCCTCGTGATTAGTTAAGAGAGGGGAGAGTTCAACAGACAAAGGAAGCTTTGCGCCTTTGGCCTCCCGTACGTGATTGGGCCATCTCAAGATCGGGCTCAACCCATCTCATCTATTAGAGCAGAGCATAAGCGTTAACCCTTTAGGCGCCAGAGGTTTTTTCCTTAAACGCTCGATTTTGACATCTTAATTTCAAAAGGCTATATCTTAAAAGTGATAAAAGATAGAGACTTCCTGTAAATTAGAGAAATATTAAGGATGACCCAAAGTTAATGTAGGGATTACAGTTTCCCATCTAATTTGCATATTATGACATCATATGGTGGTGTCCATCATAGATTATAGAATTTTCATGAAAAGTCACATGTTTAAATTATAAAATGCAGCACTTCTGTCCCCAAAAATGTTCCCCAACTTCTGTATGCTATATTACACAATACTGAATGCTTGGGTAAATAGTAAATAGTAAACAAACTGTGTAAATCATTACTAATAAATGATAGAAACAAACCGAATGCATGTTGCGTTGGCCTTTGCTGTAGGGATTTTCCATTTACTACATACAGTAAGCACTCTGATTCCATTTATGTGGCACATATATATTTTATATTATGCATAATAGCCCCACTGCCCCACGTCACACCGCATCTGCTCCTGCTATGAGCAGCGCAGCCAGATCTGTGTCACGCGATCGGCTGCCGCCTAGTGTGCACAGCTCGGATGCGCTCTTGCTCAAGATTTTGTATAGAAGCATGACGTTTTTTGAGTCGGGATGAAGTATGACATGTTTGTCATCTAGTGGAGGGAGGTCGAACGAAATTCAATACCCTATTTGACAAAATCGCCGTTTTATTCAGTGCCACATCTCGCCGAGTAAACTCGACCGTGGCGCTTAGAGGGTTAACTCTTCGCACTCTGCCAGAGAGAGAGACCCCGGCACTCTGCCAGAGAGACCCTGGCATTCCGCCAAAGAGAAAAGATCATCATCTAGCCAAGAGAGGGAGAGAGACCCCGGCTTTCCGCCAGAGAGACACTGGCCTTCCACTACCCACTAAAGGCCAACAGCTTCTTCAGCGCCAGGAAACTCCAAGAACCAGATCGCACCTCACTGCCCTGAAAGACTCAGAGGACAATTGAACTCAGACACACACACACAAGAAGCCAGATTAAAGCAAGAAGCCCAATCAAACTGCGTTTAAAGGTTGTCCCAGTTATTCCTGTTTACAGGAATTAATTACTTGAGGTCTCTTGGAAAAGGACTGCGTGATAAAGCTGTCTCTCTCTCTCTCTCTCTCCCTCTCTCTCTCTCTCTCTCTCTCTCTCTCTCTCTCTCTCTCTCTCTCTCTCTCTCTCTCTCTCTCTCTCTTCTTCATTCTCTTTCCCTTTATATTATTCGTTAAGTGTAATTTTTTCCCTGTTTGTATCATATTGTTTGTTTTACTACCTACATTTAAATGCATATTTCCGTAGTTTTGTATACTCTAGTAGTTTTATTAAAACCCAATAATTACATGTAATTGAATCCGTATTATTTTGCTCACAGATATCGAAGTCAATGAGACGCAAGATCTTATAGCTACCGAGCAAGCTTGGTTTTCTTGTTACTATTTCAGAAACACATATTGTACAAACATAGGAAATATTATCTGTCCTGATCAGCAGATTCATGTTTCTTCAAGTTTGTAAGATTGACATTTGATGAAGAAAACTAATTTTCAACTCACAGGACGAGAGGAAACTTTGGATAACTGAAATCAATTTGGATAAAGGTTACTTTTACATGATTAAAGGTTCCGTTATAAGTTAATATTTTTGTGTACAACAAGCAAATCTTATTCATAGACTCATGAATATTTAAACCATTTGAATTAATTATTCCCCGAGACTCATTGTAGCTACATAATCATGGGGTGCGTCTCAATCAGCTCCCTAGTTCAGTAGTCAGGGCACTGATCAGGGAGTCAGCCCATTGACTGATTCCCTGATCAGTACCCTGACTACTGAACTAGGGAGCTCATTGAGATGCACCCATGATCTGGCTAATTGGGTTCTTTGAGCAAGCCTGTTGTTCATGATGAGTATCACTGGATTAAGTTAGCTGAGATAATTGCATGTTCATGCGTTAGTTTAAAAGGGGATATGTATCGATAGTAGAAATGATGATCAACAACGCTGCTATTGTCTTCTCACCATGCCCAAAGTTTTTCTATTCAGCAGCGCAAGAGCAAGTAGTCTGAGGTTATGCGTAATTTGAACGTTAAATTAAAACGCCAGGGAACATCTCAAAGTCTGCAAAAGCCGGGAGAGAGGGCTGAAGGACTACCATAATTGCTCAGGCATATGATGGAGCCTCTGTAATGTCAGGGCATTTGAGTGGAGTTCAGCAACGAATGAGAGGAATTCCCCTTTGCTGTGTATGTGCATTACATGGCACATAAGCTAAATCTTGTACTTGTTGAGTCATGTACAGTGAACAGAGACATTAAAATTTGTCTAAATATAATTTACAAACTGTACTCCATGTTTGCAAAGCCAAGCAACCATTGCATGTTTCAAATTATGCAAAAGACACTGGCTCTTAAACCAAAGGAGCTATTACAGCAAAGTGAAACACGATGGGCTTGCAAATATATGTGTGTTTATGCTGTCATCACTCTCTGTTTCAAAGAGATGAAGAAGAGGGAGTAAAGTGGTCTGTGGATGCAAGTGGGTTGCATAACCACATGACAAGTCTCCGCATCATTACGTCCTTAATTTTAGTCAGTAAACTGCATACTTTTTGATTCCATTCCTTTTTTTAATGTAATGTATTATTAATCTGAAATATTCTGAATTGTAATAAAAACTTACCTGCACATTTACACTGTGAACCTCATTACGGTTCACAAAATCCCCTTCATTGGAGCCTAGTGCGGCCTTGATGGGAATGTGTATGTGTAGTCTATGGCACCAATCATGTTACGGAAGCCTAAAGGACACATACTGCAAGTCATATTTATTGGCATGGTCATGATTGCATGATCTTCATTAACAATTATAATGTACCTGTAATAACACAAAAATACTTCTTTGCGAATGGCATGACAGACAGCACTTTTCACTAAGTTCTCTGCATCTCCAATAGTGTAAAGTGAAGTGCCACTCTCAAAGAATCTCTGGGCAATGCACACCATCTGTGCTGTTGTTGAAGCTCGACTCCTAACTGTGTGTTCACACCGCCGCCGGCGAGAGCGTCAAAGTGGCCGGAAGTCATTCATTCTCAATGGGAGCCGGCGGCGAGCTCCGGCGAGAGCGGCGCGGCGCGTCTCGGACGATTTGGGCGTCGAGGAGAGTTGAAATCAGGTCAACTTTATGGTAATGAGCAACGACGCGGTCCGGCGGCAACCAATGGGAATGTAGAAGTGCTCCGCTTGAAATTATTCCAGAGAACGCAGTGCTGGAAACTTTGGTTCCGACCACATTAGTTCCCAAGCAAAATGGAGGAGAGGTTAATCATTGCGGTAGCGGTTTCCGATGATTTACGACGTGTCCCTGTTTGCGACAGGGACACAAATAAAAAAAATGACGCGTGGACCAAGGTGTCTGAAATTGTTGGAGTTACTGGTGAGTTGTTGATGTGCATTTTACATAATATATTTTATGAAAATAAGCGGGAATTGCAAGCTGTCTTTTTGTGACTTTATCCCGCCAAAATTTACATTTGAATATGAATATCATGTAACTTAGTTCAAGTTTACTTGTATATTCGTGTCATTTTGTGCAGATAAAATATGTAATATTATGTTTATTTGATTAATCTCATACAGGATGCATTTCTTGAGTTAAATAACGCGCTAGCAAAGAGCTTCAGTGTAGTTACCGGTGTTCATTCAGCGCGCGCGCAGCTCAAACAGCATTGCACGACTAATAATAACTACGATTGAGACTGTCATATTACATAACACGAATGAGAACAATATTGTAATAACTCGTTGTGAATTAATTGCATCTATTTGGCGTTTTAAATATATATATATATATATACACACAATCAGTGGAACATCTATGCCATTTCAGACATAGCATGTAAACAAGCTATTCTGAAACGTGGGTAATGAGGTGTTTATATTGAATATGTGGCTTTTTATTATCTTTTCACTAGCGGATGAGTGCAAAAAACGGTGGAAGTCTCTTAGAGACACCTACCGTAAAGAGAGGAAAAAGGAGGCAGAGAGAAGGAGGAGTGGAGCAGGGGCAAGCAGTGTCTGGCCATGGCGCTACAGTGGGGTCATGGGCTTCCTCAACCCCTTCCTAGAAGATCGAGTAACTGCCAGTAATATGGTAGGGGTTGGGAAGCCCTGACCCCAGAGGACAGAGATGATGCCATGGCAGGACCATCGAGCCAGAGCCACACCAGCGGTCAGGGTCAGGCAGGACCATCGAGCCAGAGCCACACCAGCGGTCAGGGTCAGGCAGGACCATCGAGCCAGAGCCACACCAGCGGTCAGGGTCAGGCAGGGCCATCGAGCCAGAGCCACACCAGCGGTCAGGGTCAGGCAGGGCCATCGAGCCAGAGCCACACCAGCGGTCAGGGTCAGGCAGGGCCATCGAGCCAGAGCCACACCAGCGGTCAGGGTCAGGCAGGGCCATCGAGCCAGAGCCACACCAGCGGTCAGGGTCAGGCAGGGCCATCGAGCCAGAGCCACACCAGCGGTCAGGGTCAGGCAGGGCCATCGAGCCAGAGCCACACCAGCGGTCAGGGTCAGGCAGGGCCATCGAGCCAGAGCCACACCAGCGGTCAGGGTCAGGCAGGGCCATCGAGCCAGAGCCAGAGTGGTGTTCAGGGAGAGACACGTAGAAGAAAACGAGTTCACAGCAGTGCTGAGATAGAGGAAAGGATGCTTATAGCTTTGGAGGCTGTGAGTAGGAGAGCTAGCGCTCCTCAGGAGGATAGTGACAGCCTTTTTTTTAAAAGCCTCCTGGAGGACTTGAGGACACTACCATTTAGCACTAGGCAGGATTTAAAATTTCAAATACACAAAATGGTGTATGAGGCAAAATGTTTACACTCTGAACACTGGGGAGAGAGTGACGGGGGGCAGCTGACAAGTCTGTGAGGGGTGTTTGTAAGCTCATTTCCCTCGCAGTCTTGTCAGCTGCACCTCGTGCTTTCTCGTACACCGTGCATTCTCGCTCACCTTGTATGAAAGTGTTGTTTCCAGTGTTCAAAACTGTTCAGTATGAAACTATTGTATGAAAGTGTTATGTTTCGTTGAAGTTAATAAATCGGAAATAAAATATTGTTCTATAAAATATATTCCTGGTTATGTGTTTTATATTATTACAAATCTGTCATATTCTACCATATCATATTGAAAACATGTAGCAGACCCAGGTGCTCTATTTTCACACATTTAATTTTTAGCACATTTTAGTTCATATTCATGGTGCCTCAAAATAGCACAGTTGTGTTGTCACACTTGATATTTGATATTATATTTTTAGAAATCATGCTTTTTTGTGATTAATTGGTGGCTCTTAAAAGAGCCGTTAAAAGGCATGACTTATGCCACAGGTTGCCATGGGACAGCCCCCTCGTTGGAGAAATATCCCATGAATTTCTCCCGGACACGGATGGCCTCACGTGTGGCGTTGTTGCTGCCAGCTCGGGTGACCTCCTGTAGGCCAGCAGCTTCACCGTCTCCTGCTGATGGTATGGGTGCCCTGGTGATGCTCATGGACCTCCTCAGGAAGTTGTGCAGGACACAGGTAGCCTTCACACAGGCGTCCACATTGGCAGGGCTGATCTCCATGACTCCTCTGTACATACGCCACTGAGATGTGAGAATACCAAAGGTATTCTCAACAATCAGCCTTGCCCGTGACAGCCTGTAATTAAAAACTCTGTGCCTGCCGGTGAGGTCCTGTCCAGGGAACGGCCGCATGAGGTCTCGGCGGAGTGGAAAGGCCTCATCAGCCACAAAAACATGTGGCTGTGGTCCCAAATGCTCTGCACCTGGCAGCAGAGCATCCTGTGGCAAGCCAAGGGTCCCATCTCTGAGTGCCTGGCCGAAGGTGGAGTTAGCCAGCACACCACCATCGCTGGTCCTCCCGTAGCTGCCCACATCCACTACCCGGAAGCAGTACTGGGCATCTACCACCGCCAGGAGCACAACAGAGTAAGTCCCCTTGTAGTTAAAAAACAGGGACCCTGAACTGTCAGGGGCCCTGATTACAACGTGCTTGCCATCGATGGATCCAAGGCAGTTGGGGAAGTTCCACCGATGGAGGAAGTCAGTGGCGATGCTTCGCCAGTCCTCAGTGGTGGGGACTGGCATGACCTCCTGTACCAAGGCATCCCATATTGCCCTGGCGACCTCTCCAACAATCCCTGCCACGGTGCTCACTCCCACACGATAGCTAAAAGCTATGGTGCGGTAGGAGTCTCCAGTGGCCAAGAATCTTCAACAACAACAACAACAAAAAATTAATAACTACTTAGGCAAAATAAACAAAACACTATTTATTCTACTTCTACTCAACTGCATTTTTAGAGGGAAATATAGTACTTTTTACTTGACCTAGATTTTTCCACCTCAACAACTTCCTCAACAAACTCCAACAGTAACATTCTGATTTTACATTAAAGGGATAGTTCACCCAAAAATGTTGTGTAAGTTGTGTAAATGAGTAAATGATGACAGAATTTTCATTTTTGGGGGAACTATCCCTTTAATGTAAAAGTAGTAATATAAGTAATAATAATCTAATGATATAATTGTATAATAGTCAGTTCACTTTTAATCCTTTAACTAATTTAAATATATATATATATATATATATATATATATATATATATATATATATATATATATATATATATATATATATATATTTATATATATATATATATATATAATATACATATATATATATATATATATATATATATATATATATATATATATATATATATATATATATATATATCTGATTGTACTTGTCACATTTTCAACATTGGAAATTTCAACTCCATTTAAAACAATGGGAAAAAAATGAACTCACCGTAGACAAATTATGCAGGCGCTCAGCCGCATTAATAGCGCTACCGATAGTTGGTGTCCTGCTCTCACACCATGGACCCACTTTTGACAGCAAGCTGTCAAACTGGTCCCGGTCCAGCCTGAAATACCGCTGGAACCTGTCATCATCCAGCCGCAGCTCCTGCACCAGCCGGTGATATTCCCGAGCTGGACGGGCTTGAGAATGTCATGCACCCATACCAATCTCCGACGTCTTCTCCGCAGGTAGAGCAATGTCACACCAAATGCAACAACTTGATCATCCATAGTGATGTGAATTTGATAAGAAGGAGCTCAACACCTTTTATATGCAGCATTTTCGCGCTAGAAAGCCTTTTTCAGCGGGAATGCAATTAATTTGCTCAAAACAACACCGATGTGACCAATTGAATGCTGCACTTAAACCAGGACAGTTATTGTAAAGTAGGTTGCACACAAATTAATGTTAATGTTAAAGACGAAGGCTAGCACCTATAAACTGCATGCTGAAATTAGACTAGCACTTCCATGAACACAAATGGCTTTTAAATTGTTTGTTTCATTATCAAACAAGCAACTATAATTGTTAAGTTAACTTTCACATTTAATTTATTTCATGAGGTTATCTTATACGGGTATACCCTGCTGTGGTCAGTCTGCACAACAAATGGCGATTTTTCAAATGCAAACATGATTGTTTGCTTTGCGGCCGCTTTAAATACAGTTTAAAAAAAGACCAAGCATTCGAACTACGTCAGAGCGCAACGCGCCCACGAATCTTTCTACAGCGTCGATGGCAGAGCGGCCAGAGCGAAGTTTGACGCTCTCGCCGGCGGCGGTGTGAACGCACAGTAAGTGTCGAACACTTAATGTGTGGTTCCAACAAATTAGTGATGTAAATAACACCCTCATGAGAAAAACGATCTCTCTCAATAAATACGCTATCGCACTGCGTTAAAGGATCCTTTCTATCCCGCAATACGCAATTAATTTGGAAAAGCTCTGTGAATTATTCTTGCACCTTCCGCAACAGGTTGCTGTCGTAAAAATGGACATGGCTGCGACAGACTTCCCGTATCACCTCCGCTTATAAAGCCGCAATCTAATCTGGTTTACATGAAATAAGCCTGCTCCTGAGCAGATTTAATCTTACCAACCTGTTGCTATGACAGCAAGTCCAGGATGAGTGTTGAAGAACCAAACAATCCAAGATCAAGCGAAATCGTTGACAATCAAATCCAGCTAACTGAGTTAGCGACGTACGAAGAACGGACCCCAGGTTTGAGCTCCCACATATATCTACACAAACACATGTTTATACATTTAAGGCTAATCTTTATTTATTTAAGGGTAATCTTTATTTAAACTTCCCTCTTTTGTCATTCACATGTATTTTTGTTTCAGTATAACAATGTTCCTTATAAACCGTGACCTTGAGTATCCCCTGGCCCGAAGGGCGTTAAACTAAATCCCTTTGCCTTCTGGAAACTGTCCTCCTGTGAACAAATCCACCCTAACCTTAGGAGTTGAGACAAGACAATACCCCTGAACGTGTGTCAGGGATGGTAACTCTGGCAGTGTAACAAGGCATGAGTGTCTGTGTCCTTAAAGAACACCTTGGTATCTAATTTGCCTGTAACGAGAAAATCTGGTTTCTTATACACCATGGTGTCCAAAAAATTGCCTCGACCTTTAACATTGCCTTCACCTTAGTTGAGGCATGATGAGCGTTCAACATCCCCAGGAAGGTTTCAAAATCCTGCCGACTGTGATGCCAGACCCCCCACACATCATCCAAGAAACAATAATAGACCAAAGGGACCTTCTCACACTTGGGAAAGACCGTTTCCTCCCATTGTGACATGTATATGTTCGCATACGCTGGCGCAAACCTCTTCCCCATAGCCATCCCTTTGATCTGTAAATAATAACTACCCTCAAACTCAAAATCATTACGGGTCAGACTTAGCTCCAAGAGCTCCAGGATCGCCTCATCCAGTCGAGAGACCCCCGGAAACCTAGCAAAACAATCCCACACCAGCCTTCAACTACTTTCCAATTTGACGTTATTGAGCCATTCAAAAGTCTTTGCAAAAATTGTAAACGAAAAGCTGCTGTTCTACTCTGAAGATGTATCAATCCCTGCCCTCCTTATTCTTTGGGTAAAAACAATACACTTTGTGGAACCCAATGTAACTTGTCCCAGAAGAAATCAACCAAAGTCGCTTGAATCTGTGCTTACAGATGCATAGGAGGATCTATTCAGGTTAGCTTATGCCATAAAGAGGATGCTACAAAATTATTTATAACTAAGGTTCGACCTCTATAAAACATATTAGGAATTAACCCCTTCCATTTTTCCAGTCGACCTTTAACTTTTTCAAGAGTTCCTTCCCAATTTTTTTGTACAGTTGCTTCATCTCCTAAAAAAACCCTAGATATTAAATACCTCCTTTCTTCCATACTAAACCTGGAGGAAGGGGGAAAAAAATCTATTTTCCAATCCCCTATTTGTAGGGCTTCACTTATTTCCCAATTAATTTTAGCAGAGGACAGTTTTTTTAAATCATCAAGTACACTCAGTAAAACCTGCACATCACTCTGTTGACTAACAAACACTAAAACATCATCAGCATATGCAGAGAGACTCGTACTATTTCCAGAATTAGGCAAATTAATACCATGTACATTTATTCTCAATTGTTGCAACAACGGTTCAATTGCTAATGAATATAACATTCCAGAGAGCGGGCATCCCTGCCTCACACCTCTAAAAACTTTAAAAGGAGTGCATAAGCCAGCATTAATTTTACTCTCATCATCACTATACAAAACTTTAATTTTGTCTATAAAACTTTTACTAAAACCAAACGCTTTTAAGGTTTCCCATAAGTATATGTGTTCAACTCTGTCAAATGCTTTTTCTTGGTCAAGCGAAATCAATCCAATGTTACTATTTGATAACTTAGAGACATATATATCCCTAATAAGGGAAATATTATAAAAAATTGACCTTTTAGGGACACAATAGGTTTGGACCGGATGGATTACCTTATTCATAATTTGAGCTAATCTGTTTGCTAAAATCTTCGAAAGAAGTTTATATCACTACACAGAAGTGAAACAGGTCTCCAGTTTTTATCTCTGTGAGGTCTCCTTTTTTGGAAGGAGGGTCAGGACTGCTCTCCGGCAACTCAAAGGTAGAAGACCTTCATCTAGACTACCATTGAGTACTTCTAAGAAGTCCTCTCCTAATATTTCCCAAAAACATTTATAAAAGTTTATTGGTTGAAATCTCTGCATTAGCTTCATCAGAAACCGTCTGTAAATCCTTGAAGAAGACACTCTCATTAATACCATCTGGTCCTAATTCACCTCTGTACAGTTTCTCACAGAAACCAATTGCCCTCCTTGTAAATACAACAGGATTGGACAACAGAATTCCTTCTTCAGATCGTAAAGCATGAATGATTCTTTTTTTGTTGATTTTTCCTTTCAAGATTAAAAAAATACTTTGAAGGTGCATCCATCTGGTCAAGATTTACAAATTTTGACCGAACCAGTGTTTTAACCCCTAATAATTCTGCCATTTGATTCTCTTTTTTTTTCTTTTAGAAAGAATTTTCAAATAACTTTGTTGTTTTGTAGATTCTGCCAAATTCCTGTATCTTAAATATGTCAGCCTGTAAGTCTTTCATTGACTGATTTAAAACTTTAGTGCTGTTGTGAGCATACTGCTGACGATACTGTTTAATCTGTATTTTTCCAAAATCCCAACGTTCTTGTACTGATTGAAAATAATTTTTTTTTGTTCTGTAATCAGCCCAAAACAATTTAAAAGTGCATATAAAATCCTTATTATCTAATAAAGTTAAATTAAAATGCCAGTAGGCACTTTTAGGCTTGACAGAATTTAAAATAAAAGATCATTGTACAATGCAATGATCTGAAAAACCGACAGGAAAAATACAACAATTTTTAAAAAAACCAGCATGATGCTTAAACACATTAAATCTATCCAATCTTGCCAGATATAAAACATTATCACGTGCATGTGTCCAAGTATATTGTCTTTTATCTTCATGAAAAAACCGCCACACATCATTTAACTCATGCTTATTGATTATTTGAATAGGACGTTTTCTTGAAGGCATATGGGGTTCAATGTGATTTCTGTCACAATTATTCACTGTACAGTTAAAATCACCTCCCAAAAATAAATAGACATCATTAGAAACATCTTGTAAAACAGAACATAGTTTATCTAAAGTTGGGGACATACAAAAATAAAAACAAAATTATAATTCTCCACTTGTGCTCTCACTTTTAAAAGTTTACCCTTTAAAAACTCTTCAACTTGATACGAGATTGGATTAAAGGTTTTTGCAAATAATATTGCTACTCCACTTAACATGGTGTTGTGGCTGAAAAAAGATAAACCTTCCCATTACTTCATCCAGTCATTTACATTTTCCACATCATATCTATTTTTTTCTGTTTGATAATTTCATACAGCTCAGCTCTTTTCCTATAATCTCTTGCGCCATTAACATTTAAGGAGGCAATCCGTACTTCAGCTGTACTAAAATAAAAAAACACAAGTAACCCCAGGTTGCTAATATTCTTTATCTTCATTTTCATTTAAATCTATGCCAACCTTCCTCACAATTTTCCTCAAACGGTAAACTTCCTTGTTTGAATGGCATCCTTCTGCTATTAGGGCTTTTGGCTTTGTAATGGAATTGTTTCATATCAGGGAAATATTCCTTTACAATCACACCTCCTTTGTTTTTTGTTGTATTGAGAAGCCTTTTTATGTCATCAACATCATAACTTCTGTTTATGCGTTCAATCTGTGACAACACTGTACTTGAATCAGACATTTCACTTTCTGATCTTCAAACACCTTTTTTTAACAGACTTTGCACTACTGATCTTTTCAACATTTCTCCTGTTTTTTTGGTACTTTGAACATCTTATTCTCTGTTTCTAACTTGGACACATCCTCTTCTACATCACTGTTCAACAACGGTTCTGCAAATAAAGGGTTTTCTGAAGTATCCCTACCTTTATTCATTGACTCCGTTGAGGTCGATCCAGCCTCCACAGGCCCCACAACAGATGTTCCTTCACCAGCAGGTTTATCCGCGGTCGACACTGCTTCGGCCGAACCGACCTCAGACGGCTTTACAGTAGCCTCCTCATTTACAGCATCCTTACTACCTCCATTTGTGTTAGTTTTAGGCTTATCAGGACATGAACGGATTAAGTAGCCCGATTTACCACATCCAAAACATTTTATTTTGTCAGTAGTCACAAACACTACATATTCAAAATTTAGTGCCAAGTCCAATTCAGCATCATCTTTGAGCATATCATGAAAGCGAATCTCCTAAATGAAACAATGTGCTTCAATAAAGGAGACTCGCACCCAATTGTAATCTATTTGATCGGCGAAACCAACTTTGCATAGCGTGAAAGCGCTTAATATCGTCACTGAGGAATGGAGGGATATTTAATATTGTGACTTTTTTTGACAGTAACAACAGAGGCAAAACAGGTGTAAGTGTTTCATCAATGATTATACCATGTGCAACCACCTCATTTGCTCTTTTCACCGGAAAAAAAAAATCACGGCCGTGCCATTCATTCTGGATGCAGAGAGAATATTTTGATGACCAACCACTTCTCCTACACCCAGAACGCACCACACTCGCCACGGATACTATCTTAACTCCGTGACGCAGTGTGAGGAAGTAAATCCCAGTCTCACCCTGAGCTGCCATGCTTTTTACGAAAGCAGGCAGCACAAACAAACAAGCAACACACAAGATAAGTACTAAAGCAAATAAACAAACTTAGAAAAAGAAAAGAAAGAAACACACAAAAAAGCAAATACACGTGCTCACACTCGCTAAGCTCTCACACGCTCCACAAACGCCCACGCATGCGCAGAGAGAGAGAGAGAGAGAGAGAGAGAGAGAGACTATAGTGTCTGTGTGCATGAAACATAAAGACGCATGGAATGCCCAGCATATCAATCACGTTGTGTGCATTAGATATTAAAATGCTCCCATCATTAAAAACACACAAGTGTAACATCTTAGCCATAACCACATAGGCTACGTAAAAACAGTCTAAACATAACTAACATGTTTTACATAAACAACAACAGTAAAAAACTTAATGTTATAACATTATGTTCATCAACCATAACCACAATAACCTTGTGGGAGTGTTTGAGTGCTCTATAGCAAAAATACAAAACAGATAACTAGATCATGTACAATCAGAACAGATAACCATATCATATTCAAACTGTATATGGATTGTTTGAGTTAATATGTGTCAAATGGACTCAACTCATTACAATTTTCTAACCTATCAAATGACTGGAGCAGTTACTTATCAACTATCTAGCACATTTCCTGCCAGGCAGTAGCATTGATTTGAACATGGCGTAGGCTCAGGGATGAGACCAAGAACATTGTCTGGTTCGTACCAGATTACGTCATCATGCATCAAGCTTTATCTTTCCTTCTCCTTACCGGAGACCTCTAAGATTGGTTTCACTATTCCTCTCTTTTTTCCTGCGATATATTTCCCTGTCTTTTTCTAATTTCTGTTGATATTTAACTGCTCAGCTTTTATTCTGTCTCTGTATTCCTGTGACTTCTTGGCCGCCGACTTCGGCATCTTAAATATAAATATAGATAAATAAAAATATATATAGAATATACTGGAATGGTGATGTATAAAGTTCTACAGGAAAGACTGGAGAATTATTTAGACCAAAGCGTATTTATTAATAACTCAGCAAGTTGATAATATACAGAGTCATTTGGTGTAGGCCCTGTTGAGAATAAATATTTGTTTGTGCACTATTGCTAACAACGCTTGTAGAAATTAATCATTAACAATAGTAAATTTAAGATAATGTTAGCTTATGAAATGATTTTGCTTTAAGACTATGTGTACTTTCTGTTGGACATAAGAGTCACCAGAGCAACAGCCAGAGGTTGTGGTAGGTAGAACAGATCCATATGAGAAAGTGTTTTGCTATGCATTTTGCTGTGCTCTTAGAGTGCTTGTGTATGTGTTAACAAAGAAGCAGTCTTTTGTCCAGGAAATTGGAGGGGTGATGTTGCGAACAAAGCACAGCTGACCAGAAAATCATCTGACTCCCAAAGAAAGACAACTTATGTATTTTTGTGTATAAATGTTGGGTCAGGGAAAGGCAAGTTTGTTGCAGACTTCCTGAACAAACCTTGCATAGGATTGTGTAAATCAGGGACAGTTGTGACCCAGAGCTCTGTATGCTATCTTCATCTGACTTACTTAATCATTAAAAGAGTTAAACTATATTTTGTTCCTGCTCTCCTCATTCAACGAACACGCGGACTCGAGGAATTGATGCGAGTCCAACAATTGGTGACCCGATCGTGAAGGGGAGTCCGAGGAGGAGTGGACAATCTCTGATCTTCTCTTGACATCAGGCGGCCTGAACCAAAAGAAAGGTAAGCAGACACCTGTTTTCTATATCAAAGTCTGCAATTGGCTATTTTCTAAATTATGATGTCAAGAGTGGTGAAGTGATTGAAACATTTTTATGTGTGGATAAGTCATATGAAGAAAGTATAAAATATAAAAATAGCGTCAGGGACGCAGTGTCTGGGACACAAAGTAATTAAGCGTCAGGGACGCAGTGTCTGGGACACAAAGATTTGGGCCAGGACCAGAGGCCTAGGGGCCCATGTCACTGACAGTGAATAAAGGTACCTGGGGAAGATCCCAGGGAGTGGGGTGAGAATCTACCACGCGGTCCGACCCCTAAAGACCGCATTCAGAAAAGTACAGTAGTACAAACTAAAAATAGAAAAAGATAAAATAGGATAAAAGTGTGTGCGTGAGTATAGTCGAATAAAAGATTATAGGAGGAAGGTGAAAGTTTAGAAAAGAAGTTAGGAAGGATTTTAAAAAAGAGATAAATAAATAATATAATAGATATATAATAAATAATATAATAAATAAAACATTTAAATTAATTATATATATATATATATATATATATATATATATATATATATATATATATATATATATATATATATATATATAATAAAAGTAATAAAGTGATAAAGTAATAATAAAAATAAAAGGATAAATTGTTATATACAAAGAAAGAAATATTATATGACAGGGAGGGTGCTGTGTGTGACTGGTTAAAAGAAGGCACTAAAATTACGGGTGATCCGAGTAACCGTGGTGGTATATCCGCTGGGGGACGAGGTGAGAACCCACATAGGAAAGTGCCCACTAAAAGAAGGTGTTCTAGGCGATCAGGGAAACTTGTGAGAGCCCACATAGAGGAAAACACCCACATCAGTCACACACGGAACTATAAAAAATTAAAAATAAATAAAATAAAAATAAAATCAACAGAATACTATACAAGAGTCAGAATGGAGAATTTGATATAGAGTGAGAAATATGGTCCATTAAAACCCAGTGGGAAGATATTTCAGCACAAGTGATAAGTGGAATTGAATCAAAAGGAGGGATAAAAAGATAAAAGAAATAAACATTCTGTATGAAGAGTTCAAAAGATAAATAATTTAGAGGATAGTAGTAAAATAGATTTGTCGGTTCTTTTAAAAAAACAGAAAGTCAGTCATGACAAATTGAATGCGCACAGGCAGCAAGAGAAAAAGGAGTGTTAACAAAAGAAAGTGGAAGAATGAGGAAGAGACACTGCAGAACAATTTTGCTAAGTGGCATAATTTGACCTTAGCAGCTGCAGCTCTAGATAATTTAGAAAAGAGGAAGACGGCGCAAAAGCAGAACAAAAATCTGCAGAGGAAAGCAGAAAACAGACAGAGTGTAAGTCAATATATACAGTTTTACCTACAGCGCCACCACTCTATCAGGAGGAGGAGTTCACTGTCAGGTTCCAGTATATGATGTAGATGGAGGAATGCTGGATGTTACTAAGGGTGGAGGAGCAAGACAATGGCAGGTGAAAGGAGGACACTTAGAAGTCAGAAAAGGGAGACAGAGAGGGATTCTCCAGAACTAGGTGAGGAAGTACTAGATGGAGCAGATGGAGGAAATAGTGTGATGTCAGAACACAGTTATCAGGAGAGGAAGTGACAAAGCCAATAAACAAGGAAGTAAGGCAGATAATATGGGGAGAGAGTGGATTCATGAGGAATCTGATGAGTTATTGAACAGATGTACGTGGTCAGCTAAGAAAAATTGGAAGACAGGCTCAGACCTTGGGGAACGACAGACAGGGGTATCTAGGAGCGTCCCACAACCAATGAATATGGAAAGTATGATACAGGAAAGAGAGGAGAGAACAGTTAGGGACAGAGAAGGAGATCATGATACACAGGAACTGGAGATAATAATAGAAGGAAAATGCAAGTACAGGGACCACTTAGGTCAGAATATTATACAAGGAGCAAGAATAGACAACAGCAGGAGTCCAGAGAGGGACCAGTAACCAACTTCCCTCTAGTGGTTAGAAATGGACAGGAGGAATATCAGGCTTGGTCCTTCACAGATATGGGTGCTATTTTAAACAAATTACCACACATCACTGAGGGAGGTGGCAAATGGTTGAATAAAATGCTCACTTTAACCCAGGGTCACAAACTGGCCCTTGGGGATATGAGAGCCTTATTAGGACAAGTAATTATAACAGGACAATTGATAGAAATTGAGACAGCTGCAGGAACCATAAATTCCAGATCTGATGTGAGGTATAGTTCAGTATCCACTAAATGGGGAAACGCAATAAGGAAGTTGTTTCCTGCACCCTTGGGGCTCTCCATAATGTTCGATTTTCTCCTAAAGTAGGAGAGAACCCAGCAGCTTTTCTGATGAGGTGTAAGGAGGAATGGGAGGCCCATACAGGTGTGCACCCACACTCAGATAAGGTACATGAGGAAATGTTTAGAGTAGCAGTACTGGATGGGACCACTGAGAGTGTGAAAGCAGCCTTAAAAGACAATCCTGACATACCAGGAAGTGAAACACAAATCTGGGAGAGACATTTGATACATCACATGACCAGGGCTCTTGAAAAATCCAAGATTAAACAAACAGAGCTGGAAGAATTAAAAGCTCAGCTCTTTAAATTGCAGTTAGGTGAAGCCAGACAAAAATCAATGAAAACAAAAAGAGAAACCAAAACAGTTGGTTCAATATCCAACTACAATAATTGATCAACCAGCATGGCCAGAGGTTAATTCTCATGCCATGGCTCAACCTAGAGCTCGTCAAATCTGGCAGCAGCCAAGTGTGGGTTATAGTGTGAGGGGCATGATGAGCATGGGCAACCGAGGTGGCAGAGTGGGAAGGCAGAGTGGTCACTGTTTCTCCTGCGGCCAGATGGGTCATTTTGCCAGAGAGTGTCCTCAGGCACAGACAGCCCAGAGAGGAAGGGAACCCCAGCAAGAGGTAGAGGAGCACCAAGAGGCAGGGCTTTCTATGCCCCACCTACAGTTCAGTACACAGCACCGCATGCAGCTTTAGCTCCGAACCAGACAGGCACCCAATACCAAGTTTGGGAGGTAGAGGAAGCTGAGCTGGACTATTATTGACACAGCCCACAGAGAGACCCGAGCAGGGCTAGGAGGGAACCCCTGCTCAGTATGGAGGTCAACAAAGACCGTCTGAACTTTGTGGTTGACACAGGAGCCACATTTTCAACCTTAAACATCCACATGGACCACACATTGATTTCTGACAAAACCACAAGGGTGATGGGTTTCTCTGGGGCTTGTGAAAGACTGTCATTTTCTAAACCTCTATCTGTACTGAGTGCAACAACAGACTGTTAACCACTGTTTTCTGTTATCTCAAGCAGCACCAACCAACCTGCTGGGGAGAGACTTATTGATCAAACTAGGAGCTTCAATCCTTTGCAGTTCTGAGGGAGTGATAGTCAAGTTCAAAGGGGAAAGATGGTCAACTGCTCACTGACTCCCCATGGAAACACAAGTGGACAATGGCTATTGTCAGATGCCAAAGATCCAGAGGGGCAGACATCTATTGGGGTGAATTGTATCCTGAGGCTAGGGAAGAGCAGGGTCTGCTTGAGCTGTACTCGCTCTGGAAGCCGTGGGTTTTGAACATTGCTCCATACATGGAACATTGCTCCTCCACACGACCCCCACATGTAACTTTATTTATATTGCTAGATAAAACAGAGCAAAGGGAGCATCCATGCACAAGATATGCAGCAGGCTTGGCAAAAATTGTGCAGAAAACAGCACATGTAGTCATGGGGCATGCATTAACCATTTTGACATCTCACACAGTGATGGCTTATGTGACTTCAACAGCATTCACAATGTCATCATTGAGACAGGATAGGATCCTGAAAGTCCTATCATGGCCGAACTTGACCTTTACTCATGAAGGCATCAACATGGCAGATTATATTACTGAAGGGCAGTCCCATGGATGTGAATTGACTGTAGAAATGGAAGGTAAAATCAGGCCTGATTTAGAAGCTATGAGGTTGGAGGGTGAGGTCCAGGATCTGTTTACAGATGGATGCTGTCACAGAAATTATAAGGGTGAATTAGAAGCAGGATACGCAGTGGTCAGAAAAGTGGGCGACAGATTTGAGACAGTTGTGGCAGACAAGCTGATAGGAAAACAGTCAGCGCAACGAGCAGAAGTCATGGCTATAATTGAAGCGTTGAAGTGGGGAAAGATAAAAGGTGAACATTTATTCAGATTCAGCATATGGAGTAGGGGCAGTGCATACTGAATTAACTAAATGGAAAAGAGCAGGATTTATGACAGCTGCACAACAGCCAATTAAGCATCAGGTAGAAATGCAGCAGTTAGCAGAAGCCATTTTACTACCAGAACAGGTAGCTGTAATAAAGTGCAAGGGACATGAAAAAAATGAAACAATTACATCTAAGGGAAATCAGGCAGCAGACGAGGCAGCAAAACAAGCAGCTAATTATAATGTAGCTCACCAGCTTCTGTCTTCTGAACAACAGGTAACTGACCTCTTGCCAGCATTAACATGGGAGCATATCTTTGCAGCTCAAGAGGCAGCCTCCCACAAGAGAAATCCATGTGGCTCGAAAGAGGGGCAATCAAAGGCAACAACGCCTGGAGGTTTGTAGATGGGCGACCTGTTATTCCACCAGCCATGATGAAGTCATTGCTAGCTGAGGCACATGGCCTAGCTCACTTTGGCAGGGCTCAGATGTTGAGAGCTCTTGCACACTGGTGGCATCCTTATATGAAGGAAACCTTAGAAGCCTTCATTAGGGAGTGCTCAACGTGTGTTCAACACAATATAAAATCTACCATCAAACCTCACATGGGTGCGTTTCCATTGAGGAATGGCCCAGGAGAAGAGGTGGTCATTGACTTCACAGACATGGGTGAAAGGGTCCAAGGGAAAAGATATATGCTGGTCATGGTGGATAGTTTCACTGGGTGGCCTGAGGCATGGCCCACAAAATCTGAAGACAGTCAATCTGTAGTGAAATGTTTGATCAATCATTACATACCTCGTATGGGTTCCCTAGGAAAATTCGGTCAGACAATGGTACACACTTTAAGAACGCAGATCTACAAGGTGTGGAAAAGGTACTAGGCCTGAAACATAGCTTCGGATCAGTTTATCATCCAGAATCCCAAGGGAAATGCGAACGGATGAATTTGAATCTAAAGACAAAATTGGCTAAAATCTGTGCACAGACTAAATTGAACTGGTTAAATGCGTTACCAATTGCTTTGATGGCTGTAAGATCTTCATTGAACAGGGTAACTGGCTTTACACCATTTGAACTGCTGACTGGAAGACAATTTCCAGGTCCAACAGCTGGGTTGAATTTGACAGACTGTGAACCACTACAATACAAACCATACTATGACAAACTAACGTCTCTTGTCTCAAGTTTCTCAAAACAGATTGCTGACAGATCACAGGCACCAGATCCTAAGGCTGGACTTGGTCAGGCCGCAGAGTGGGTTCCTCCTGAAGGTCTTCAAGAGGAAGTGGAATCAACCAAGGTGGACTGGTCCTCATAAGGTAACGGAGAGAACATCACACAGTGTAAGGTTAGAAGGCAAAGGGGACACGTGGTACCATTGGACGTGTTGTGCACCGGCAGAACCACCATCAGGACATTGAGGACACAGAGTGGCCCTGCAGGAACTGCAGGACCAAAAGGGGAGGAGACAGAGACACTTGATAGAGAACAAACAGACTAAAAACTCACAGACAGAACATTCTAATTTTGAGAGTAATATTAACTTGTACTAAACTATTGTTTATGCTTATCATTTGGTTATTCAGAGGTGTAAAAGAGTGTAAAGATGGTGTTGTGGGAAAATAAGAAAGTATTAGGAATAGTAGTGGGATTGACATTAATCATTATGGGTATCATATTTTTTATGGAATATCTGAGAGAAAGAGGGCATAACAGAGGAAAAAGGGCACCACAAGAGTATAAGATTCTGCGTAAAGGGAAAAATTTTTGCCTGGAAAGATACGGGGCATAGAACTAAATTATGAGAAGGGGTCAACTACATCATTCACTTTCGACTTATGTCAAGTAATTAATTGTGGAGGAAAAAATGGGTCATGGAGGGGGTATGATGTGTATTTTTGTGCTCCCCCAGCATTCATAGATAAGTGTGAGCAAGGAGATTGGCCATCTCATCCAGGACCCTATATTACAGGAGCCTGTGAGAACTGGGGCAAGTGACTAAATTCACAGGGGCTTGGACGCCAGACTTACGTTATTTGAGTAAAGAACATAGAGACTGGTGGGGAAGAATAGGATTCCAAAGAGATTTTCATGCATCACAGAACCCACTGACATTGTCCCTGAACAGAATAGACAGATCATCTTTCAAAAAGATGTTGCATATTTCATTATAGGGGTGTACATGTCAGACAGGGATATCGGAGCATTGATTAAGATAAATTTTATAAATCAGCCAATAATAACACAACCAATACCTCCAAATGTGACACAGTCAGGAGAACATTTTGTAATTACTGTTGATTATACCAAATTAAAGCCTGAAGACATAATTGAAAAAGCAACGGGATATGGGGAAATAAATTTGTGGTTAGAATGGATAATTAACACAGCTAGAGAGCAGAACATGGAAAATTGTGTAGGATGTGCTAGGCTAGACCGACTCTGTTTATAGAACCTGCTCCACTATATCCTGAAGATAGATGGGGTTACCAATGCATGTTACAATTGACCAATGAGGCAACCCTTCAAACTGTACCACTCTAGCATCAGTCTTTCCATTGATAAATAATGAGACACGGACAGGTCCATTTACACCTCAACCGGGAACTATACATGTTTTAACTTCACCAGGAGAAATGTAATGATCAATTTAGGGAAAATAGACCCCACTTGGTGTAAAATTGTGGTTCAGGATCCAGGGAATGTAATAGGACCATGGGCTAGAGCAGGATTGTATTACTATTGTGGTGATAGAAGGTTGTTTGTAAGGATACCAAAGAAGGCCAAAGGGATGTGTGCGATGGTAAGGCTGGGAGCACCACTAGTACTGATTGGAGAAGTGACTAAGAGACTGGAAGGTAAGGCAAGTATAGTAGAGCTTAACAGACGCAGACAGAGACATGTGTTAAGTAAGAGGGACCTAGGGAGCATTTGACTTGACTAAAGACAGCACCACCTACATAGATGCAGTTGGAATACCGAGGAGTCCCAAATGAATATAAATTAGCAGATCAGATAGCAGCAGGATTTGAAAACATTCCAATCATTGCAGCTCTATTTCCAGTGACACCTAATAAAAATGTGGATAGAATAAACTATGTGCATTACAATGTGTTAAGGTTATCTAATTTGACCAGAGATGCTGTAGAGGGATTAGCGGACAGTTAGCTCCAACGTCACTGATGGCAGTTCAAAACAGGATGGCTTTAGATATGCTGTTAGCTGAAAAAGGGTGTGTGTGCAATGTTTGGAGATTCATGCTGTCGTTCATTCCCAATAACACAGCTCCAGATGGGTCTGTCACCAGAGCCCTAGAAGGATTGAGGGCCCTATCTAAGACTATGCATGAGCATTCAGGTATAGACAATCCACTGGAAGAATGGATGACGAATATATTTGGAAAATGGAAAGCAATTATGATGTCTTTGTTCTCGTCTCCGCAGCAACCTTCATAGGAATATTGGTTGCCTGTGGTTGTTGTTGTGTACCATGTATTAGATCTCTCTGTAACAGGCTCATCGTAACAGCAGTGGAGGGCAAGGAGGCTTCCCAAAATATATGATGCCACTGCTGATGGAAAGCAATGAAGAGTATGAGGAAGAGGATACTTTGTAAGAGGTCGATCTCCTGTTTCAGGAGATCGAAAGGGGGATTGTTGAGAATAAATATTTGTTTGTGCACTATTGCTAACAACGCTTGTAGAAATTAATCATTAACAATAGTAAATTTAAGATAATGTTAGCTTATGAAATGATTTTGCTTTAAGACTATGTGTACTTTCTGTTGGACATAAGAGTCACCAGAGCAACAGCCAGAGGTTGTGGTAGGTAGAACAGATCCATATGAGAAAGTGTTTTGCTATGCATTTTGCTGTGCTCTTAGAGTGCTTGTGTATGTGTTAACAAAGAAGCAGTCTTATGTCCAGGAAATTGGAGGGGTGATGTTAACGAAGCACAGCTGACCAGAAAATCATCTGACTCCCAAAGAAAGACAACTTATGTATTTTTTGTGTATAAATGTTGGGTCAGGGAAAGGCAAGTTTGTTGCAGACTTCCTGAACAAACCTTGCATAGGATTGTGTAAATCAGGGACAGTTCTGACCCAGAGCTCTGTATGCTATCTTCATCTGACTTACTTATTCATTAAAAGAGTTAAACTATATTTTGTTCCTGCTCTCCTCATTCAACGAACACGCGGACTCGAGGAATTGATGCCGAGTCCAACAGCCCCGTCCGTAGTGAATAATCCGAGGGTATCGGATCTGCCATTCCTGCCGAAGATGAGGGCAGGGGCGTAGCCGACCCCTGGTGGTGGTGGGGAGGATGGGGGTAATCGTCACTTCAGTATCTGCGAACTCAAACATGTGTAAGTACCGAGCTTTTATACAGTGAGCATGCAAATATAATTGAATTGGAGTGAAGGCAATAAGTGACGTAGTAATTGAGTCTTCCCAGCAGAACTTATGCTAAAGCTTTCATTTCTCAGTCCAAAAGCACAAATATGTCATGAGAACACGCAAATAGCGCACAAAAAGGGCATATATATCATGTCCAAAGCTACGCCTGTAATTTCTCAGAGGGGAAATGCCGGAGGTGGAAAATGCAGTTTTAGCAGTTTTTATGCAATATTAGCACACCCATGTTATGCTTGGCTACTTTTGGATATACTTTTGGATACATATTTGTTGTACATAATTCAACCAAACTACAGCCAAGATGGAAATGACGCTGAACAAAAATACTCTGTATAAAAGCTTAAATTGTTACATTTATTTATTTTCTTGTGCTGAAGAGCACATGTGCCTGAAGTTTCATCTTCAACTAAAACGTCCTTTCACTAATATTCCCATGGTTACCAAGTAAATAAAATATTTAAGGTGGATGTATTTAGGTGGATTTTGTTGAGGAGGTGGAAATGACAGAAAACCTGGGGACAGACTTTTTTTTTCCAAAAATAGTTTAAAATTGTAATATACATATGGAATTACGATGGTATGATATTATTTTATTTGTCCTTAATACAAACATGTTAGTAAATATTTTTAAATCGACCCTTTAATATAAAATGTTAACACTCAAAGAAGGCCAGTCTGGGATGGGGACAAGCATAAAACTGCAAAATCTGCTAATAAACAGCCTTGCAGAGATTTGGTGATTACTAGGATGTTGGAACTTCATAATGACAATGTATTTGTGCATTGTAAGTGCCTGTAGTTGGAGAATCACTTTCACACTCACTCACTCTCTCTCTCACACACACACACACACACACACACACACACACACACACACACACACACACACACACACACACACACACGTTTGTTTTTGTGAAATGTGGGGACATTCCTTAGGCGTAATGCTTTTATACCGTACAAACCGTATTTTCTACCCATCACAGGAGACTGCACAGTTCACTTTCTGTGAAAAAACTCATCCTGTGTGATTTATAAGCATTTTGAAAAGTGAGGACATGGGGAACGTCCTCATATTTCACCCTCTTTTTGTAATACCTATGTCATACCCATGTCATTATACACATTTGTGTCCTGATATTTCACAAAAACATGCCCCCCACACACACACACACAGGATATTACTTAAGACCAATACAAAGAAAGGATTTTTAAAAATTTTGGCCAACTGAAAAGTATGAACATGAAAAGTATGAGCATGTTCAGCAATCAATACTTAGTTGGGGCTTTTTTTGCTAATTTTGAATTACTGCAGCAATGCGTGGCATGGAGTCGATCAGTCTGTGGCACTGCTCAGGTGTTACGAGAGCACAGGTTGCTCTGATAGTGGCCTTCAGCTCTTCTGCATTGTTGGGTCTGGCATATCGCATCTTTCTCTTCACAATACCCCATAGATTTTATATGGGGTTAAGGTCAAACCAGTTTGCTGGGCAATTAAGAACAGGCATACCATGGTCCTTAAACCAGGTACTGGTTGCTTTGGCTCTGTGTGCAGGTACCGAGTCCTGTTTTATATCCATAAAGTTGGTCAGCAGCAGGAAGCATTAAGTGCTCAAATGCGTCCTGGTATACGGCTGCATTGACCTTGGACCTCAGAAAACACAGTGGACCAACACCAGCAGATGACATGGCACCCCAAACCATCACTGACTGTGGGAACTTTACACTGGACCTTAAGCAACGTGGATTGTGTGCCTCTCCTCTCTTACTCCATATTCTGGGACCCTGATTTCCAAAGGAAATACTAAACTTACTTTCATCAGAGAACATAACTTTGGACCACTAAGCAGCAGTCCAGTCCTTTTGTCTTAAGCCCAGGCGAGACGCTTCTCAGATTTACAGATTTATACTTTCATTGTCCTCAGGAGAGGAAATATGCTTCCACAGACTGTACCAGGTGCAACATTCAGCACACATGACATACACATACTTCACGGAATACACAAATTATTGGTCACAAAAATATATAAAATATAGATGGCATCAGCAACAACCTATAAGGTATAAGAATTAATCACTATGTAAATTCAGTGCTCTTATTGCTGAAAGTACAAAAATTTTCCCTAGGCGTGATTTTTATGGGGTAGCTGTCTGTATCTCCAGCCTGAGGAAAGAAGGATGATACATGAATTGAGGGGTGACTGGGATTTTGTATAATAGTCTTTGCTCTACGAATGATAGCAGTGTTAATCAGACCTGACAAATTAGGATTGAACAGGTGATTTTAAGTAGCTTATTTCTATTCGTTAAAGAGAGCATGTTGAAATAGCAAGCGGCACAGTACAACAGAATAGGTTCAATGATACTTGATAAAGGAGAAGCAAAAGACGTGGTTTAACTGAAAGAGATCTTAGTTCTACCAGAAAGACTCGGGAGAATGAACAGTGTGACAATTATCCATTTATTAACAACCCAGCAAGCAATCAAGTATTTTGGCATAGGTCTGCTAGACCACGGGACACGGCCGCAGGGCCGCACGGTCTGCTAGACCACGGGACACCACGCCGCAGGGCCGCACGGTCTGCTAGACCACAGAGACAAGGCCGCAGGGCCGCACGGTCTGCTAGACCACAGAGAGAAGGCCGCAGGGCCGCACGGTCTGCTAGACCACAGAGACAAGGTCGCAGAGCCACACGGTCTGCTAGACCACAGAGACAAGGCCGCAGGGCCACACGGTCTGCTAGACCACAGAGACAAGGCCGCAGGGCCGCACGGTCTGCTAGACCACAGAGAGAAGGCCGCAGGGCCGCACGGTCTGCTAGACCACAGAGACAAGGCCGCAGGGCCGCACAGTCTGCTAGACCACAGAGACAAGGCCGCAGGGCCGCACGGTCTGCTAGACCACAGAGACAAGGCCGCAGGGCCGCACGGTCTGCTAGACCACAGAGAGAAGGCCGCAGGGCCGCACGGTCTGCTAGACCACAGAGAGAAGGCCGCAGGGCCGCACGGTCTGCTAGACCACAGAGACAAGGCCGCAGGGCCGCACGGTCTGCTAGACCACAGAGAGAAGGCCGCAGGGCCGCACGGTCTGCTAGACCACAGAGACAAGGCCGCAGGGCCGCACGGTCTGCTAGACCACAGAGACAAGGCCGCAGGCCGCACGGTCTGCTAGACCACAGAGACAAGGCCGCAGAGCCACACTGTCTGCCCCACAGAGACAAGGCCGCGGGGCCACACGGTCTGCTAGGCCACAGAGACAAGGCCGCAGGGCCACACGGTCTGCTAGGCCACAGAGACAAGGCCGCAGGGCCACACGGTCTGCTAGACCACAGAGACAAGGCCGCAGGGCCGCACAGTCTGCTAGACCACAGAGACAAGGCCGCAGGGCCGCACGGTCTGCTAGACCACAGAGACAAGGCCGCAGAGCCACACTATCTGCTAGACCACAGAGACAAGGCCGCAGGGCCACACGGTCTGCTAGGCCACAGAGACAAGGCCGCAGGGCCACACGGTCTGCTAGGCCACAGAGACAAGGCCGCAGGGCCACACGGTCTGCTAGGCCACAGAGACAAGGTCGCAGAGCCACACGGTGTGCTAGACCACAGAGACAAGGCCGCAGGGCCACACGGTCTGCTAGACCACAGAGACAAGGCCGCAGGGCTACACGGTCTGCTAGACCACAGAGACAAGGTCGCAGAGCCACACGGTCTGCTAGACCACAGAGACAAGGCCGCAGGGCCACACGGTCTGCTAGGCCACAGAGACAAGGTCGCAGAGCCACACGGTGTGCTAGACCACAGAGACAAGGCCGCAGGGCCACACGGTCTGCTAGACCACAGAGACAAGGTCGCAGAGCCACACGGTGTGCTAGACCACAGAGACAAGGTCGCAGAGCCACACGGTGTGCTAGACCACAGAGACAAGGCCGCAGGGCCACACTATCTGCTAGACCACAGAGACAAGGTCGCAGAGCCACACGGTCTGCTAGACCACAGAGACAAGGTCGCAGGGCCACACGGTGTGCTAGACCACAGAGACAAGGCCGCAGGGCCACACTATCTGCTAGACCACAGAGACAAGGTCGCAGAGCCACACGGTCTGCTAGACCACAGAGACAAGGTCGCAGGGCCACACGGTCTGCTAGACCACAGAGACAAGGTCGCAGGGCCGCACGGTCTGCTAGACCACAGAGACAAGGTCGCAGAGCCACACGGTCTGCTAGACCACAGAGACAAGGCCGCAGGGCCACACGGTCTGCTAGACCACAGAGACAAGGTCGCAGAGCCACACGGTGTGCTAGACCACAGAGACAAGGCCGCGGGGCCACACGGTCTGCTAGACCACAGAGACAAGGTCGCAGAGCCACACGGTCTGCTAGACCACAGAGACAAGGTCGCAGGGCCACACGGTGTGCTAGACCACAGAGACAAGGTCGCAGGGCCACACGGTGTGCTAGACCACAGAGACAAGGCCGCGCAGGGCTACACGGTCTGCTTGACCACAGAGACAAGGCCGCAGGGCTACACGGTCTGCTTGACCACAGAGACAAGGTCGCAGGCCACACGGTCTGCTAGACCCCAGAGACAAGGCCGCAGGGGCACGGTCTGCTTGACCACAGAGACGAGGCCGCAGGGCCACACGGTCTGCTAGGCCACGGAGATAAGGCCGCAGGTCCGCACGGTCTGCTAGACCACAGAGACGAGGCCGCAGGGCCGCACGGTCTGCTAGACCACAGAGACAAGGCCGCAGGGCCACACGGTCTGCTAGACCACATATATTTATCCACATACATTTATATTCATCATTTATCCTTTTTTTTTATATATAAACCACCACCAGTAGTTGCATAGGGATTTACCTGAACCATTACAGGAGAGCTTGCTGAGCTTCAAGGATGATTTTTGCATCAGGTCTTATATAAGACTCACTTACCGTAGATAACCATCTCCTGGTAACTTGATTGTTGGAGTAGGAATACCACATTCTGCAGCTGTGGTGCAGCCCGATCCTAATGCAATGTCCAGTATAGAGGGAAGGGAAAGACTGCAGCTTTAAGGACGAATGAGAAGTGGGTCTGAAACCCGGCCTTAGAGAGAGGAGCTCCGTGGGTAAAAATTATTATAAGTCTAAACCGAACATTAAGATATTTGATCATGGAAGTGAAAGTAGAATTCTTACCCTATAAGATTTAATTAAGAGGAGTTAATTGGTAAACTGTAACTTATCTGATGCTTATTAAATGCATTGGTAATCTTAGCATTACCTGAAGGTTTTAGCATCCTATAGGCTTAGAGTGCTGAAGAAGACCATCTTGACCATCATAAAATCCTGCGTCCAGTAGCTGTCGTAGCAGAACATGACTCTGAAGAATGTTTGGTAAAAGAAGAGATGGTCTGCAGTTCTGTAGGTCTGTCGTTAGGTAATTTAAACCACCTTCTTGATATGGGAGACAGAGAGTGTGATAGTGCAGAAGATTAGGGATGATCTGCTTGGATACATTTCCTTTTACAGAGGAAGCCTACCAGCCAAGCAGCAGTAGGCCACGTGGAGAGAAGGCAAAAATAGAGATGAAGGCTACGATAGACCACCACAGACAAGTTTGTGAAGCTTGTAGCTACTAATGGAACAAGATCATTTAGCGGTAGTAAATTCAAAAGCATACTTGAAGTTGGGGCGTGAGCTCTTGAGTCAGAAACTTGCTTGCGCTATAACACTGAGGATGACTATGTACACAGCACCTTCATAGAGGATGCAGACTCTGCACATTGAGCTGCATTTGTAGCAACCGAGCCAAGAGAATCTTCTATGCGTTTGAATTCTTTGCATCAGCAGTTGGAGGAGTCGTAACCATTGGGCGTGACTCCTGCTCACAGCTTGATAGAACTAACCATCAGACCTGTTGAGAGAACACTTAAAGAGAATAACCTAAACAGCATGACAGATGAGTAAAAATAAATAAAAATGAATCCAAAACATAGAAGCATACTATTTAGAACCTCAGACTATGCCCTTGCAGAAGGATTAATGTATTATATGATGACACTTTACTAGTTAATAACATAGCTACTGGACCCTGTTAAACTTATGTAAAAGATAATCAATGCAAGAGTCGTCTTTGATACCCTAAGCCAGGTTCACTGCGATTTTTCCACGCTTGGCAGTCTGAGACAAATATCACAATCCTGGAAATTCCTTTGACCCCAGGCTAATATGATTTTGATAGTCGTTTCCATGTTCTCATCGATAGATGTGAAGAATTTCACTAAATGTGAATGATTGATATAAAACTCTGGACAGGTTCTCATGCGTCCGATTATCATACATCCTGACGTTAATGCAGTGGAGACCCCGCAGTATGGCATTCTTTTCTTCTTCACACATCTGAAAGCAACCAATCACATGATCATGAATTTAAATTATGTTCCTTGTGCCGCTATTTTAGTTGCTATTCAGGATGCGAACTTTATGAAGGCAGTTAATTGAGCACAGAATAAAAGTAGTGCTGCTATCAGATATCTAGTCGAACCTTATTTTCAATGCAGACCTTAGCCAACTTTTGGTGCTGCAAGTACGACGAGAATACACATTTGTGTTTTATTCATAATTGTAGCCTGCGTCCTGCAGGCCTGAAACGCTATAAGCTTGTCTCTGTTTTGTCAGTTTTAATTACATGTTGCATGATAACTCATTGCTTACAAGAATCAGCATTTAATGGTACATCAGAGCACTGATGTCAGTGCTGTACTTTTAAAGCGGCAACCGGATGATTCTCTCTATCACAGGGCTCGTAAACGGCTTCATCACACAAGCACAATGATTTTAGTTCTCATCCACCCGAGATTGATTGGAATATTATTTCTCTATTTGAGATTCATCGTTTTGTTAGCCTGTCTGGAAAACACAAAGTCCCGGGACTACATATAAAAAAAAAAACGATTTACTCACATAAGTTTGTTGCACCATTCCTGTCGAATCCAATATAGAAGGCACAACGCTGTCTGCAAATCCAGCATCTGAGACCCGTTTACAACAATTCCGCAGTGAATGAAGCGAACATACGTACATGTCTTCCCCACATGAGCTGGAACTTCATTAAAAATAAAGGAAATATCACACAATATCCGAAGGAAGCCTATGCAGTGACTGTGTTCTTCCACAACCTGGCACAGAGCAACACATTACCCTGCTCGCCATGATCACTGCTCTGTAAACCTGTGGCTCCTCGACTCTGTGGGCGGGGCCTCAGAGCACACAAACGTATTCATCAGCTGAGCTGGGCTTCTTCCTCCCATGACTTCACCGGACTCCAGCTCTCGTTCTCTGGGCTTGGTGTCTACAAAAGCCCCTCTTAGACCAGCAAGGACGTTTTCAGCTCTGAAACTTACAGAACATTACTACATCAATATGAACTTTGATATATCAAAGGCTCAAAGGAAAGTTGGTTTCTCAATTCATCACCCCTTTAAGACTACTCAAAGCATATTAGCATGTTTAATTTGCTTCAGTGATCTCATAGTACTGAGCCAAATCGTGATTCAGCTTACTTCAGTTAATCGTGAAGCCCCGGTTGAATGGGTGCATGCTACTTTAAACCCCTGTGAGGTTACGTGCGTGGGGGGAATGATATAAGTAATATGCTGTGCCATGTTTTGTTCAGCGAAACTCTTATTAATGGTACCAGTTTGTGCGTATCATTTCCGAGGCACAAACGTTATATGTTTAGTTAAGACACGAACGACCATGATGACGACCGATCGCTTTCCACGAGCAGGTGCTGCGTCTCATCAATGTATGCGTGCGTCTGCTCGATACATGCTTGCAACGAGTTGATAAAGAGAAAATTCTACACCCAATCGTTATCGGAATGCATATCCTTATATCACTGTGATGAATGCTGATGTAGTTTGGATGCCAGAATGGTGATGAAGATCCAGCCCCTTTTGATAACATGCCCAGATAATCCTCCGTGAAAGTGATTGTCTGAATCTGAACTCGAGATTTGCTCTCCGAAGGAACTTGCGTCTTTTGCATCGACAGCCCAAGTAACAAAATAATAGCTGACCTGGACAAACGCCACTGTAATGCACAGTGTTACTTAGTAGAACCATCGATCGACCGCTACGGATCGGCATTGACGCGTCAGCATCTGCAAACTCAGAAATGGGTAAGTACCGATCTTTTATACTCAAGTATTAGAATGTGATTGGCTAGATAAGAGAGTAGAAGTGACGTGACAATTAAGTCTTCCTGGCAGAACTTTACGCTAGAGCTTTCATTTTACATATGGCAAATAGTCTTTGTTGGCAGCGTTTCTGAATGTCTGTGAAGTGTAGATCAAAACTCAATTTGTTGTCCATGATAATGCCTAGATACCTAAAAGTGTTGACAATTTCCACCGGCTGGCCATTAATGGAAATAGGGCAGTGAGAGGTGGCGAGATTTTGACGTGTGTCAATAATCAGTTCCTTGGTTTTTGTAATATTAAGGAGGAGATGACTATCCATGCACCATTGGCTGAAATGAGCGACAGATGGGTGGTATGGTGTATCTCAGTCCTTGCCCGTGACAAGAGCGAGTATGGCTGTGTCATCCGAATATTTGAAGTATTTTATAATGGGGGAAGGGAATCGTTTGTGTATAACGTATAAAGAAAGGGAATAAGGACACGACCGTGAGGGGCTCCTGTGTTAACAGTAATGGTGGCGGATGTCGTACTACCTACCCTTACTGCCTGTGGTCTGTCACTGAGGAAACTATTGATCCAGTGAATTAAAAGAGGTGCCACATGAAGATGGTGAAGTTTGGTTATCATAGTGTGAAGTTGGATTGTGTTAAAAGCAGAACAGAAATCTATAAAAAGAATCCTGGCATAGTGGCCAGGGCAGTCCAAATGTTGGAGAAGAATATGAAGAAGAGATGCAACAGCATCCTCTTTTCCTCTTTTGGCCTTGTAGGCAAACTGGTAAGGATCCAGATGTGGGCAGACGACCGGAAAGATGAAGTTCAGTACCAGTTTCTCAAGGCATTTTGCTATTATGGAAGTGAGTGCTACTGGTCTGTAATGATTCAGTTCAGAGGGACGAGGTTTCTTAGGGACAGGGATGATGGTAGCTGTTTTCCAGAGAGTAGGGACAGTTGCTGTTTGTAGTGACTCATTAAAGAGTGAATGTAGAACAGGAGAAAGCTCCAGAGCCCAGTTCTTAAGCAGCCTACCAGTTATCCCATCCCTTCTGATGCTGTCTGTTGTTCAAGAGCGGCTTGAGACAAAGAATGCCACAGCTGAAACCCATGTCTTGCATACGTCTGTACGTAGTGGTCTTGAAGCACTGACTCCAGCTGCAGTCCACTCTTTGTGAATCTCCCCACACTTTTGAATGGGTTTTGTTTCACAATCCTATCCAGGGTGCGGTTATCCCTATTGCTTGTACACTTTTTTCTACCACATCTTTTCCTTCCCTTCGCATCTCTATTAATGTGCTTGGACACAGAGCTCTGTGAACAGCCAGCTGACCTTTGTGTCTTGCCCTCCTTGTGCAAGGTGTCAATGGTTGTCTTTTGGACAACTGTCAAGTCAACTGTCTTCCCCATGATTGTGTAGCCTAAAAAACTAGACTGAGAGACAATTTAAAGGCCTTTGCAGGTGTTTTGAGTTAATTAGCGGATTAGAGTGTGGCACCAGGTGTCTTCAATATTGAACCTTTTCACAATATTCTAATTTTCTGAGATACTGAATTTTATGAATTTGGGATTTTCCTTAGTTATAATCATCAAAATAAAATAAAAAATAACATTTGAAATATATCAGTCTGAATTTTATGAATTTGGGATTTTCCTTAGTTATAATCATCAAAATAAAATAAAAAATAACATTTGAAATATATCAGTCTGTGTGTAATAAATGCATATAATATAAGTTTCACTTTTTGAATGGAATTAGTGAAATAAATCAACTTTTTGATGATATTCTAATTAAATGACCAGCACCTTTGTGTTTAATATATATACATTCATACACACACACACACACACACACACACACACACACACACACACATGTTTGTTTTTGTGAAATATGGGGACATTCCATAGGCGTAATGCATTTTATACTGTACAAACCGTATTTTCTATCCCCTACACTGCCCCTGCCCCTAAACCTACCCATCACAGGAGACTGTGCAGTTAACTTTCTGTGAAAAACCTCATCCTGTGTGATTTATAAGCATTTTGAAAAGTGAGGACATGGGGAACGTCCCCATATTTCACCCTCTTTGTAATACCTATGTCATACCAGTGTCATTATACACATTTGAGTCCTGATATTTCACAAAAACATGCGCACACACACACACACACACACACACACACACACACACACACACACACACACACACACACACACACACACACACACACACACAATGTTAAAAAAAAATTATAAATGCAACACTTTTGTTTTTGCCCCATTTTTCATGAGCTGAACTATGTACACAAAGGCCTATTTCTCTCAAATATTGTTCACAAATCTGTCTAAATCTGTGTTAATGAGCACTTCTCCTTTGCTGAGATAATCCATCCACCTCGCATGTGTGGCATATCAAAATGCTGATTAGACAGCATGATTATTGCACAGGTGTACCTTAGGCTGGCCACAATAAAAAGGCCACTCTCAAAAAATGTGCAGTTTTATCAAACACACACACACACACACACACACGTTTAGAATTTTACCATGCTTTTACTTAATTTACCCCCTTTATATTAAATGAAAATCGAGAAATTCTTTGACATTTCAAAATTTGCAAGAACTTCAGCAAAAAAAGATACATTTTTATTGATGTTTATGAGAACTTTTATTTGAATATAGAATTCTATTAAATTTATAAGACCATATAATATGATACTTAACAGTATGAACTCATTGGATTCAATTAAATTCATTTGAAACGTAAAAAGTCAATTAAATTTTCTAACAAAACAACATCAATATTACTATGAAATGTTTTCAAACAAAATATATGAATTTTACTTGCATAAACTTTTCCTTTCATATGAAAAAAAAGATGATAAACAGCTCTTTTTCAAATTTAGACTATAGACAAATGTAGGTCTATGAACTTTTGCTCTATATTAACACATAAATACATTAATTTGTTTTTTGTCATTTTAATTTCGAGATGCAAAATGTTATATACAGTCTAATAGATGTAAAAAATAAAAATAAACACACACACACACACACACACACACACACATGTTTGTTTTTGTGAAATGTGGGACATTCCATAGGCGTAATGCATTTTATACTGTACAAACCATATTTTCTATCCTCCTACACTGCCCTGCCCCTAAACCTACCCATCACACACACACACACACACACACACACACACACACACACACACACACACACACACACACACACACACACACACACACTACCCATCACAGGAGACTGCGCAGTTTACTTTCTGTGAAAAAACCTCATTCTGTGTGATTTATAAGCATTTTGAAAAGTGAGGACGTGGGAACGTCCTCATATTTCACCCTCTTTTGTAATACCTATGTCATACCCATGTCATTATACACATTTGTGTCCTGATATTTCACAAAAACATGCCCACACACACACACACACACACACACACACACACAAACAACAACAACAATGTGTCAAGCCACAGTTCACTGGGTCAAAAACAGACCCAAACATAAAAGGTGTAACAATTTAGGTAAAAATATGATGACATTCTTAAAAAAATTACAAAGTTTCATCTTCGTACTAAAACTTTTTACTTCATGTAATGTCCACCCCAGAAATTGCTGCAGTTCCAATGCTCACCATAACGGTGACCTATAGGTTGTTCCTGTAGCTTCAGAATACACTACAGTCCCTGATTCCTGTAACAGCAATTGCATGTAATGGATACACAAAATATTAATGTCATGACCACAGCCAAAGTGCCCAAGGCAGCCACATTCCCACTGTTGCCTGTTTCAGCCTGCCCAATCACAGATGTTCTTTTCAAAGCTGCTTCAAAAAAGAAGTATACCTGTAATATGAAGTTTTAGTTGTAAATATGAAGATACATTTCTAGCTCTGACTGATTTTAAATTGTACATTTGGCCACCCCTAAAATGGGTCATTGTGTCTCTTTTGTGTCTCTAGAAATGCAACAGAGTTATATTTCTGGGAATATAAATTATTATTATGCATATTGTCATTATAAATAACACTCATTAACACTCAGACTACACACCGTTTTATTAATATAATTGATGCATAAACAACAATCATAATGGTAAAACAAACAGAAAAACAATCAAGCAGAGGAAAGTAAGCTGTTGTAAAGCACTGCTCACTTGAGGTGGCTGTTTCAGCACTTCAGCAGACACATGATCATACCAATAAAAAAGTGTGCGAGCACCCAGCGCATTCTCTGCGAGACTCTATAATTAAATATCCATATATCCTGAGAGACAGTGTCAACTTGAGTGGCAGCGTCAACCTGAGAGGCAGCTTCAACCTGAGAGGCAGCGTCAACCTGAGAGGCAGCTTCAACCTGAGAGGCAGCGTCAACCTGAGAGGCAGCTTCAACCTGAGAGGCGGCTTCAACCTGAGAGGCAGCGTCAACCTGAGAGGCGGCTTCAACCTGAGAGGCGGCTTCAACCTGAGAGGCGGCTTCAACCTGAGAGGCGGCGTCACCCTGAGAGATGGCTTCAACCTGAGAGGCGGCTTCACCCTGAGAGGCGGTTTCACCCTGAGATGCGGCTTCAACCTGAGAGGCGGTTTCACCCTTAGAGGCGGCTTCACCCTGAGAGGCGGCTTCAACCTGAGAGGCAGCTTCAACCTGAGAGGCGGTTTCACCCTGAGATGCGGCTTCAACCTGAGAGGCGGTTCACCCTGAGAGGCGGCTTCAATCTGAGAGGCGGTTTCACCCTGAGATGCGGCTTCAACCTGAGAGGCAGCTTCAACCTGAGAGGCAGCTTCAACCTGAGAGGCGGCTTCACCCTGAGAGGCGGCTTCAACCTGAGAGGCAGCTTCAACCTGAGAGGCGGCTTCAACCTGAGAGGCAGCTTCAACCTGAGAGGCGGTTTCACCTGAGATGCGGCTTCAACCTGAGAGGCAGCTTCAACCTGAGAGGCGGCTTCAACCTGAGAGGCAACGTCAAACTGAGAGGCTTTTTCAGTCTGGAAGGAAATGTCAACCTGATTTGTAGCTTCAACCTGAGAGGTGGCGTCACCCTGAGAGGTGGCTTCAACCTGAGAGGCGGCTTCACCCTGAGAGGCCGCTTCAACTTGAGAGGCAACGTCAAACTGAGAGGCTCTTTCAGTCTGGGTGGAAGTGTCAACCTGATTTGTAGCTTCAACCTGAGAGTCGGCGTCACCCTGAGAGGCGGCTTCACCCTGAGAGGCGGCTTCACCCTGAGAGGCAACGTCAAACTGAGAGGCTGTTTCAGCCTGGGAGGAAGTGTCAACCTGATTTGTAGCTTCAACCTGAGAGGCGGCTTCACTCTGAGAGGCGGCTTCAACCTGAGAGGTGGCTTCACTCTGAGAGGCGGCTTCACCCTGAGAGGCGGCTTCACCCTGAGAGGCAACGTCAAACTGAGAGGCTCTTTCAGTCTGGGAGGAAGTGTCAACCTGATTTGTAGCTTCAACCTGAGAGGCGGCTTCACTTTGAGAGGCGGCTTCACCCTGAGAGGCAACGTCAAACTGAGAGGCTGTTTCAGCCTGGGAAGAAGTGTCAACCTGTGAGGCAGTATCAATCTCAGAGGCAGTGGCAGTGGCAGTGTGAAAGTCAGTGGGAGTCTTAGACACTGTGGCAAAAGAAGAAAGCAGAAAAAAAATTACTTTTAAATTTACTTAATTTTTATCAGCATAATGGAAAAGTAAACCAGCTATCTTTGTCAAGACCACCCTTTCATCATTACATCATAAACAAAAGTTAAAGGATTTTGATTAAGTGTATCACCTTTCAAAGCTGGGCTTGCCCTAAACAAAGCATCTTCCTCTTTTTCAAGAATGACTCCAAGGCCTAGAGCAGCAAATAAAACAAAACATTTAAACTGTGCACAGATCAAAGCACTTTTGATGGAGATAATTCACTGAATACATACATAATTTACTTGAATATTCAGAGAGAGCAGTTAGAACTCATTAAGAGGGATTTCAATGAACTTTTTGAAACACTTAGAAAACTAAAAGTTCAGCCGTTCAGTGGACCACTTCCAGCAAGAGCAGACCTGCCAACATGTACGCATTTTTCGTACTCGGCACGCAATTTAACCCTTAAGTACGCTCGTATGATTCGCTGCTCTCTAGGTATGCATTTTGTTGCATCTCGCAGAGCGCTTCATTTTAGCCATCCGCCCACCTGCTCCTCCTAACCAAATGCTTTGTGCCCGTTCAGTGCTTCAAGTCAGGCCGGCCGGATAACTGCAGGCTTGCATGCCAGGCTGAACAGCCTCATAGAGATGCACGGTTGACATTCAAACTGGGCGTCGGCGTTAACGCTTGAGGGAGGGCGTTGCTGAAGCTTGGCGCTTATGCGAACGTCATAGTGACAACAGCCGCGGATCGGGTGGATGACGAGACTTTAAAATGTTATTTTGAGAAATTATATTTTAATTAAATTGGGGCGGGTCGCGGTTGAAACAATCACATGAAAAATATACAGTATATACATTGTTAACTATTGTTACAGCGCCTGGTAGGCCACTAAACAAACCTGCAAGCTATGAGCCCAGCTGTCAGTAGGCCGATGTCTCGTAGTGAGACTGCCTGGGGTTTTTCTTTCAATATTAGTTATATTTTAAAACAGCCAGTCATTCCAGCCTACCACTCAGGGAATAGGCATTTAACAAAGAGACTATAAGAAATGTATATAAGAGTAATATAAGAAATGACATCAGGCAATGGCAGCGCGTAATGTCCATGAGAACACAAGAGCTACAGGTCCTTCTCAAAAAATTAGCATATTGTGATAAAAGTTCATTATTTTCCATAATATAATGATACAAATTTAATTTTCAAATATTTTAGATTCATTGCACACCAACTGAAATATTTCAGGTCTTTTATTGTTTTAATACTGATGATTTTGGCATACAGCTCATGAAAACCCAAAATTCCTATCTCAAAAATTTGCATATTTCATCCGACCAATAAAAGAAAAGTGTTTTTAATACAAAAAAGTCAACCTTCAAAAATTATGTTCAGTTATGCACTCAATACTTGGTCGGGAATCCTTTTGCAGAAATGACTGCTTCAATGCGGCGTGGCATGGAGGCAATCAGCCTGTGGCACTGCTGAGGTGTTATGGAGGCCCAGGATGCTTCGATAGCGGCCTTAAGCTCATCCAGAGTGTTGGGTCTTGCGTCTCTCAACTTTCTCTTCACAATATCCCACAGATTCTCTATGGGGTTCAGGTCAGGAGAGTTGGCAGGCCAATTGAGCACAGTAATACCATGTTCAGTAAACCATTTACCAGTGGTTTTGGCACTGTGAGCAGGTGCCAGGTCGTGCTGAAAACGAAATCTTCATCTCCATAAAGCTTTTCAGCAGATGGAAGCATGAAGTGCTCCAAAATCTCCTGATAGCTAGCTGCATTGACCCTGCCCTTGATAAAACACAGTGGACCAACACCAGCAGCTGACATGGCACCCCAGACCATCACTGAGTGTGGGTCCTTGACACTGGACTTAAGGCATTTTGGCATTTCCTTCTCCCCAGTCTTCTTCCAGACTCTGGCACCTTGATTTCGAATGACATGCAAAATTTGAGCGACAGTCCAGTGCTGCTTCTCTGTAGCCCAGGTCAGGCGCTTCTGCCGCTGTTTCTGGTTCAAAAGTGGCTTGACCTGGGAATGCGGCACCTGTAGCCCATTTCCTGCACACACCTGTGCACGGTGTCTCTGGATGTTTCTACTCCAGACTCAGTCCACTGCTTCCGCAGGTCCCCAAGGTCTGCAATCGGTCATTCTCCACAATCTTCCTCAGGGTCCGGTCACCTCTTCTCGTTGTGCAGCGTTTTTGCCAAACTTTTCCTTCCCACAGACTTCCCACTGAGGTGCCTTGATACAGCACTCTGGGAACAGCCTATTCGTTCAGAAATGTCTTTCTGTGTCTTACCCTCTCGCTTGAGGGTGTCAATGATGGCCTTCTGGACAGCAGTCAGGTCCAGTCTCACCCATGATTGCGGTTTGAGTAATGAACCAGGCTGGGAGTTTTTAAAAGCCTCAGGAATCTTTTGCAGGTGTTTAGAGTTAATTAGTTGATTCAGATGATTAGGTTAATACCTCGTTTAGAGAACCTTTTCATGATATGCTAATTTTTAGAGAGGGGTTTGATTGAGAGGTTTTCATGAGCTGTATGCCAAAATCATCAGTATTAAAACAATAAAATACCTGAAATATTTCAGTTGGTGTGCAACGAATCTAAAATATATGAAAGTTTAATTTTTATCATTACATTATGGAAAATAAAGAACTTTAATCAAATATGCTAATTTTTTGAGAAGGACCTGTATACTTCTACAAGCTCAATAACATCCACAGCAAAAAGAAGGTAAGAAAAATAGTCTGAAAACTTTGCCCATTAATAGATGTGCAAGGCAAGTTTTGGGTTTTTAATGGACAATTAAAAATGTGAACATGCACTGTTGTGCGGTGGACTTTCAGTGAATGAATAGAGTCTGTGTTTCTTTAATATCAAGGTTCCAGGTTTTGCATGATTGTTAGGCCTTCTGGTATAAAATGAATTTCACTGTCTGCCTGAAAAAGACGCGCTCTCTTCCCATGCAGTCAAAATGAATGGTTTATTTTTTTTGCGTTGAGTTAATCACCCTATAATGTCATTGACCTATTTTATTATTTTTTGTTACAATGATAACATTGTAAGCTCCAGTAGCCTATTCAGGTAAGGTCAGGTTTGCTGATGTGCGTTTTATTTAGACTATTTATTTACTTTTGTCCCTGTGTGCAGATCGGAGACGGCGTTCACCGCTGATATTCTGGGGATACAATATTAGCCAATAACACATGCTCTGGGAAGGTAGGCAGTTTTTTTTAGAGTTAATTTTTATTTCCTGTCGCTGTGCGAGCTCTTTTATTGTATATGACAGTTTAAACAGCTCAATAACCTTTTTATTTAAAGGTTTACTGTAGGCCATAATGCATTGAATTAGGCTACGATTGCAAGAAGGATCAACTGTCAAAAATGTGAATTGTTTTTAAACGCATGTGATATCGTTTTTTTTTAATTAAAATTCATATATAATTTGATTAAATATTAAATTAATTTTACATTGTAAATTAGTAACAATATTTACATAAAAGCAACATTTTATGTCAAACTCAAATAAAAGAAAATCTACTTTTCTCAGTTTTATTCATAGTGAAAATATGAAATGTGCCATAGTTTAGAGGAAGATTGCTGCCATCTACTGGAAAATAAACACTTTTGCTAGTGCTAGTGAATGGTTTGTGCATGAATGCTAGATGTTATGGGCTGGAATGGGCTGTGATGCAAGCTTTGTTTTCAATTCAATGCTGGGAGTGATTGCAGTAATTGTATAACATTCATGGTCTACTTGCATTAGGTTATGGAGTAGCTTACTAAAATATTAATTTGTGAAAGTATATTATGTGCATATTATGTATTATTATGTATTAGGTATCATAGATTTCTCACTAGTTGGGTGGGCAACGGTGGAGCGTACATTGGCGGTGGGCTGTCGGGTGCGCACTGGGGGCCGTGGGAGGGTGGGGGTGTTAGTACTCATAAAATTTCTTCAAGGTTGGCAGGTCTGCAAGAGGAACAAATAGGTTCTCACGGTTACTTGGCCTTATTACATGGCTGCAAAAAACCTGCAACATGAAGGGAGTGAACTTCAATCTCTTCTGGAGCCAGAGACAACTGTTTACATCAAATGGCCTTCACCCAAACAAACTTGGTGCAAGAGTGCTAAAGGACAATATTCACTTTTCCCTACATCATCTCAGCTGTGTGTGCTAACCCACTCAACCTGGAGGGCACACACACACACACCTGTACAGACTATGGACGACCACAGGACTTTGATAACACCACGCCACAACAGCCACTGCTCACGGACACACTCCCAGCTGATTCCCGCCCACAGAGCTCACCACAGACAGACTGTGACGGATTAGAACTGACACAGATCGAGGGACTGAACTGTAACATCTCAGCCCGGACTGTGGAGGTGCAGGAAAGGGTGGGCACCATGGGGGGTCAGACTAGTGAACTGTTACGCTTTATTACGTTTTTTCAGGTAGGTCTAAACATTAGTTTTCAGGTACAGAAATAGATCAAATGTAAAATAACATTGCATATTTGACTGCATAAACTAAATATTAATCCTATTAAACTTACAAAAGCTATTCAATCAAGAGCAGCGAGAGATGTTCTTTTCTTTTGTAGTTTGACATTAAACAGACAGCAGTAAAGGCTACTGCCCCTTTAAGACCTAATGCACGGATATGCATTGTCTTTCTCGACTGTATAAAGTTCACGTAAGGCATATACAGACTGTCTGCAAGGTTACTCATTAAGATGGACATGTTGACATTTTTTGTATGAGTTTTTCGGTTCTAGTGCTGTGACTTGAAAGAGAACTCAATATTTGCATGCTGTGAGACGTGCGCTTTCGATTGAGTGCACTTCTTACAGCGCGTGCAAGTTCTCATTCGCGTCTTCAGGCACTACATCCGGGTGATGACGGCGAAAAATGTTTTGCCAACGGTTTTCTTTTATTATCGCTGTTGTAATGTATCACAGAGGAGCCAGCACGTGTATCCATCGACAGAAACATACATAAAGCGTTATTTTTAAGTTACAACCCCTATTATAGATGCGTCATCAGATGTGAGATGAACCGAGTGATCCAAGTGCGTGCCGAACCGTGGGTGGAGAACCATGCGATTCGATTTTTTTTCACCCCTAATACAGACATTGACATCAGATATTAGATGTTATTTCAGACTTTAGATTCATTCATATATATATATATATATATATATATATATATCTATATATATATATATATATATATAAAATATTAAGGGTGTCAAATCTAAATCGACCGAAATCAAGTCAAAATCTCGAACATCGAATTAAAAAATTGAATCTTCAAAGCTGCCACGCCCCTTTGTATGTCATGTCTGAACAAAACATACGTGTTGAAGTGCTAGCGAGTCAACCTCCTGATGCAGTGTTAATTTCGTTGATGAATAATTTGACGAAACAACCTTTTTTTCACAGACGAAAACGAGACGATAACTAAATAAAAACTAGTGTTGGATGGCAAAAAGCTATGACGAAAATCTACTGTCATTTTCATCAGCAAATAAAAACGAGATGAAAATGTTAGGGAGGGACGATAAGGTTTGGGAAGAGATCCAGTCAGAACTTATATAATGTGTAAAAGATGCGCACATTTGAACTGTAACGTGCGGAACTAGACGGGGAAACGCGCGTCCTTCAGGCTCACGCATCTCCAATAGCACTTCAGAACGGCTCAATCAATGAATAGCTCATATTTATGCCAGGCAATTGTTTATGAACTAATGCTGATGAATAATGACAATGTTTACGATGTTTATATAGTTATACGTTTTGGACGTTTGTCACAATGCATATTTAATCTCCCTCATCTGAACTTGAATGAGCATCAATAGTAAGGCACATTTCAAAATAAGAGTCAATGTGTATTTAGGCATTTAATTAGCATGCAAGAACTACGCTAAGAAATCCCAAGTAAAATGCATCTCACAGCTACGGTGATTCCCTCCATGTGGACAATAATAGGATAAAGTTAGACAAGAGAACTGGAGCGCTGCTGGAATCCCTTGTAACCCCTGGTGCTCTTGGAAGGGTTAAATGTTGAAAAAGAATTTGGAAAAAAAAATCCAAGTCCAGGCACTCAATGGGATGCAAAAGAAACACATCGCAGATCGCCCATTGGCCTTCATGAAGGCCAATGGGCCGATACGCTGCTGGTGTTTTAATGCTTTAGCCCAACTAATAAAGGCTTTTTAACTTTTGCATCCTATTGAGGGCCTGGACTTGGATTTTTTTTCCAAATTCTTTTCAATAGGATAAAGTTACTGAAGGTCTGAGCAGCACACATTTAGTTGCCTTGACTACATATTAGTGGGTTATTTTACTTAAGTTTTCAAATGACTGAAGATATATTATTATTACATTATGTTGTTAATAATTATTTTAAATTTTGACAATATAGTTTGGTACATTACAAACAAAGGTCAGATATTATATTGCATAAAATTCTAGTCTAAAAACGGCATTGCAACCAGTGCTTTAAAAAAAAAAAGAATGTAAAAATGGAGAATCGAATCGAGCCGTGACCTTAGAATCGAAAATGTAATCGACTCGAGGATTTGGAGAATCGTGACACTAATATATATATATATATATATATATATATATATATATATATATATATATATATATATATATATATATACACACGGCACCCTGCTGGGAAACACTGGTATAGGTGACCATAAGTCTGACTGGACATCTATGACATGTGGAGTCCCACAAGAGTCAATTCTTGCACCACTCCTATTCAACCTGTATATGCTCCCAGCCAAATAATGAGAAAGAACAAAATTGCTTATCACAGCTATGCTGACGACACCCAGATCTACTTAGCACTATCACCTAATGACTATAGCCCAGGGGTCTCCAACACGTCGCTTGCGAGCTACAGTAGCTCGTGGCCTGATTGGAGGTAGCTCGCCAAGACGTACTTTCTAATCAGTCTAGTCACTATCTAATCAGAGTGAGCTAATATAGACAGGTGTCCCACCCCCACCAACAGTAGATTTAACTACGTCTCTATAATACGCCTCTACTAATAATAATAATTATGCCTTGATCATTGCTTATTTTTCACTTGATCTTTTATTTATAAACAGTATTTGGTGATCCAGTGGGTTAAACCATGGAACTGATAAGCAGAAGGTTGCTGGTTCAATCCCAGTGGTCACCGCCAGTATGTCCTTGAGCAAGGTACTTTACTCCATGTTGCTCCAGGGGGATTGTCCCTGTAAAAAGTGCACTGTAAGTCGCTTTGGATAAAAGCGTCTGCCAAATGCATAAATGTTAATGTAATATTTACTTTTAAACTGCTTACAGCCTTTAAATGTTTATGTATTATTTACTTATAATGATAATCTTCATAAATAATAAATTTATATACAAATTTTAAAAAAGTAATTTAATTGAATAAAGAAAAATAAAATAAAAATTTCTGTGGTACCAAAGTTGGTACAGAGTATCGTAAAATTTGTATGGTATTGGGACCGACATTACTGGAACTACTACTACACTCTTTCAGGTGTAAAACAGTTAATAGTTGGATAGTTATTAGATATAATTATGATGCATTATTTAATTGTTTTAAGTATTGTATAAAATGAGTAGCTCTTTCATTTTTAAAAAGTAGCTCTCAAATGAAGAAAGGTTGGAGACCCCTACTATAGCCCCATTGACTCCCTGTGCAAATGCATTGATGAAGTTAACAGTTGGATGAGCCAAAACTATATAAAGCGTGTAGCGTCAGTTCTGGGAGGTCACGTTAGTCTAACTCACTTCAGCTGTCTGTCAGCTGATCACGTCTACCTATAGGATTACGTCTATCACCACACATATATATAGCTCCTTCAGTACTATCAGCAGCTATTGCGTTCTCCGGCGCTCATTTACCCTCCTCCATCCCCAGCTCCTCCTCTCATCAGTCAGGATTTGGTATTCTAATTCCCCTTGAATCAGACTAAATTCCTGAATTATTTTGTATGTTAAATATAAACATTAATGATATCTGCAATACATTAAGCTGGTTCTGTTCTGTTACCCTAAGGGGGGTTATTGCTGCTCTCCCTGCTCTTATCCATGCTAGGCTGCATGGATGCGCAGGGAGTTCTTAGAACAGAACCATACCGCAATCCAAACTATATGCTAAATAGTCAATCAATCATTTTTGACGATAGTGGTCCTGACAGAAATTCAGTTAAACAAAGACAAAACTGAAATCACTCCAGACTCAAACACATCTGTCCAGCTGTGCCTTTACTGAATGAGCACTGTGCCACTGTACGTCCAGACTCAAAACACATCTGTCCAGCTGTGCCTTTACTGAATGAGCACTGTGCCACTGTACGTCCAGACTCAAAACACATCTGTCCAGCTGTGCCTTTACTGAATGAGCACTGTGCCACTGTACGTCCAGACTCAAAACACATCTGTCCAGCTGTGCATTTACTGAATGAGCACTGTGCCACTGTACGTCCAGACTCAAACACATCTGTCCAGCTGTGCATTTACTGAATGAGCACTGTGCCACTGTACGTCCAGACTCAAAACACATCTGTCCAGCTGTGCCTTTACTGAATGAGCACTGTGCCACTGTACGTCCAGACTCAAAACACATCTGTCCAGCTGTGCATTTACTGAATGAGCACTGTGCCACTGTACGTCCAGACTCAAAACACATCTGTCCAGCTGTGCCTTTACTGAATGAGCACTGTGCCACTGTATGTCCAGACTCAAAACACATCTGTTCAGCTGTGCATTTACTGAATGAGCACTGTGCCACTGTACGTCCAGACTCAAAACACATCTGTCCAGCTGTGCATTTACTGAATGAGCACTGTTTGCACCTTTTCTATTCTATGCATCATCTTTATTCTTTTTAACTGTTTTTACCATTGTTCTTATCTTTGGTAATTGTTATTTTATCGATATATAATCATTTTATTCTTTTTAATTATCTTTACAACTGTATATTTCTATTCTTTTTTTAAATTCTCTTTTGCAACTGTTTTAATTATCCTGTTTTTATTTTTATTTCTTACACATGGTATTCTTTTTTCTTATCACTGTTTTAATTTCATTTTCTATGTAAAGCACTTTGAATTGCCATTGTGTATGAAATGTGCTATATAAATAAACTTGCCTTGCCTTGAATCAGATGGTATCGTACAATGATAATGCACTTACCTTGATGTTTTGTGAAATTCCCCTCCAGTTGTCCCTTCATTGTCTTCGTGATCATTTGTTCTTGTTTGGTGCCTTCCGACTGCATTATATTAGGTGAATGTTTGTTCACCCTGGTGAAGCAGTAACAGCACCAGACTAGCAGTGATAAGCATGGCGTGATGTTTAAAAACCAGCTCAATATTCTAGACAACAGTGCAAATTTTGTTTTAGTTTACAACAGATTAAATTTATCGAATTGAATTGTATATGCAACCGAGCAGAGTGAAACTTTTAGACTGAATGTTACCGTAAAGCAGAAGCGAATCTTGCAATCAAGCAAACAGACTGATGCATTCAATGAAGCAGTGGCGAGTAATGCAGTGTTTCACAGATTCTGAACATTCTAATTCTTTAAGCTGTGATGTCACAGTGATGCCACTCTGGACATTCTATGAAGTTGTGCTGCAGCAGACATTCCGCAGATTCAGAGTTATGCCTGGTTCAGACTACACGATATTAGCCCGAATTTGGCACGATCCGTTCGACGCAAGGTGTCGTGAGGGATTTGTGAACAACAATGGACGTCGGGACGCAAGAATTGATCGTTTCATCTCGTATAGTGTGTCATAGTATACGACAACCGAATCCGCGTCTGCGATAGTTCACGATGTCACGACAGAAAGACTAGCATGTTGAATTTTATTGCGGTCCTTCACGATGGGTTCTGTCACGTGCAGACACTGACCAATCGGAGCACAGACATTTTCCGTACACAACTTTCAAACATGGCTAAACGCAAGAGTGATGATGGTGCGGCTAGGTGGAATTATGACTTAGATGTTTTACAAAAACGTTGTGTTGGCAAGCTTTTACTACTAATAACAAAATATTCAATGTAAAAAGAACAATATTTTACAGACTCAAAACACACCTGTCCAGCTGTGCACTTACTGAATGAGCACTGTGCCACTGTACGTCCAGACTCAAAACACATCTGTCCAGCTGTGCATTTACTGAATGAGCACTGTACCACTGTACGTCCAGACTCAAAACACATCTGTCCAGCTGTGCATTTACTGAATGAGCACTGTGTGCCACTGTACGTCCAGACTCAAAACACATCTGTCCAGCTGTGCATTTACTGAATGAGCACTGTGCCACTGTACGTCCAGACTCAAAACACATCTGTCCAGCTGTGCCTTTACTGAATGAGCACTGTGTGCCACTGTACGTCCAGACTCAAAACACATCTGTCCAGCTGTGCCTTTACTGAATGAGCACTGTACCACTGTACGTCCAGACTCAAAACACATCTGTCCAGCTGTGCATTTACTGAATGAGCACTGTACCACTGTACGTCTAGACTCAAAACACATCTGTCCAGCTGTGCATTTACTGAATGAGCACTGTGCCACTGTACGTCAGACTCAAAACACATCTGTCCAGCTGTGCCTTTACTGAATGAGCACTGTACCACTGTACGTCCAGACTCAAAACACATCGGTCCAGCTGTGCATTTACTGAATGAGCACTGTACCACTGTACGTCTAGACTCAAAACACATCTGTCCAGCTGTGCATTTACTGAATGAGCACTGTGTGCCAGTGTACGTCCAGACTCAAAACACATCTGTCCAGCTGTGCCTTTACTGAATGAGCACTGTGCCACTGTACGTCCAGACTCAAAACACATCTGTCCAGCTGTGCATTTACTGAATGAGCACTGTGTGCCAGTGTACGTCCAGACTCAAAACACATCTGTCCAGCTGTGCCTTTACTGAATGAGCACTGTACCACTGTACGTCTAGACTCAAAACACATCTGTCCAGCTGTGCCTTTACTGAATGAGCACTGTGTGCCACTGTACGTCCAGACTCAAAACACATCTGTCCAGCTGTGCCTTTACTGAATGAGCACTGTGCCACTGTACGTCCAGACTCAAAACACATCTGTCCAGCTGTGCATTTACTGAATGAGCACTGTGTGCCAGTGTTCCAGACTCAAAACACATCTGTCCAGCTGTGCATTTACTGAATGAGCACTGTGCCACTGTACGTCCAGACTCAAAACACATCTGTCCAGCTGTGCATTTACTGAATGAGCACTGTGCCACTGTACGTCCAGACTCAAAACACATCTGTCCAGCTGTGCCTTTACTGAATGAGCACTGTGCCACTGTACGTCCAGACTCAAAACACATCTGTCCAGCTGTGCATTTACTGAATGACCACTGTGTCACTGTACGTCCAGACTCAAAACACATCTGTCCAGCTGTGCCTTTACTGAATGAGCACTGTGCCACTGTACGTCCAGACTCAAAACACATCTGTCCAGCTGTGCATTTACTGAATGAGCACTGTGCCACTGTACGTCCAGACTCAAAACACATCTGTCCAGCTGTGCCTTTACTGAATGAGCACTGTGCCACTGTACGTCCAGACTCAAAACACATCTGTCCAGCTGTGCATTTACTGAATGACCAATGTGTCACTGTACGTCAGACTCAAAACACATCTGTCCAGCTGTGCATTTACTGAATGAGCACTGTACCACTGTACGTCCAGACTCAAAACACATCTGTCCAGCTGTGCATTTACTGAATGAGCACTGTGCCACTGTACGTCCAGACTCAAAACACATCTCTCCAGCTGTGTATTTACTGAATGAGCAATGTGTGCCACTGTACGTCAGACTCAAAACACATCTGTCCAGCTGTGCCTTTACTGAATGAGCACTGTACCACTGTACGTCCAGACTCAAAACACATCTGTCCAGCTGTGCCTTTACTGAATGAGCACTGTACCACTGTATGTCCAGACTCAAAACACATCTGTCCAGCTGTGCATTTACTGAATGAGCACTGTGCCACTGTACGTCCAGACTCAAAACACATCTGTCCAGCTGTGCCTTTACTGAATGAGCACTGTACCACTGTATGTCCAGACTCAAAACACATCTGTCCAGCTGTGCATTTACTGAATGAGCACTGTGTGCCACTGTACGTCCAGACTCAAAACACATCTGTCCAGCTGTGCATTTACTGAATGAGCACTGTACCACTGTCGTCCAGACTCAAAACACATCTGTCCAGCTGTGCATTTACTGAATGAGCACTGTGTGCCACTGTACGTCCAGACTCAAAACACATCTGTCCAGCTGTGCCTTTACTGAATGAGCACTGTGCCACTGTACGTCCAGACTCAAAACACATCTGTCCAGCTGTGCATTTACTGAATGAGCACTGTGTGCCAGTGTACGTCAGACTCAAAACACATCTGTCCAGCTGTGCATTTACTGAATGAGCACTGTGCCACTGTACGTCCAGACTCAAAACACATCTGTCCAGCTGTGCCTTTACTGAATGAGCACTGTGCCACTGTACGTCCAGACTCAAAACACATCTGTCCAGCTGTGCATTTACTGAATGAGCACTGTGTGCCAGTGTACGTCAGACTCAAAACACATCTGTCCAGCTGTGCATTTACTGAATGAGCACTGTGCCACTGTACGTCCAGACTCAAAACACATCTGTCCAGCTGTGCATTTACTGAATGAGCACTGTGCCACTGTACGTCCAGACTCAAAACACATCTGTCCAGCTGTGCCTTTACTGAATGAGCACTGTGCCACTGTACGTCCAGACTCAAAACACATCTGTCCAGCTGTGCATTTACTGAATGACCACTGTGTCACTGTACGTCCAGACTCAAAACACATCTGTCCAGCTGTGCCTTTACTGAATGAGCACTGTGCCACTGTACGTCCAGACTCAAAACACATCTGTCCAGCTGTGCATTTACTGAATGAGCACTGTGCCACTGTACGTCCAGACTCAAAACACATCTGTCCAGCTGTGCCTTTACTGAATGAGCACTGTGCCACTGTACGTCAGACTCAAAACACATCTGTCCAGCTGTGCATTTACTGAATGAGCACTGTGCCACTGTACGTCCAGACTCAAAACACATCTCTCCAGCTGTGTATTTACTGAATGAGCAATGTGTGCCACTGTACATCCAGACTCAAAACACATCTGTCCAGCTGTGCCTTTACTGAATGAGCACTGTACCACTGTACGTCCAGACTCAAAACACATCTGTCCAGCTGTGCCTTTACTGAATGAGCACTGTACCACTGTACGTCCAGACTCAAAACACATCTGTCCAGCTGTGCATTTACTGAATGAGCACTGTGCCACTGTACGTCCAGACTCAAAACACATCTGTCCAGCTGTGCCTTTACTGAATGAGCACTGTACCACTGTACGTCCAGACTCAAAACACATCTGTCCAGCTGTGCATTTACTGAATGAGCACTGTGTGCCACTGTACGTCCAGACTCAAAACACATCTGTCCAGCTGTGCATTTACTGAATGAGCACTGTACCACTGTACGTCCAGACTCAAAACACATCTGTCCAGCTGTGCATTTACTGAATGAGCACTGTACCACTGTACGTCCAGACTCAAAACACATCTGTCCAGCTGTGCATTTACTGAATGAGCACTGTACCACTGTATGTCCAGACTCAAAACACATCTGTCCAGCTGTGCCTTTACTGAATGAGCAATGTACCACTGTACGTCCAGACTCAAAACACATCTGTCCAGCTGTGCATTTACTGAATGAGCACTGTGTGCCACTGTACGTCCAGACTCAAAACACATCTGTCCAGCTGTGCATTTACTGAATGAGCACTGTACCACTGTATGTCCAGACTCAAAACACATCTGTCCAGCTGTGCCTTTACTGAATGAGCACTGTACCACTGTATGTCCAGACTCAAAACACATCTGTCCAGCTGTGCCTTTACTGAATGAGCAATGTACCACTGTCCAGACTCAAAACACATCTGTCCAGCTGTGCATTTACTTAATGAGCACTGTACCACTGTACGTCCAGACTCAAAACACATCTGTCCAGCTGTGCATTTACTGAATGAGCACTGTGTGCCACTGTATGTCCAGACTCAAAACACATCTGTCCAGCTGTGCCTTTACTGAATGAGCACTGTGCCACTGTACGTCCAGACTCAAAACACATCTGTCCAGCTGTGCATTTACTGAATGAGCACTGTACCACTGTACGTCCAGACTCAAAACACATCTGTCCAGCTGTGCCTTTACTGAATGAGCACTGTACCACTGTACGTCCAGACTCAAAACACATCTGTCCAGCTGTGCATTTACTGAATGAGCACTGTGCCACTGTATGTCCAGACTCAAAACACATCTGTCCAGCTGTGCCTTTACTGAATGAGCACTGTACCACTGTACGTCCAGACTCAAAACACATCTGTCCAGCTGTGCATTTACTGAATGAGCACTGTGCCACTGTATGTCCAGACTCAAAACACATCTGTCCAGCTGTGCATTTACTGAATGAGCACTGTGTGCCACTGTATGTCCAGACTCAAAACACATCTGTCCAGCTGTGCATTTACTGAATGAGCACTGTGTGCCACTGTACGTCAGACTCAAAACACATCTGTCCAGCTGTGCATTTACTGAATGAGCACTGTGTGCCACTGTATGTCCAGACTCAAAACACATCTGTCCAGCTGTGCCTTTACTGAATGAGCACTGTACCACTGTACGTCCAGACTCAAAACACATCTGTCCAGCTGTGCATTTACTGAATGAGCACTGTGCCACTGTATGTCCAGACTCAAAACACATCTGTCCAGCTGTGCATTTACTGAATGAGCACTGTGTGCCACTGTACGTCCAGACTCAAAACACATCTGTCCAGCTGTGCATTTACTGAATGAGCTCTGTGCCACTGTACGTCCAGACTCAAAACACATCTGTCCAGCTGTGCATCTACTGAATGAGCACTGTACCACTGTACGTCCAGACTCAAAACACATCTGTCCAGCTGTGCCTTTACTGAATGAGCACTGTGCCACTGTACGTCCAGACTCAAAACACATCTGTCCAGCTGTGCCTTTACTGAATGAGCACTGTGCCACTGTACGTCCAGACTCAAAACACATCTGTCCAGCTGTGCCTTTACTGAATGAGCACTGTGCCACTGTACGTCCAGAGTCAAACACATCTGTCCAGCTGTGCCTTTACTGAACGAGCACTGTGCCACTGTACGTCCAGACTCAAACACATCTGTCCAGCTGTGCCTTTACTGAATGAGCACTGTGCCACTGTACGTCAGACTCAAACACATCTGTCCAGCTGTGCATTTACTGAATGAGCACTGTGCCACTGTACGTCCAGACTCAAAACACATCTGTCCAGCTGTGCCTTTACTGAATGAGCACTGTGCCACTGTACGTCCAGACTCAAACACATCTGTCCAGCTGTGCCTTTACTGAATGAGCACTGTGCCACTGTACGTCCAGACTCAAAACACATCTGTCCAGCTGTGCCTTTACTGAATGAGCACTGTGCCACTGTACGTCCAGACTCAAACACATCTGTCCAGCTGTGCCTTTACTGAATGAGCACTGTGCCACTGTACGTCCAGACTCAAAACACATCTGTCCAGCTGTGCCTTTACTGAATGAGCACTGTGCCACTGTACGTCCAGACTCAAAACACATCTGTCCAGCTGTGCATTTACTGAATGAGCACTTTGCCACTGTACGTCCAGACTCAAAACACATCTGTCCAGCTGTGCATTTACTGAATGAGCACTGTGCCACTGTACGTCCAGACTCAAAACACATCTGTCCAGCTGTGCATTTACTGAATGAGCACTGTGTGCCACTGTACGTCCGACTGATTGCACCTTATCTATTCTATGCATCATCTTTATTCTTTTTAACTGTTTAAGTTTACCATTGTTCTTATCTTTGTTTATTGTTATTTTATCGATATATAATCATTTTATTCTTTTTAATTATCTTTACAACTGTATATTTCTATTCTTTTTTTAAATTCTCTTTTGCAACTGTTTTAATTATCCTGTTTTTATTTTTATTTCTTACACATGGTATTCTTTTTTCTTATCACTGTTTTAATTTCATTTTCTATGTAAAGCACTTTGAATTGCCATTGTGTATGAAATGTGCTATATAAATAAACTTGCCTTGCCCAGATGGTACAATGATAATGCACTTACCTTGATGTTTTGTGAAATTCTCCAGTTGTCCCTTCATTGTCTTCGTGCTCATTTGTTCTTGTTTGGTGCCTTCCGACTGCATTATATTAGGTGAATGTTTGTTCACCCTGGTGAAGCAGTACCGTAACAGCACCAGACTAGCAGTCATCAGCATGGCGTTATGTTTAATATTCAGTGCAAATTTTGTTTTAGTTTACAACAGATTAAATTTATCGAATTGAATTGTATATGCAACCGAGCAGAGTGAAACTTGTAGACTGAATGTTACCGTAAAGCAGAACGAATCTTGCAATCAAGCAAACAGACTGATGCATTCAATGAAGCAGTGGCGAGTAATGCAGTGTTTCACAGATTCTGAACATTCTAATTCTTTAAGCTGTGATGTCACAGTGATGCCACTCTGGACATTCTATGAAGTTGTGCTGCAGCAGACATTCCGCAGATTCAGAGTTATGCCTGGTTCAGACTACACGATATTAGCCCGAATTTGGTACGATCCGTTCGACGCAAGGTGTCGTAGGGATTTGTGAACAACAATGGGCGTCGGGACGCAAGAATTGATCGTTTCATCTCGTATAGTGTGTCATAGTATCGACAACCGAATCCGCGTCTGCGATAGTTCCGCGATGTCACGACAGAAAGACTAGCATGTTGAATTTTATTGCGGTCCATCACGATGGGTTCTGTCACGTGCAGACACTGACCAATCGGAGCACAGACATTTTCCGTACACAACTTTCAAACATGGCTAAACGCAAGAGTGATGATGGTGCGGCTAGGTGGAATTATGACTTAGATGTTTTACAAAAACGATGTGTTGGCAAGCTTTTACTACTAATAACAAAATATTCAATGTAAAAAGAACAATATTTTCAGACTCAAAACACACCTGTCCAGCTGTGCCTTTACTGAATGAGCACTGTACCACTGTACGTCCAGACTCAAAACACATCTGTCCAGCTGTGCATTTACTGAATGAGCACTGTACCACTGTACGTCCAGACTCAAAACACATCTGTCCAGCTGTGCATTTACTGAATGAGCACTGTGTGCCACTGTACGTCCAGACTCAAAACACATCTGTCCAGCTGTGCATTTACTGAATGAGCACTGTGCCACTGTACGTCCAGACTCAAAACACATCTGTCCAGCTGTGCCTTTACTGAATGAGCACTGTGTGCCACTGTACGTCCAGACTCAAAACACATCTGTCCAGCTGTGCCTTTACTGAATGAGCACTGTGCCACTGTACGTCCAGACTCAAAACACATCTGTCCAGCTGTGCCTTTACTGAATGAGCACTGTGCCACTGTACGTCCAGACTCAAAACACATCTGTCCAGCTGTGCATTTACTGAATGAGCACTGTGCCACTGTACGTCCAGACTCAAAACACATCTGTCCAGCTGTGCATTTACTGAATGAGCACTTTGCCACTGTATGTCCAGACTCAAAACACATCTGTCCAGCTGTGCATTTACTGAATGAGCACTGTGCCACTGTATGTCCAGACTCAAAACACATCTGTTCAGCTGTGCATTTACTGAATGAGCACTGTGCCACTGTACGTCCAACTGATTGCACCTTATCTATTCTATGCATCATCTTTATTCTTTTTAACTGTTTTTACCATTGTTCTTATCTTTGGTAATTGTTATTTTATCGATATATAATCATTTTATTCTTTTTAATTATCTTTACAACTGTATATTTCTATTCTTTTTAAAATTCTCTTTACAACTGTTTTAATTACCCTGTTTTTATTTTTAATTCTTACACATGGTATTCTTATTTCTTATCACTGTTTTAATTTCATTTTCTATGTAAAGCACTTTGAATTGCCATTGTGTATGAAATGTGCTATATAAATAAACTTGCCTTGCCTTGAATATATGCTCAGATGGTATCGTACAATGATAATGCACTTACCTTGATGTTTTGTGAAATTCCCCTCCAGTTGTCCCTTCGTTGTCTTCGTGATTATTTGTTCTTGTTTGGTGCCTTCCGACTGCATTATATTAGGTGAATGTTTGTTCACCCTGGTGAAGCAGTACCGTAACAGCACCAGACTAGCAGTGATCAGCATGGCGTTATGTTTAATATTCAGTGCAAATTTTGTTTTAGTTTACAACAGATTAAATTTATCGAATTGAATTGTATATGCAACCGAGCAGAGTGAAACTTGTAGACTGAATGTTACCGTAAAGCAGAACGAATCTTGCAATCAAGCAAACAGACTGATGCATTCAATGAAGCAGTGGCGAGTAATGCAGTGTTTCAGAGATTCTGAACATTCTAATTTTTAAGCTGTGATGTCACAGTGATGCCACTCTGGACATTCTATGAAGTTGTGCTGCAGCAGACATTCCGCAGATTCAGAGTTATGCCTGGTTCAGACTACACGATATTAGCCCGAATTTGGCACGATCCGTTCGACGCAAGGTGTCGTAGGGATTTGTGAACAACAATGGACGTCGGGGACGCAAGAATTGATCGTTTCATCTCGTATAGTGTGTCATAGTATACGACAACCGAATCGCGTCTGCGATAGTTCACGCGATGTCACGACAGAAAGACTAGCATGTTGAATTTTATTGCGGTCCATCACGATGGGTTCTGTCACGTGCAGACACTGACCAATCGGAGCACAGACATTTTCTGTACACAACTTTCAAACATGGCTAACGCAAGAGTGATGATGGTGCGGCTAGGTGGAATTATGACTTAGATGTTTTACAAAAACGTTGTGTTGGCAAGCTTTTACTACTGATAACAAAATATTCAATGTAAAAGAACAATATTTTTCAGACTCAAAACACATCTGTCCAGCTGTGCCTTTACTGAATGAGCACTGTACCACTGTACGTCCAGACTCAAAACACATCTGTCCAGCTGTGCATTTACTGAATGAGCACTGTACCACTGTACGTCCAGACTCAAAACACATCTGTCCAGCTGTGCATTTACTGAATGAGCACTGTGTGCCACGTCCAGACTCAAAACACATCTGTCCAGCTGTGCATTTACTGAATGAGCACTGTGCCACTGTACGTCCAGACTCAAAACACATCTGTCCAGCTGTGCATTTACTGAATGAGCACTGTGCCACTGTACGTCCAGACTCAAAACACATCTGTCCAGCTGTGCCTTTACTGAATGAGCACTGTGTGCCACTGTACGTCAGACTCAAAACACATCTGTCCAGCTGTGCCTTTACTGAATGAGCACTGTACCACTGTACGTCCAGACTCAAAACACATCTGTCCAGCTGTGCATTTACTGAATGAGCACTGTACCACTGTACGTCTAGACTCAAAACACATCTGTCCAGCTGTGCATTTACTGAATGAGCACTGTGCCACTGTACGTCCAGACTCAAAACACATCTGTCCAGCTGTGCCTTTACTGAATGAGCACTGTACCACTGTACGTCCAGACTCAAAACACATCGGTCCAGCTGTGCATTTACTGAATGAGCACTGTACCACTGTACGTCTAGACTCAAAACACATCTGTCCAGCTGTGCATTTACTGAATGAGCACTGTGTGCCAGTGTACGTCAGACTCAAAACACATCTGTCCAGCTGTGCCTTTACTGAATGAGCACTGTGCCACTGTACGTCCAGACTCAAAACACATCTGTCCAGCTGTGCATTTACTGAATGAGCACTGTGTGCCAGTGTACGTCCAGACTCAAAACACATCTGTCCAGCTGTGCCTTTACTGAATGAGCACTGTACCACTGTACGTCTAGACTCAAAAAACATCTGTCCAGCTGTGCCTTTACTGAATGAGCACTGTGTGCCACTGTACGTCCAGACTCAAAACACATCTGTCCAGCTGTGCATTTACTGAATGAGCACTGTGTGCCAGTGTACGTCCAGACTCAAAACACATCTGTCCAGCTGTGCATTTACTGAATGAGCACTGTGCCACTGTACGTCCAGACTCAAAACACATCTGTCCAGCTGTGCATTTACTGAATGAGCACTGTGCCACTGTACGTCCAGACTCAAAACACATCTGTCCAGCTGTGCCTTTACTGAATGAGCACTGTGCCACTGTACGTCCAGACTCAAAACACATCTGTCCAGCTGTGCATTTACTGAATGAGCACTGTGCCACTGTACGTCCAGACTCAAAACACATCTGTCCAGCTGTGCCTTTACTGAATGAGCACTGTGCCACTGTACGTCCAGACTCAAAACACATCTGTCCAGCTGTGCATTTACTGAATGACCACTGTGTCACTGTACGTCCAGACTCAAAACACATCTGTCCAGCTGTGCCTTTACTGAATGAGCACTGTGCCACTGTACGTCCAGACTCAAAACACATCTGTCCAGCTGTGCATTTACTGAATGAGCACTGTGCCACTGTACGTCCAGACTCAAAACACATCTGTCCAGCTGTGCCTTTACTGAATGAGCACTGTGCCACTGTACGTCCAGACTCAAAACACATCTGTCCAGCTGTGCATTTACTGAATGAGCACTGTGCCACTGTCGTCCAGACTCAAAACACATCTCTCCAGCTGTGTATTTACTGAATGAGCAATGTGTGCCACTGTACATCCAGACTCAAAACACATCTGTCCAGCTGTGCCTTTACTGAATGAGCACTGTACCACTGTACGTCCAGACTCAAAACACATCTGTCCAGCTGTGCATTTACTGAATGAGCACTGTACCACTGTATGTCCAGACTCAAAACACATCTGTCCAGCTGTGCATTTACTGAATGAGCACTGTGCCACTGTACGTCAGACTCAAAACACATCTGTCCAGCTGTGCCTTTACTGAATGAGCACTGTACCACTGTATGTCCAGACTCAAAACACATCTGTTCAGCTGTGCATTTACTGAATGAGCACTGTGTGCCACTGTACGTCCAGACTCAAAACACATCTGTCCAGCTGTGCATTTACTGAATGAGCACTGTGCCACTGTACGTCCAGACTCAAAACACATCTGCCCAGCTGTGCATTTACTGAATGAGCACTGTACCACTGTATGTACAGACTCAACACACATCTTTCCAGCTGTGCCTTTACTGAATGAGCACTGTACCACTGTATGTCCAGACTCAAAACACATCTGTCCAGCTGTGCCTTTACTGAATGAGCACTGTACCACTGTACGTCCAGACTCAAAACACATCTGTCCAGCTGTGCATTTACTGAATGAGCACTGTACCACTGTATGTCCAGACTCAAAACACATCTGTCCAGCTGTGCATTTACTGAATGAGCACTGTGTGCCACTGTATGTCCAGACTCAAAACACATCTGTCCAGCTGTGCCTTTACTGAATGAGCACTGTGCCACTGTACGTCAGACTCAAAACACATCTGTCCAGCTGTGCATTTACTGAATGAGCACTGTGCCACTGTCGTCAGACTCAAAACACATCTGTCCAGCTGTGCCTTTACTGAATGAGCACTGTACCACTGTACGTCAGACTCAAAACACATCTGTCCAGCTGTGCATTTACTGAATGAGCACTGTGCCACTGTATGTCCAGACTCAAAACACATCTGTCCAGCTGTGCCTTTACTGAATGAGCACTGTGCCACTGTACGTCCAGACTCAAAACACATCTGTCCAGCTGTGCATTTTACTGAATGAGCACTGTGCCACTGTATGTCCAGACTCAAAACACATCTGTCCAGCTGTGCATTTACTGAATGAGCACTGTGTGCCACTGTATCCAGACTCAAAACACATCTGTCCAGCTGTGCATTTACTGAATGAGCACTGTGTGCCACTGTACGTCCAGACTCAAAACACATCTGTCCAGCTGTGCATTTACTGAATGAGCACTGTGCCACTGTACGTCCAACTGATTGCACCTTATCTATTCTATGCATCATCTTTATTCTTTTAACTGTTTAAGTTTACCATTGTTCTTATCTTTTGTTATTGTTATTTTATCAATATATAATCATTTTATTCTTTTTAATTATCTTTACAACTGTATATTTCTATTCTTTTTTTAAATTCTCTTTTGCAACTGTTTTAATTATCCTGTTTTTATTTTTATTTCTTACACATGGTATTCTTTTTTCTTATCACTGTTTTAATTTCATTTTCTATGTAAAGCACTTTGAATTGCCATTGTGTATGAAATGTGCTATATAAATAAACTTGCCTTGCCTTGAATATATGCTCAGATGGTATCGTACAATGATAATGCACTTACCTTGATGTTTTGTGAAATTCCCCTCCAGTTGTCCCTTCATTGTCTTCGTGATCATTTGTTCTTGTTTGGTGCCTTCCGACTGCATTATATTAGGTGAATGTTTGTTCACCCTGGTGAAGCAGTACCGTAACAGCACCAGACTAGCAGTGATCAGCATGGCGTTATGTTTAATATTCAGTGCAAATTTTGTTTTAGTTTACAACAGATTAAATTTATCGAATTGAATTGTATATGCAACCGAGCAGAGTGAAACTTGTAGACTGAATGTTACCGTAAAGCAGAACGAATCTTGCAATCAAGCAAACAGACTGATGCATTCAATGAAGCAGTGGCGAGTAATGCAGTGTTTCACAGATTCTGAACATTCTAATTCTTTAAGCTGTGATGTCACAGTGATGCCACTCTGGACATTCTATGAAGTTGTGCTGCAGCAGACATTCCGCAGATTCAGAGTTATGCCTGGTTCAGACTACACGATATTAGCCCGAATTTGGCACGATCCGTTCGACGCAAGGTGTCGTAGGGATTTGTGAACGACAATGGACGTCGGGACGCAAGAATTGATCGTTTCATCTCGTATAGTGTGTCATAGTATACGACAACCGAATCCGCGTCTGCGATAGTTCACGATGTCACGACAGAAAGACTAGCATGTTGAATTTTATTGCGGTCCTTCACGATGGGTTCTGTCACGTGCAGACACTGACCAATCGGAGCACAGACATTTTCCGTACACAACTTTCAAACATGGCTAAACGCAAGAGTGATGATGGTGCGGCTAGGTGGAATTATGACTTAGATGTTTTACAAAAACGTTGTGTTGGCAAGCTTTTACTACTAATAACAAAATATTCAATGTAAAAAGAACAATATTTTTCAGACTCAAAACACATCTGTCCAGCTGTGCCTTTCCTGAATGAGCGCTGTGCCACTGTACGTCCAGACTCAAAACACATCTGTCCAGCTGTGCATTTACTGAATGAGCACTGTGTGCCACTGTACGTCCAGACTCAAAACACATCTGTCCAGCTGTGCCTTTACTGAATGAGCACTGTACCACTGTACGTCCAGACTCAAAACACATCTGTCCAGCTGTGCCTTTACTGAATGAGCACTGTACCACTGTACGTCCAGACTCAAAACACATCTGTCCAGCTGTGCCTTTACTGAATGAGCACTGTGCCACTGTACGTCCAGACTCAAAACACATCTGTCCAGCTGTGCATTTACTGAATGAGCACTGTGTGCCACTGTACGTCAGACTCAAACACATCTGTCCAGCTGTGCCTTTACTGAATGAGCACTGTACCACTGTACGTCCAGACTCAAAACACATCTGTCCAGCTGTGCCTTTACTGAATGAGCACTGTACCACTGTACGTCCAGACTCAAAACACATCTGTCCAGCTGTGCCTTTACTGAATGAGCACTGTGCCACTGTACGTCCAGACTCAAAACACATCTGTCCAGCTGTGCCTTTCCTGAATGAGCCCTGTGCCACTGTACGTCCAGACTCAAAACACATCTGTCCAGCTGTGCCTTTACTGAATGAGCACTGTGCCACTGTTCTAGACTCAAAACACATCTGTCCAGCTGTGCCTTTACTGAATGAGCACTGTACCACTGTACGTCCAGACTCAAAACACATCTGTCCAGCTGTGCCTTTACTGAATGAGCACTGTACCACTGTACGTCCAGACTCAAAACACATCTGTCCAGCTGTGCCTTTACTGAATGAGCACTGTGCCACTGTACGTCCAGACTCAAAACACATCTGTCCAGCTGTGCCTTTACTGAATGAGCACTGTGCCACTGTTCCAGACTCAAAACACATCTGTCCAGCTGTGCATTTACTGAATGAGCACTGTGCCACTGTACGTCCAGACTCAAAACACATCTGTCCAGCTGTGCATTTACTGAATGAGTACTGTGTCACTGTACGTCCAGACTCAAAACACATCTGTCCAGCTGTGCATTTACTGAATGAGCACTGTGCCACTGTACGTCCAGACTCAAAACACATCTGTCCAGCTGTGCATTTACTGAATGAGCACTGTGCCACTGTACGTCCAGACTCAAAACACATCTGTCCAGCTGTGCCTTTACTGAATGAGCACTGTGCCACTGTATGTCCAGACTCAAAACACATCTGTCCAGCTGTGCCTTTACTGAATGAGCACTGTGCCACTGTACGTCCAGACTCAAAACACATCTGTCCAGCTGTGCATTTACTGAATGAGCACTGTGCCACTGTACGTCCAGACTCAAAACACATCTGTCCAGCTGTGCCTTTACTGAATGAGCACTGTGCCACTGTACGTCCAGACTCAAAACACATCTGTCCAGCTGTGCCTTTACTGAATGAGCCCTGTGCCACTGTACGTCCAGACTCAAAACACATCTGTCCAGCTGTGCATTTACTGAATGAGCCCTGTGCCACTGTCGTCCAGACTCAAAACACATCTGTCCAGCTGTGCCTTTACTGAATGAGCCCTGTGCCACTGTACGTCCAGACTCAAAACACATCTGTCCAGCTGTGCCTTTACTGAATGAGCACTGTACCACTGTACGTCCAGACTCAAAACACATCTGTCCAGCTGTGCATTTACTGAATGAGCACTGTGCCACTGTATGTCCAGACTCAAAACACATCTGTCCAGCTGTGCATTTACTGAATGAGCACTGTGCCACTGTACGTCCAGACTCAAAACACATCTGTCCAGCTGTGCATTTACTGAATGAGCCCTGTGCCACTGTACGTCCAGACTCAAAACACATCTGTCCAGCTGTGCATTTACTGAATGAGCCCTGTGCCACTGTACGTCCAGACTCAAACACATCTGTCCAGCTGATGTTTTACAAAAACGTTGTGTTGGCAAGCTTTTACTACTAATAACAAAATATTCATTGTAAAAAGAACAATATTTTACCTCAAGTTATTTTTGGAGGATTGACAGCCCATACTGTCCTCTTCCAGCAAGCCAGGAGCGTGTCCATGGTCGGGTTTTCTTTCTTTTTTTGCGTTTTTCTAAACATAAAACAGCCAGTACAAAGCACGCGGCTTCAGACATTGTTTACACTCTTGTTTCTGGAGGTCGATGACATCACGCGCGTCGTGACAACAAGCGATGATTGGTCGCGTAGCACCGTGTAGTCTGACATGTTTCTTGTCCAGGTCACGACAAGATTTTAGGAGTCAAAATCGCGTAATCTGACACAATGACTATCGTAACAGACAAAAATATTGTGTAATCTGAACCAGGCATTAAAGAAAAGACTTCTAGTCCATCTTGGCCTCTATATCTTACATAATCACTCTGATCTGATCTCCTTTATAAACTGCCCTCTCTTATTGCCAGGCTGATCTTCTTTTAAATAAGTATACAAACTAATACACAGTCATTTTATATATATATATATATATATATATATATATATATTAAAGGATCACAAAACACTAAATAAGACTTTTAAGAGACTGCTAGAGATGTATGTTTGCACATGATAGTGCACAATTTTCACATAAAGTACACTACACAATTTTCTCTATCATCAAACTCCATACTGTCTCCATACATATTAGTCCTAATGTATCCTGATATTAAGTAAAGATCATGTTCCATGAAGATATTTTGTAAATTTCCTACCGTAAATATATCAAAAATGTATTATCATTAGTAATATACTTGCTAAGGACCTAATTTGGACAACTTTAAAGGGGATTTTCTCAATATTTAGATTTTATTTTTGCAAAAAAAGTAAGGATCACAAATATGCACACTTTTATTTTGGGTTGGTGTGTGTGACGTCATAAGGCTGCGCAACGCTCCTGCATTAGCTGTGATTCGGCTAAAGAAAGGGTTGTGTTCTGGCTGAAGGTTTGTGTTTAGGTCGATACAAACCATGCAGACTGTTTTATAGCTTTATGAAATCTATAAAATTAGTGATATATCATTGAATGTTACGTTATCATGCTTAACATTTAACGAACCGTTAGCACGTGAGCAAAGTGCAGTGATGAGAGAGAAACGGAGGCTTTGGAAACTCAAATCCATCCGCGAATCACAAAAACACAAACTTGTAACGTTAATGAAAACCATTAGCGAATGTTTTAATGAAAGTGCAGTCTGTAAATCTACATATCATAAATTCAAAGCAATTTAATCACAGAAATGATGTGTCTGTGTATTATGTGTGCTCTTTTGTTCATATAGTACTAGTTTGAGTTTAATGACAATGTTTAATTCCATGAACTCTCACTCTGACTGATACTGAACTACAGCCTATTGAGACACACTCACAGATTTAGTGTGGATTTAATTTGCTTCCTGTTAATTATTCTCATCTTAAACATTACAGACGTAAACCAACTTGTCTAAACACAGGAAAAATCTCCTGGTGAAGCAACGAAATCCACGGGTATAAAGATGGCGTTAATAAAAGAGGAGAGCGAAGACATTAGGATTGAAGAAAGTGTGAAGATTGAAGAAAGTGTGATTGAAGTGAAGATTAAAGAAAGTCATGAAGAAACTGATGAAGAAACCGATAAAGAAACTGATGAAGAAACAGGTTGGTTTCATTTTTAAAGCTGAACTTAAGTCATTTGATTTTTATTAAAAATAATGCCATAACACCATTTTTAAATTTTTTATAAAGCATTTAAAAAAAAGAACAGTAAATTAAATTCTAGGTCTAATTCAAATTGGGAAATAATCCTTTTGGGACTATTTGCAAACAATATTTCCGTCAAATATATTGTAAGTCCCGAGATTCTTCGCATTAGTGACTAAATCCATAGACATAGATGTTGACATTCGCATTCCCTAGTGGTCTGATGGTAGACTTTCTGTAAACCGTGTCTAAAGCTCTGGGTCTTGTCCCCTAAAATAACTAAAATAACTTGAATAAGCCCATTAATGGCATGTTTGAGTCATACTCTTAACAAACTGTTTTGTTTCCTCTTTCCATAATTGTGAAAAAAATATTGTATTTTAATTTGCTTGTTACACAATGGAGCCTAACTTATAATTATTAATTATTTTACGAAGCCTATTCTTACACTCAAAATTATTCCTTGGCATCCTCACGAACTAAACTGCATTTTCTTTTAATTGTTTGCGTGCTGGAGGTATGCTATTACGTTTGCGATGCAGAGTAGGGGTGTAACGATACACTCGTGTCACGATTCGATATGTATCTTGATACTGGACTCACGATACGATATGTTTCACGATATTTTAACCCAAAATAAAGTTGTTGTTTTTACTATTTTTATATTTTGCTAATACACACACGACACACACACACATATATATATATATATATATATATTATTTTGTATTAAGATTAAAATAATAATTTTAAAATTTGTGCATTATTATCAGATCCAGCAAATATTCTCCTATGCATTATTATATTCAACATTATGTATATATATATATATATATATATATATATATATATATATATATATATATATATATATATATATATATATATATATTATTTTGTATTAAGATTAAAATAATAATTTTAAAATTTGTGCATTATTATCAGATCCAGCAAATATTCTCCCTATGCATTATTATATTCAACATTATGTATGGTCGTTATATGATTCTATGTAATAAGATTATTAATGTAATAATGTCACTGAAACTCTGTAAACTTTTATGTTTTTTTCCCCTCACGCATTACTCGCACTTTCAGTGCAGGCAGCAACTCTCCCGTGCTCGCTATTTCCCGCCTATCTCTCTATTAATACAGTATGTATGAATGAACCATCTAAATTGCTTTGAATAATCATACTACTAAAACTAAATGTGATATAGTAATTTAAATGGTGTTCGCAGTTGATTTGGAGGAGTGCCCCTTTAAATGTTTGCGCTTTCACTTTGAAGAGGGCCATCCCGGCAGCGCTTGGACTTCAGAAGATGCAATCAATCACAGTTCTAATCGCAAGAAAGTGTGTCAAAATGACCGCTCTCAATCTGTAAATGTTTAGCTCATCCAAGAATTAAACTATCTGCATTTATTCCCTCTCATGTTGTTTACGCGCTTCACTCAGTCATTTGAACATCCGTGTTTTCTAGTATGCATGTTGTGTTAAATATATTCATCATATTATAAAGCCATTGTGCCTCTTCAGAAGACTTAAGACTTTGAATTAGACCACTCAATTAGTTATTATTACGATGCCTTTATGACATTTTTTGCATCTTTTAAGTTCGAGAGGAATGGACTTAAAAAATGGAGGGACAGAAATCCCTCAGGTTTCATAAAGAAAATGTTCATTTGTATTTGGAAATTAAACGAAAAACGACTTGATGATGAGTACATGATGACAGAATTTACATTTGTGGTACATTTTATTAAATTGTGTTTGGGTGAATTATAGGCTAATAAATAGGCCGACTTCAGGAAGTTAAGCCTCGGATAAAACAACCATATATGTATTTATTAATATATATATATATATCGCAAATCATATCGTTTCCATCAACGATACATATCGTCTCATTTTATATCGAGATATATCGTTACACCCCTAGTGCAGAGTGATGTTAACATTTAAGCTAGCCGGTAAGAGAAAATGGCACTATCAAATAGTCTAAAGAGGAAAGTTGACAGCAAAACTATGCGTTCGTCCTACCTGGTTTTGTGAATGCAAAGTGTCTTATCTGCAACAAAGTTACGAGCAAACGTTTTAATGGTTCACTGTTCATTTTATCATACCACACATTTCATGTCGGCTATTTTAGAGGCGTGTCTGGCGATCCATTCCACAGACTCTTTTGAGTTTCAGCACTTCAGAACAAGGATACTAAAGGCTGCAACCTCTAGAGCGTCTCTTGACATCAGGAGACTGAGATTTACCTGCACAGCTCTCATTAGCTGACCTCCATTACACTATCATGACAGATATATTTTAGAACCAGCCGCTATCAATATAATCTGGTTGCAGGCGTGGGCTAGATATTATTGCTGGTGGGCCAACTGTTGCGGACCACTAATTTAGAAGGTACGTCAAGTCTTTCCAAGTCAAAGGGCTCAAGCCTGAGTCAAGTTGCGAGTCATTGTTGTCTAATGCCTAGTTCACACTGCCCGATTTTAGCCCTGATTTTGACTCGCCGTCAGGTTTTGCGAAATCGCAGACAAATGCCCGAAATCATAGCCAAATGGGTGCTCGTGCACGCGAGTGACAATCACGCAGTGTGAATGATCAAAGATACGATCAGAAAGAAACGCCCCCAAGATATTTGTCATGCGAAATATAGGGACCTGACGGCGATTCAAAATCCTGCTGTGAAATGAGTTCTGACTGAAAATGGCATTGGTGATGACCAACAGCCAATGAGATACAGCAAGATACAGGGCAGGGGGAGGTTCAGGGAGGAGTTACAGACCTGAATATCAGTATTTTAATAGATATATTTACAATTCTTTCAAACAGAAACGGAGCCCAAACATTTGCACGTTCATCAGCAGCAGCAGACCATTGCAAAATGATTTACCTCAAACTCTCTTTGCAGTCATTGCTCCCTGTGTCTCCAATTTCCTGCGCCATAATCTTTTTTCTTTTCCTCCTTTTCGCTGCAAATCAGCGCACAGACAATTGGGAGCGCAAACTTTCTGCAGTTTATCATTTTTAATAACAATTCCAGTCTCGCGCGAGAACTCCAGTCTGACGCACATGTGATCTCGCGTTGTTTACTTGTCACATTGCACGTAGGTTTGGTTGGGAACGCTGGCGAACGTAGCTTGCGCACCGGAGAGAGTTGTCGGCGGTTCTTCCTCTTGTACAGTCATGCCGTGTGAAACCCCCTGTCACCGATCCATGACTGAACGCTACCCCAGATAGTCATGAAGTGGGAAAAGAGCAGTGATCCGACCAGTTTGAAAATCGTGCAGTCTGAACTCACCATAAGTTGAGTCGCAAGGCCAGTTCAAGTCATGCGACTCGAGTCCACAACCCTAGTTTTAGTTATTTCAAAAACAGAAAGATATGATAGAACTATAAGTGTTTAAGCTATTTTATTGATGAATCACAGAGCAGCGTTGATAGTAAGATTGTACACTACTGAATATTTCTGTGTGCGCGATCTGCACTTGATACTGTCTGTTTGTATGTTATACAACAGCGCATTAGTTTAGAAGAGTGATTTACGACAAACTATTTAAAACATTCACCTGATCAATGTGTATCCAGATGGTATAAACAAACATATCTTGGGGAGCACTCTCAGTGTGCATTTCTATGTCATCTTGTGCCATAAAACTGGGCTTAAACTTGTATTTATCTGTTTTCACCTTAGATCTGAAGCCGCTAAAAGAGATTCAAGAGCTGAATGATGTAAAGGAAGAGGAACTTGATGGAACTGGGGAAAGCGATCCTAGCTGCTCGCAGACTGAAAACACTTCGTCGCAAAAAAGCACTCAAAAGACGGGGGGTAGATGTGATTTCACCTGTCTTCAGTGTGGAAAGAGTTTCAAACAAAGTGAAAACCTTAAAGCTCACATGAGAATTCACAATGGAGAGAGTCCTTACACCTGCCAACTGTGTGGAGCAGGTTTCAAAGGAAAAGGAAACCTTAAAGCTCACATGAGGATTCACACTGGAGAGAAGCCTTACACCTGCCAAGAGTGTGGGAAGAGTTTTACACATCAAGGAACGCTTAATGATCACAAAATAGTTCACACTGGAGAAATGCCTTTCATATGTGATTGTTGTGGAAAGCGTTTCAAACGTAAAATAAACCTTAATACTCACATGAAGCTTCACTTGCAAGAGTTTAAATGTCATCAGTGTGGATTGAATTTCACAGACCGCGATCAGCTTAAGGATCATGTATTAACTCACACTGAGAGAAGCGTTTCATGTGCCCTCACTGTGGAAGGACTTGCTCAAGCAAATCAAACCTTGAGATTCATGTGAGACTTCACACTGGAGAGAAGCCATTCACCTGCGAACAGTGTGGAAAAGGTTTCAATGAAAAAGGAACCCTTAAAATCCACATGAGGCTTCACACTGGAGAGAAACCTTTCATGTGTCTTCAGTGTGATATGAGTTTCACATATCAAAAAGACCTGAAGCGTCATTTGCAAGTTCATCCTGGAAATAGCAGTGTTATGATTGGTCTTCCGTTACCAGAGCGTGTCAGAAACAAAAGGCCCTTTGTGAAACTCAACTCTGGAGGCTTCCTAAATCCTCAGCGAATGTACACAATTAAAGACAGCAACGATGACGCTTTACAAGTCCCCCATTGACCTCGCAGAGATCTGAGTAGCAACCCAACTGATATACAGCCAGTGACGACCCACCGGTGGCAAAGTTGATGGACACTGCCCGCGGTTCACCGTCTTTTTCTAGTGGACCATCAGCGACGGCTGCAACTTTTACGACAGTGCCAAGCCGCTGGTTTATTCGTAATTCTTACTGGTGATTTTATATTTTATTTGATTTAGTCTATTTTGTTCTATACAATGTGATTTATCATTGATTGAGATCTGGGGTGAGATCAGATTTTTTCCTCTGGGGTGAGCGATCCGTGGACAGCTTTTTCAGCGCATGAAATCCCCCATATTCCAGCAAACCATTGAGAATGCGGGACAATGATTAACAACAGAGCAAATGTGCCAAAACTGCAGTGGATCCTCTTACCCGAGACATCTGTTAACTGGGATATTTGAAAAAATAAATAAATAAATGACACTCCTCATCCTCATATTTTGATTGTTTTAGGAAACTTGCAAATATAATAAAAATAAAATAAAAACCTACACATTTTGTACACCACTATGTTTTGGTGTGGTCAGTGCTACAATAGTGCAATTTAAGACCCTACTTACTGTGCAAAGTGTTTATTACTGTCAGTTCTGCAGTTAGAGCATTGATCTGAGTTGGAGACATTATTAAAATAAATTAGGTCACTTACAAAAAGAATACTTTGATGATCAAGCTTTGTTTTATCAACTCCCTGTCATCATTAACTCCAATACATTATATTTTCATTGGAAAGTGTGTGGTCGCCTCCTCTCTGCTGCCATCTTGTTCCCTCTCCAGCTCTCTTATATAATTTAGTAGCACTTAGGAACCTTTATGAATCACATTTATTCTTAAGTCTAGGAATTAGAATACAATTATGCCATTCTTTGACACACATGTAACAAAATTTTACACTGAGCAGGAGCAAGGTGCAATGAACAACTATTTAAAAAAAGACACCAGCTGTGGATCATCCAGGAAACAACACAGTATTAATAATCAAGGGTACATAAATGTATATTTTATTAATTCACTATATAGAAGCTGCTTTTATGTAAAACATCTGGCACTTTCAGGACAGCGCTAAATAAAATAAAAAATACTTATGTACTTTTTGTGTTCCCTCTTTTTATTTTATTATTATTTTGCAGATTCTGCAAGGTGTATATAAACTTTTGACCCCAACTATAAGAATATATTTACGAGTTTTAAAGCAGTACATTTTCATTGCATCACAGCCAAAAACCTCACCGGTAAAATAAACTGACCATAGTTAGAGATATGTATTTTTTGTAGACATGTACAGTAAAGAATCTCCATTTTGATTCATCCCATAGACGGAGCACTAAAAATTACATGAAGTCAATAGATTAATATCTATAGGGCTTCATGTATAAACATAGTGTATGCGTAAAAGATCAAAAGTACTAAAGCAGCATACATGTTTTTCCCACTTCCTGTATTTAGCGTTCTATTCTCACATGGAGTTTATCCTTAGCTCTCAAGATTGTGAATTAGTATGGATTGTGTTCACTGCCTGTCTAGCAAATTTGTCTTTTCAAAACTTCTATTGCATGCCATAATGTTTATTGAAATGGCTTGAGCGATTGTTTCATGCTTCAGAAAATGTGAGCAAATTTTCAGTGAGGGAACATGGTGAGCATCGATGCTCCCCGGTTTTTACATTGCATTGTGGTATTTTTTTAGGGAGCAAACATTCCAGTGTACTGGAATAATTTTGGGATTGAGACTCCCTGACCTTTTGTCCTGACTACTGAACTAGGAAGTTGAGATCATTGCGAACAAATGAAATGTCTCACAACATAATTTATATAAATTAAAGCTTGTTATTTGATTATTTTTGGGGGAGATGGGATAAGGAGGACTTGCTTTTTTCTGCTAACTGAAATTTATAAAGTATATGTTGTGCAAGTTCTAGGGGATTTTCAGTACTCTTTTCATGCCAGTTAAACCAAAATTTGCATCCCTAGCTACAGCATGTGATTTTATATTTCTAAAATCTTTTGTGCGTATGGGTCATTGACAAATAAGGTTTTTAAAAATGTAAAAAAAAAAATCTTATCTTATACATATCTTAAAACCATGTTTTACTTTTACTAAGTGTTAACAATGAGATTATGTGGTTTTACAATCAATTAACACAGTGTTAGGGAAGAACAGTTTAGGACCCAAGACCAGTGGTGAAGAATGAAGACCAAGAGTCAGGAGTACAATTAATTAAAGAAAAAATTACTTAAGAATAGTTTGCAGTTTCATAAGCAGAAGCCAGCTTCAAGTCTCATAAGGAGTTTGTAGGCTGCGCTCTCCCTCTCCCTTTTACACAGCAATTATACCCTATTCCAAGGTCTAGCTGTAGGTTACATTGTTTCTGATTTGCTAAGAAAAAAATAGACAGACATAGTACATTTCCACACATGATCAGTTAATCTGATGCACGTCTCCATATCACTTGTTGATGCTTTCACCCCGGAATTAGACACACAGTGACCCTACAGGTCTGGAGCAGATGCCAGCTTGCCCCAGAGAACAAGTCCACCCATCTCTTAGGATGCCCGTAATCCACCTCCGATACTGATCTGTAATAGAATATTGAGCATATACACAGATACACAGTTTCTTCTATGTTGGAGCATCAACTGAAAACGAAGTTCTCTAAAACATACAGATAACGCCTTTGGTGTGACAAATGTCTGAAGCCCTTATACCATCACCAATTGATTGGCCAGTGACACTTAGCACCACCCCGAGAATATGTCACGTATGCTTCATATCAGCATGCTAGCCATCATAGCATCAGATTTTCAAGACGAATGAAAACTACTACTCGAAGATAGGGGAATGGCCAGAGTCACAGCGTCTCGTTCCCTGCTCAGGGAACCATGGTCATATACGTAACCGAGACGTTCACTCAACGCTGTGACGCTGCGTCAACGCTGCGTCACTATTGGAACGATTTACCATAATGCCTTCACATATCTGAGAGTAGCCGGGAGACTGGAAAGCATCCGCTCAAGCAAATAAAACCTGGGAGGTCGGAGCCATCTTCACCTACAGACTGTAGAACTTAAATTGTTAGGAGAGGACCTGCAGCAAACAAACAAAAAAACATAAAACTCACTCACTTTAGTAATATTAATATCTTTAACATTAAACTATAACGTAGGCTGATTATATTATTCTTAATTAGGGCTGGGCGATATCCCCCCCCCAAAAAAAAATCTCGATACTGTCCAGATTTTTACGATATTCGATATATATCTCGATATGTTTGCAATTGCTTTTTAATTATTATTATTTTTTCTTTTGCCCCCATTAAAAACAACAAAAACTATTTAGATAGAACCAAATTACATACAAAATTTGTGCGTTTACTGAACAGGTTGGGATGACCAAAATCTTAAATTATGATATGAGTAATTTAATATTTTTTTAAATATACTTTTATAATTACAATATAGATTTTTAATTTGATCTAAAAAAATAAATAAAAAAAAAACATAAGTAAGACATGCAAATTACAAACAATATGACAAAAACAGTGCTTTATTTTCAGCTACAGTGGGTCTATTTAACAGTAGCAAGTCAAGAAATAAATCAAAAATCAAATATATATAAAAGTCTTCACTCTATAAATTAACTATAGGCTACACTGATTCTTAATAAATATATTAAAGTTGTTTAGCCAAGCATTGGGTGGTTTTCTAATTTTCGTTGTTGTTTGATTAACATTAAATCACACAGAATATGAGGTCCGGCCCTTTAAGATCTCCACGGACCAAATTCATTGTAAGACACGATTTCTCACTCAACTCTCTGTACGTTCCACTGATCTATATAAATTTTATAGATCAGTGGTACGTTCACTAAAGACATACACTACTGTGTTTACCTGAATACTCGCCTGGACGTGCATTTTTACATTTGTTTGAACACTGAAACCCAATAATCCATTAAAGAACTGAACCCCGATCGCATGTTTTCTGAAAGGCGTGTGCGCGCGCTTCAGGTCAGAGTCCGCCAGCGCGAGCACGTCCCGCGCCGCGCTATTATTTCTCTCATGCGCTCATGTTTCCCCTGCTTTCTTTGTCATGCACTGTGCGTATATATTTAACTCTTCTGCTTCCGATGTTTAGTGAATGGTGGAAGCAGACCTCTGCATATCTGGTAATGATATTTGGGAAAGTTTGCATGTTGAATGTGAAATATTCGATATTCACGATATTTTCAAATTTTACATCGTTGTCAAAATTATTGCGATAGTATCGCTAATATTCGATATATCGCCCAGCCCTATTCTTAATATAGATTAAAACAAAAGTGCTTCAGCCAAGATAAAGATTGTGAACAGTAAAAACAGAAAAGAAGAGTGAGAAACAACAAAAACACATTGCTGGGGCAGGGACATTGTTGAGTGTTGATGATACCCTATGGCTTTAGAGGTTTCTGGCAAGAAATACAAGCTGGTCTATATTATCCGACTTCAGAGATGCCCTTTTACATGTGAAAATGTTGGCACCTGTACTAAAAACCCCTTCAGAGGGGGAGCTTGTGGCCTGAATGCACAAGTAATGTTGTGCGAGATGGCTTACTCTAGGTAGTGAGGAAATTCGTACAGCGTACAAACGGCCCATTAGATCAATGGGCTCTCGAGCCATTCGTTTAGGCTGTGAGTGGACGCTTTTCTGCTTCCCCCCCGATTCCTGGACCCTCGCTGACCTCCCCCGGGCCACGCCCCCTCCCACAGAGCCACTATTTGTCTGATTACTCACTAAAGTGGGCAAATGACCCCCGGATCCCTGCTGACCTCCCCCTGGCCACCCCCCATCCCATGAAACCACTATTTGTCCGATTACCCACTAAATTTACAGACCACCCCTGTTCGGACACGGAAGGTCATAGGATCTTGAGATCTGAGATCCCGAAGCTCAGTGGGCCCCCAACTCGGGGCCCTGAATCGCAGAACTATTTGACATTTAAATTTTCTTCCCTAGGCCCTTTGGGTATCCCGCTTGGGGGTGGGGTGGGAATGGGGCTGGAGCGAACGGGAGCTGGAAAAGAAAAAACCCTTTGGTATTTTTGGAGGAAAATGTTTGAGTTTCTCCGATATTCTCCAAACTCTGGATTATGACAGAGGGTATCGATATGTAGACTGGAGCACAAGTCTGGGGGCCCTAGTGTGTTCCAGAGCTGAACGGGAGCTGGAAATGCAAAGACGTCCCACTGCTCAATGAAGAAGTGGCCGCTAAATAAGTGGCCCATGGACTCATGGATTTTTTTTTAATTATTATATCAGATGTCATTTTAAGCTGCCATAAATTCATGTTACAATGTGCCCCTCACATGTTACAAAGCACATGTTGTCACATTTCACTTCCATTCTTTCGGGGTAAATCAAGAAAAAAAGTATACACTGCACTAATGAAACAAAACCACATAATTGCATAGACGTGTGCAATTAATGTGGGATTTACTGACAAAATTTAGGTTGTGCCCCACTCTCCCCTATACAAAGGACTACAAAACATGTTGCAAAATGGGTATTTATACACAAGGGGTGATTGGCAAACAAAACACACCTGGAACAATCAAGAACTAATCAACTAGAAAATATACAAATGGTGCAAAACAGGAAATAACATAACATAAAAGTCCACACAAGACCAGTGGAACAAAAGACATGACATATCCCCTGACCACCCTTTAAGGAGTGGATTCCCGATATCTTCAACAAATAGATGCAAAAGGCCAGAAGGTGGAATGGGTGAGAAATGGACAGCCAGGCCAGTGAGGAGGATCAGAGAGCCAGGGCAGACAACAAAACCATTACTTGCAAGCGAAACACATGTACTCCTTTTTGAAAAGGAGGCCTCTGCACACAGTCATGGTGGTACCATCTTTGACCGCCATCACAGCAAACCTAAGAAAACAGGTATGTGTAGTGTTAATTATGTTTTGAATTATTGGGTATTTTTCAATATAGGTGATCTCTAAATTAACTGACAGGCCTATTCTTACCATTCGTTAATTCTTTTGAATTTCTTACATAATGTTCTGATAACAATTTGAATTTTCTAACTCACGTTGTAATGGAAAGTAATCATACATTTCAATAGTAAATGATAACAAAATTAATCAGCCCTTTATTAGTAGATGCTGATGATACAGAACATGCTTATAATTACTATGGCAACCCTTAGAAACCACAATCTAAAAAAAGTTTTATAAATATTTTGTTCAGTTCAAGCTTCTCACTCGGAGTGTTGGACGAAGTGCCAGCGAACCTTGAAGTCAATTAAAAGCATCTCCAAATTGTTTTCCAGCGATGAAGATGATTAGTTAAGCTGTCTGTGAACGATTCCATAGGTAGGCCTAGATTCGATTCCATTTCATACAGCTATACATTTTACAACCAGAGTATTATGTCATAATAACACTATTACAAAGTACGTAGCATTTCTTCAACAGTTTTTGGACATATATCTTAATGTATACATTAAATAAGCTACCATTGTTCTCAGAATATGACATGAACACCCTATCTAAATAATAGCATGCAATTGTATTGTTATAAAGTGTAACTAATATATATATATATATATATATATATGAGGACACTTGCACATCAGGGTTGCTGGCACGGAGCTTGGAGAGGTCGCAGATGACCTTGCGCCGCTTCAGGGCCACCAGGGCCTCTCGCCCGAGCTCTCACAGTCAGCTCAGTGTTCCCCATCAAGTGGCGGTCCATTCTGGTGGTGGACTTTCCGCAGCTGACCACAGGGCAAGTGCCCCTCCGGATGTCCACCCGGCCAGATTGAAGTGATAGGAGGAGCTTCCTCTACACCTTGTTCCTCACGTGATGTGTCAGGGTGAGATGTTGGCTCAACTGATGGTACCCACGCCGGGCAAATCGGGCAGTCCTCGTATCCCATGGTTGGAAAAAGGTAACACACTTAGGCCCAATCCCAATTCTACCCCTTAGCCCTTCACTTTCCCCTACCCCTTCGATTTGCGCGTTCACGTGAAGGGGTAGTGGTGTCTCGTTTCTCTTTTAGCTGGAGTGGTAGGGGTAAGGGGGAAGGGCCAGATAGCCCTTCAAACGGAGATTTTTCAGGACCACACTTCGAACGAAGGGGTATGAGGATTTTCCCTGCATACACGACTACCGCGCTGCTAGAATGCGTGTAGTGATGTTGACATTCAGAATCGAACACAAACTAATAACAGTTTAAAAAATATATCTGACCATCCTTCATAACGCAGTTGCTATTTAACATAACGTGTATTGTCTGTAAACTCGCGTTACCATGGCAGCACCTGACTCATTTATGTTACATTGCAAGGAGAGCCGTTATCGCAATCGCAGCACCACAGTAACGTAGAAAACGAAACCATATCCGTACCGGCCGGCGGATCAGCATGGAATGGAATGGTTAATAAACAACATGAACAGTTTGGCCCGATGGAAAAGCGGCTCCACCAGTCTTGTATGTTCTGTATCATTCTGTATCGTCTTAGGAAACTCGAAGGCTCATACGTGTTTGAATTGAAAACAAGTGCCGTTTTATTAAGTCCAAATACAGCGCAAAACTATGCTGGGAGTGAGTAATTTGTTAATTACTAATTCGTGCCTGATTTCTGTTAGATATAGCCTATGCACTTTATTGCTTTTCATACTGGTTAAATGTTACAGGACTCTATTTAAAGAACGTGTATGATGACGTGTAATGGTGTAGTAGTGGTGTCCCATTTCTTTGGGGAATATTTTCACCCCTACGCCTTACCACTCTGTTTCAAGGGGCAAGGGGAATGGGTAGGGGTAGGGGAAGGCGAAGGGGAAGGGGTATAAAATAGAATTGGGATTGGCCTTAATGAATGAAAACGCAAAATAAAAGTGAGGAACTCATCAAGAACCTGTTGCAATATGATGTGGTGATTGAGATTGAATGAGTGACAAAATACAATGAAGATGTGAGTGAATGACAAAGAGGGAACTGTGCGCTGACTTTTTATAGCTTTTGCAAAGGTGGGGGCATCACCATTCGCCAGCCTGCTAAAACCAAAGGGCGTGTGGGAAAGGGGCCTCTTTCAAAAGTGTGTTTAACATTTAATGTCAATTTTCATGGATGAAAACAGCTCTACTGTACTAATCACACTCACCTAATTTGAGTCGTTAGAGTGCAAATAAAAAAAGTAATATAATACGTACTTTTAAAGACAAATATTCCCTATTTTTGGAAATTCTCCACGGATTCGCCCGAGTCCAGGCTCTTTCTAACTGCCTCCGCGTAGCACACTATATTCATTTAAAGTTGTAATCGGTGCAGTTCTTATCCAAAAACCTGATAATAACCAGAGTTATTATCCAAAAACCTTTCTGCGTTACAAAATAGTGGCGCTGTGATGCACTTGCCGGCAAACCACATCAGCAAAACTCATTTGGGACTGGGCTCTTTCGAACCGCTAATGCACATGTAAATTCTCTAAATACACATATAAATTCAGTGCGTTTTCGTCACGTTTTGGCCAAGTTATGAGCGATCCCGCACTTGCGCGGGCTCTAGCTCCCAATCCCGAAGGCCCCCGACCCCGTGGGTGGGTGGGTGCATTTGATGGGGCCCGGGGCCATGGCATAACTGAGATGTTCATTTTTTTTGTACAATTTTGTAAAACTTGCCACGTTCGCGTTGGATCTTAGCGTACAACTGCTGAGCACTGGCTGGTGGCTGCGGTCTCTGTGGTGTACGTCATCACGCAAAAAGCCAATCGCGTTCTGCTCTTTCTAACAGCTGTGCCTCAAGTCAGTGAGAAATTCTGTAATGTATATATTGAAATACCGGAAATGTGTTTAAAAATCATATCACCGTTATCGAAAAAAATGATATAGCGATATATATTGATATTGAATTATTGTTCCTGCCCTACTATGAACACAAGAAATTTGCTTTCCAACAGGCACAGAAAATCCGCTTCCTGAAGGAATGAAATCTGATATGACGCTTTGCATGCTGATATGAAGCATGCGTGACGTATTCTCGGGGCAGTGCTGAGCGTCACTGGCCAATCAATTGGCGTGATGGAAAAAGTGCTTCAGACATTCGTCACACCTAAGGAGTTCCCTAAGCAACAGTTCGCAGCGTTGAGTGAACCTATGAAAAAGAACATGTTCTTCTCCTCAGAGAGAAGTGCAGGCAATATTCATCTTTATTCTCTAGTGATGGAAGATGCAAAGAAAATAAGCTTATAAATATAACAATTTTAAAATGTAATATAAAATGTATATAAATAAAGCATATAATTCAATTATATTCAGTAAAACAAATACAGACTTTAGAGAACAATCAAACTAGAAGAAATCATCTTAATATGTAGGAGGATAAATATTGATTAAGACTTTGATTATAAATTTAAATATAGCTGCTAGTAGCAATTGCTGATTTGATCTACGAAAACACACCACATGGTGAAATTTTACTTTTACAGCTTTTGATACCATATGAAAGCTGGGGTCGGCGGGTGGGGTGGGGAGAGGCCGGCGGGGTGGGGTGGGGAGATGTCGGCGGGGTGGGGTGGGGTTGGGTGGGGTTGGGTGGGGAGAGGCCCGCGGGGTGGGGAGATTTAAGTTCTTACGAGCTGGGCTTGGAGTAAAATAAATAGTGAGCGTCCCCACCGCCCACCAGCTCACCAGCTCACCAGCTCTTCCCGCATTGCCAGGAACTCCCACATCCACCCAAACTCCTCCTCGCTTAGAACCAGCTGGGCCGCCCCGAAGGCCTGGTTGGTCTTGTGGCAGGAGATCTGCGGAAACAGTGTCAAGCGAGCGGCGTAAGAGAGAGCGTTTTAGGCAAGCAAGAAGGAAAAAATAATAATAAAAAAGCCACTTATGTTGATGACATAAAAGCCGTCCTTGGCCTTCTTTTGCGCCGCCTCAACCTCCTCAATGGTCATGTTCTGAAACACCCACCGCGATGACCATAGATGCAGGCGAGAAGAAAAATGGCGCCCCCTAGTCGATCGGCCCTTCCGAAGCCGTTTCGTAAACATCCGGGAACCCACTGTGGCAAACGCATTAGTTTAATGGGCAGGTGGATTTTTACAGAAAGGTCCCGGGGGCCCCAGATTTTGCACAGTGGCTCCTGGGGGGACCTGAGCAGCATATCGAAAGCGGTTGGCCCTGGAGCAAAGGGAAAACATTTTCCAGCTTCTAACCCTATTATTGACCTCAGGCCTCTAACACTCATACCGTCTAAGAGCCTTTTAATGGTTTGATGGCGGGGAGGGCGCTTTTTCAGGAAGATCTGAGAGTTTCACGCTTTGGGTCCATCAGTCGGGGGCCCCTGGAGAGTGAGAATCTCAAATCTCAAGGGGCGATGATCCTCCACCTCCGTACGGGAGCCACGCCTCGCTCCCATTAAACGCGCAGGCTTTTGGTGGATGGGCGTCCCTTTTTTGACCCCTGAACGAGGTCGAAGGGCCACCAAACTTTTCCGCACGACTTAGGGATACGCGGCGAGAAGAAAAATGGCACCCCCTAGTTGATTGGCCCTTCCGAAGACGTTTCGCACACATCCGGGAACCCAATGTGGCAAACGCATTATGGGAGGGACAGACCAGGGCGGGACGGGAGGGACAGACCTGGGTGGGACGGGAAACCAAGGGAGGGACAGGGAACACAAAAAGTTCAGGCGGCCAGGGGGGCCGGAGTGGCCAGCAGAGTTCAGGCGGCCGGGAGGCCGGAGTGGCAAACAGGGTTCAGGCGGCCAACAGGGTTCTGGGCGGCCGGGGGCCGGAGTGGCCAACAGAGTTCAGGTGGCCGGGCAGCCAACAGGGTTCAGGCGGCCGGGCGGCCAACAGGGTTCAGGCGGCCGGGTCGGCCAGTAGAGTTCAGGCGGCCTGGGGGGCTGGGGTGGCCAACAGAGTTCAGGCGGCTGGGGCGGCCAGCAGAGTTCAGGCGGCCAGGGCGGCCAACAGGGTTCAGGCGGCCAACAGGGTTCAGGCGGCCAGGGCGGCCAACAGGGTTCAGGCGGCCGGGGCGGCCAACAGGGTTCAGGCGGCCTGGGGGGCCGGGGTGGCCAACAGAGTTCAGGCGGCTGGGGCAGCCAGCAGAGGGCTCAGGGTCCGCCGGCTCAGGGTCCGCCCGGCACAGGGTCCGCCGGCACAGGGTCCGCCCGGCACAGGGTCCGCCGGCTCAGGGTCCACCGGAAACGGGACCTCCGGACTAGGAACCACCGGAACACAATCCACCGGGACTGCCTCTGGGGGCTCTGAGAAAGTCCTGTGCTTCTCCCAAGCCCTCCAGAAGGCCACCATCAGGTATCCTGTCACCGCTCTCCAGGCCATGTCCGGACTCGGGACCACCGGATCAGGAATCCCCGGAACACGATCCACCGGAACTGGGACCACCGGAACACGATCCACCGGCACAGGGACCACCGGAACACAATCCACCGGCACAGGGACCACAGGAACACGATCCACCGGCACAGGGACCACCGGAACCACGATCCACCGACACAGGGACCACCGGAACACGATCCACCGGCACAGGGACCACCGGAACACGATCCACCGGCACAGGGACCACTGGGACAAGATCCACCGGAACTGGGACCGCCGGAGCAGTCACTGCGCGCGCCTTCCTTCTCCTCCTCCGCTTAAGGACCACCGGAACACAGACCCCCGGCCCAGGGACCACCGGCACACGATCCACCGGAACACGATCCACTGGAACAGGGTCCGTCGGCACAGGGACCACCGGAGGGGTGACCCCGTTCTTCCTCCTCCCTCTCCCGAAGTCATCGCGGAGGACTGGGGACTTGGCAGTCTGTGGGAAAAAATGGGGGTGGCCCAAGAGGTGGAAGACCACCCCTCCAGGGCACTCCGCCCCCATCACGGTCATAAGTATACCCCACAAACTGCCAAAATGATAGTGTCCCCAGCATTCCCATCTCCCAGGCGATGACAGGATCATTTAGATGCTTGTTGAATATGTCCTTAAGCTCCGCCTAAAACACATAATAAGAACAATAACAAACAACTTACTTAACCAACAGCGATCACGGGGAAACGGGAGACGTAGATAAGACAACGATCCGACCAGGACTGCAAACACACAGGAACTTATAAAGGGGAGAAATCAAGCAGGGAATGAGGCAAACACAGGTGGGGCAAATTAAACCAATAACGAGATAACAAGGGGGTGGGAACTAACAATGACAGAGGCACATGGCCACACTAACAAAACCCACATGTGCACACAAGACAGGACAGGCATGTGACACTCGTTCGTCATTTCGGCGGTGCAAAAACGCTGGCTTGTAACGTTCGTAGCACTCACGGACACTCAGCATCTTTCTGCCCCAAAGCATTCAACAAACAAGAGCCGTACGCTGTCCAAGGTGCTGATAACGTAAGGCTTCCACAAGACAACAAGAAAAGCTACATCTCAGGATATAGAGGTGCTATTATCTGTAATAACTTTCTCTCAATGTAAATATCAACACATTTGCAGTTTCTGCAAGGATCCGCACCTGAAATTGTTCTGCCCATGTTGGAACGAACCTCTAAATCAAGGAAAACCCCCAAATTGGAGAAAATTCTGAAAAGCCACCCTTCTACTCCTATTAATGTTCCTAATCTCTCTAGCTACATCTCCTCTCACCCGGATTCGACTTTTGTCGACTCAGCCATTACTGAACCAGACTTGGTTTCTGATCTACTAGAGAAACAGGTAAATAAAGGTTACGTCATTGGCCCTTTTGCTTCCCCTCCTTTTTCGCCTTTCCGCATTAATTCTATTGGCGTTGTAACAAGGAAATACCCCGGTAAAATCGTCTGATCTTTGATATGTCTTCCCCTCATTCCGCCTACACAGCGAGAACGAATGCATACTTTTAGCACCTTTCTCTCTACAGTATGCCTCGTTTTACAATGCTATTCATTTCATTTAGACAGCCGGGCAAGGTGCTTGATGCTTTTAAAACTATGCCAATCCATCCTTACGACTGGCCACTTTTCGGCGTTAAATGGGATTCCAAATTCTATTTTGCCGTTAGGCTTACATTCGGGTGAAGTACCCCTTATATTTTTAATAGCCTTTCTGAATCGATGTGCTGGATCTTGCTGAATGTCAGCAAGCTTCCCTTCATTCTGCATTTGCTCAACGACTTTCTGTTAATCGACTTTCCATCTCCCCAATCTTCAGTTCTAGACATACTTAAACATATCTTTAGTGATGTCGGCATTCCCCTCTCTGCCGAGAAAACCTTGGGACCCTCTACTTCTCTAGAATTCCTTGGGATTTCTCTGGATTCTGTTCTAATGCAAGCTTCCCTTTCCCACGAAAAGCTCGCAAGGATCAGGTCCTTTCTTGGAAAATCTTTCCCTCCTTAAATTATCAAAGATAATTTAATAAACGATTTGCTTTCGCTACTCGGTAACCAAAATTTCGCCATGAGAATTATTCCTCAAGACAGGGCTTTCATCTCACGGTTGTTAACTCTGGCCCATTCCGTGGAAAAACTAAGCGATCAGATCCGACTCGATGAAGGCTGCTTGTCCGACATTCAATTCTGGAAAAGATTGCTTAACGATTGGAACGGTATTTCTTTTTTTTTACAACGACATTTTGAATCATCGCTCCAACTTCAATTATTCACCGACGCAGCACCTTTCCTTCGGGTTTGGGGGGTTCTTTCAAGGGCAGTAGTTTACAGAAAAATGGCCTAACGATTTTTCTAAAACAGCATCCGACTCCGTTTCATCCGCGCTCTATGAGATATATCCTATAGCTGTAGCCAGCGTCATCTGGGGCCCAGAGTGGTCACGTAAACATATCACGATGCTCTGCGATAACGTAGCCACAGTCGCCATCATCAATAAAGGCAGATCATCTTGCCTTTTGATTATGCCTTTCCTGAGACGGTTAATTTGGCAATCCGTCGTTTTTAACTTCATTATCAAAGCTGAACACATACCCTGCAATGTTATTGCTGACGCACTCTCTCAGTTTCGATTTCAGACGTTCAGGCAGCTGTGCCCCTCAGCCAACCAGGATCCTTCAACCTGCCCTCCCTTAGGAGACATAATACTAAATTAAACTAACTAGTCACGTCAGCTATTTATTACATTTCTAAAGGCGTCGCTCCCTCTACACTTAAAGCCTATACGTCTGCATGGTCTGCTTTTTTAATGTTTTGCTTCTCCTTCCAAATTTCTGTTTTTCCTATTCTTATTTCGACTGTATGCTCCTTTCTCGTCTTTAATTTCGAAAATCACAATCTTAAAATCTCTTCTATTCGCAGACTCCTTGCCGGTATCCAATTCTACGCTAAATATTATAATCCTAATTTTCAAAGCCTTTTTTCAGACTCTTCTATTTGATTACTACTTAAGGGGTTAGCTAAATCCTCCAGCAAAATAGCAGACAAACGCCTGCCTATTACCCTGCCTTTACTGCACAGATTAATTAATTCCGTCCGCAATGGCCTTCTTTCCACTCACCTTAATATTCTTCTAGAGGCAGTGTTTTTATTTGCCTTTTACGGGTTTATGCGTCCAGGGGAATTCACTTCAGAAACTAATACATTCAATCCTGCCCACGTCATTTCTTTTTCCGATCTACAATTTGGACCTAAATTCTTCACACTCTTTCTTAAGCACTCCAAAACTGATGCTCAAGGTTCCGGTATTACCCTAACGTTCTCAAAAATCAATAATAACTTCTGCCCCTATGGTTAAATTTCTTAAAATCCGGCTTAGAACTTCCAAATATGCACTGCTATTTTTATTACCTAACGGGGCACCCCTTTCCAAGGCTTGTTTCAGAACTCACTTAACCACTGTTATCAAAAGATGCAGTCTATCCCCCTCTCTCTATTCATTCAGAATCGGGGCAGCTACAACAGCTGCTGAACGAGGAATCTCTACATCAGCGATTAAGATCATGGGCAGATGGTCTTCCTCAGCTTTTGAATCATACATCAGACCCGATTCAAAAAACATTCTCGAAGCTCAGCAAGCTCTTCAGTAACAATCAGGTAAATTTTATGCAATTACTGGTGGTGGTTTTACTGGCGGTAATGGTCTTGCGTGAAAAAAAAGAAAGAAAAAAGAGGCCGTCTATGTTGGCCTAACGCACCTATATCTGTTTGGTCTATCGAGGCCTGTCTATGTCTGGCCTAATGTGGCTATATCTGTCGCTCTATCGAGGCCTGTCTACGTTTGGCCTAACGTGGCTATATCTGTTGGCCTATCGAGGCCTGTCTTTGTCCGGACTAACGTGGCTATACCTGTCTTTCTATCGAGGCCTGTCTACGTTCGGACAAACGTGGCTATATCTGTCGGTCTATCGAGGCCTGTCTACGTCCCGCCTAACATGGCTATATCTGTTCGGTCTATCGAGGCCTGTCTACGTCTGGCTATGTAAGGCTAAAGCAGTAGAGCTATTTAAAAATTAAAAATAAATAATAAAAAATAATATATATTTTTAATTAAACCGTCATAGTAACTTTTTTTATTTTTACATTCTATCTTTCAGGAACCTCAGGATTCACGTCCGGTGTGTATTCTTTTCGTTTAGACCAAAACCACAATTTTTACCAGCAGTGGCGCAAAAAGTGGGTATGCGCTATATGCGGCGCATAGGGCGCAGCACCTTGGGCGCCAAGCGATGGTATAATTTTTTTTTTTTTAATTCTCTAAATGTAGATGCTGTTGTGCGTTTCTAAATCATTTCTGTATTTCCTCAATATTATATTACATTTTAGAGGACTAACAGGCTAGTAGGCGCCCTCATAAGATTCCATAAAATAATTTGGGATAATAATGGAATATCGCGAGTGGGCGCTGAGCACCCGTGAGCACGCTGAGCGAGCAGGAGTACAGTTGTCATAGTACTATACGCAAAGTTGTTGAAAGATGGATAAACCAAAAAAGCTGTCGGGGGCTAAAAATAGAAAAAGAAAGAGGGAAAAGGAGATGGCATGTCAAGGGATGCGACAGCATCCCACTCCATCCATCCCATTTTTCTATCAAGTGGATAGTGAAAGGCAACAGGTAGGATTTAAAGTGTGGCGTCTGTGCTTGGAGGCTTGCACATATTCATGTTAACAGACCAGCTAGCGTTTGCTAACACTAGGAATGTAGCAGCCAAATGGGGGATTAAATTAAGGCTAGTTTATATGCAAAACGAGGTTGCTGAGCTGAAAACTGGAAAATATAAGGTAACAGGCCATGTACAATAAATTACATAAATTTGGAAAACAACTAATGCAAAATAATAACTGGTAAATATAAGGAAGCATGCACAATAAATGACTAGAAGCTGGAAAACATAACTTATGCAATATGTCTGGTTTACCATTGAATCATTACTAGATTTTGTTTTACCATTAGCTGCTGTTCATGTTAGCTGTGCTGTCAGACATGTAGGCTATAGTTACATCTACATCTGTTGGGTGACATGGAAGCTGTTATTACAGGGTCACATCTCTTTCTCTCTTTTTAAATGTCTTTTCTATATATATATGTATTTATGTCTGTGTGTGTATGTGTGTCTGCCATATTTGTACTTTTTAAAATCCAAAATGTGAATGTAATTTCAACAGCAGCACAACCTTACTGCATTATAGTTGTCTTATCTGATGCAATCACTAGGCTGATTTAAGAATTGAATTTAGGCTGCTATATTTAACGTTGAGTTCATTTCATTCAGGTGTGAGGATGGTGGATCAGGAAAGACAGGGGAAGGAAACAGGTAGGTCTAACATTAGGTGGAAGTCTAGGGGGACCACTTGATACCAACAGATTCATTTCTTAATATTCAATAATATTAATATTATTTCAGTATGCACATACTGTATAATTATGGTTGGCCTACAGTGGCTGAAATACGTTAAAATAAACCTTTATTATTTACATCCCATACATAATGATGTCCGGCTTTTTTTTGGGGTTGGGGGCCAAAAAAATTGTTGCATACCCCTCTGGCACTGGGTAGTTGCGCCCCTGTGTACCAGGTTGTAAACATGTTTTTTTCTGCTGTACAGTTGGGCACTTTAAAGGGTCATGAAACCCTACAGCAAATTTTTTGAGATTTTAACAGAGGTATGTGTGTTGAACATCATTGAACATAATGTTAGCATCTGTTAGATTTAATTAAAAGGTGAAACTGGTAAATTTTTATGTTTTTCACCCTATTTTTCTTCCTGGTTTAAAAACTACATTGCGTCCACGTCACAGCTTGTGGCGTGGCAGCGCACTATAGTGCTACGTGGCGCATCGGTGTCTCATTATTATTAATGAGACTGAGTTTTCTTATCCTATGAGAAGACACCGTCTCTTAATTATTCATGACAACACGTGGTTATTTCCAATGACAGAAGTGACAGTCTGCGTGTTCACGGAGTAGTTGAGAGGAGTTTATGATCTGTTTCCCTGGTGTAAAGGTTCGTGTGTTGCATGGCTTTCCCGCGATGCGCCAGGGCTAGTCTCTGGCTGCGGGCGGTTGGTTGGCCACTGCACTGCACTGACAGTTGCTTGCCCCCCTCTTTCTCCCCCCTGCCTCGCTCTGCCACACCCACCCCTCCCCTCTTCTCACGGGCATCCACGCCCATTTTTTAAGTAGCATTTTTCAAAACGATTACGAGGTGGATTTGAGCTGAACGAGGGGGTTTCATGACCCTTTAACATGGTGCTCAATGAGATTCTGCTCACTTCTGGAGCCTGTCCCTAGTGGCCAGCTGATGCATTACAGTTCAAATCACTTCCGTATTGGCTTCAAGAGAAATTGCGGGAGGTTGCCGCTTGGTTAAAATAGACCCTTTTTCAGTTGTCAAACATTGTGACCTTTTTTTGTGGGCGGAGATTAGCTGGAGGCAGAACGATTCCCCTGATCACTTCACTAACGCTAGCCAGCCAGTTATTTTTAGGTGAGCTTGTTTTTAATCAATGACTGGAGTAATTTTATCTGGTTATGTAAAGTCACTCTCTGCCTGGGACCATGAGTGTTATTTTAAAAAGTTAACCTTAACGGACGGAACCAGATTGCCTGACCCGTACATGCTCACTCAATGGATGGACGAGCTGACAGGATTACCTCTGGTTGAGTAGCCTGGCATCTACACCCAGGGCCAGCCCGCGACATAGGCGGAATAGGCAAATGCTTATTTTTACCTGAAACTTTATGCAAACAGCTGTTCTGAGTACTCTGTGTGATTTTGTACAAAATCATGTCAGTTTTTAATAAACACATATCACTTTTTTAATAGCCCAATGGTTTTACTCTACAGTTGTTAGTAATGATATTCATACAGGTAAAATAGCAAAAACAATTGTAAAAGTCACTTTAAATATCTACATTTCTCCATTTACTTCATGGTGAAAACATGAATGTGCATAGTTTATGTCACAGGTCGGAGCGGACCGCGTGAGTGCCGCACCTCCCTCAATTTCCACCTCGGGGAGGTTCCCAGGGATACCCCAGACGACCAGACACAACGAGGACACTGGAGTGGGGTTTTAAAACACAAATCTTTATTAATTTACTTAAAATGGGGAAAGGGGAAGTGAAGGGGGCTAAAATCCAGGGGAACACTGGATTGGTGAGGACGCCGCCTCGGAGCTTGCTGTCCCTGTCACAGGGGAAACTCAGATAAGTCGTCTCGTTCCTTAACTCAATGTCTGGCTCCAATGTCCTTCCGTTTGCTTACTCGTCTCTCTTTCTCTTTTCCAGTTTGGACCTTCAAGGCGTTCACAACACGGCTCGCTCCTTCTCCTGAGCACAGGAATATATATGGTAAGTACTGGGATCGGGGTGACAGGGTACCTCTTTTCTTGGGCGTGGTCCGGCGGCTTCCTTTAGGGATGGGTCAATGGTCCGGTCAGTATCTGGGCAAGCACCTCCAGGGCATCCGCTGGAGCTGGGTCAATGGTCCGGTCAGTATCTGGGCAAGCACCTCCAGGGCATCCGCTGGATCTGGGTCAACACTGGGGCTTTCGTTTGGTATGCAGGAAAGTATAACTTCGCTCAATGGATATCACTCACAGACTTCGCAGACACGTTTCGTCCGTTTCTCTCTTCGTCTCGGGCCTTGTGGTAACGGTGGCTCGGAGGTGGCTTGACCACGGCGGCGGTGCTGGATCGAGCGCTTCTCCAGGCGACTCCACACAGGTAAGTGTATCCGCCCGGTGCGCGTTTACTCAGAGCGTGCATGAGCGTTTCCCTCTCCTCCACTCAGGCACTGCACACACAATTTCCTCCAACACAGCCACGTATCAATACAGTTACTCAAGGGGGTTCTTACTTGGCTCCGGTCGTACTATCGTCGTAGAAACAGAGATTAGGGTGATGTTCACAGCATGAATTTATGGGCTCGTTGCTCCGCCAGCTTCGGGATCCTATCCTCCACAGAGAGTGGGTCGGCCTGGAAAGTGGTCTTTGTGACGACACACACACACAACACAGCACACCACGGCAGATTCCAAGTGTACACTCTCACAGTCAAGACACTGACTCACCCACAGCACTCCACACGCAATCCAGGTGCACTTAAGGTCCAAAGACCACTTTTCCCACGTAGTTATCTCGGGGGAATCGCTGAAGCGCTGTTATAGCGAAGGACAGCAAGAGAGACGTCGCTGCTGCGCCACCCCGGCGTCTTTCACTGTCTACTGTCTCTGGCTCTCCCACGCTCACTCTCCGCGATGGGGCCACTCGTGTTCCTAGATCCAACTTCAACAAAGCTCACAGATGATACACTTTCGACGAATTTGCTACTGCATAAGTTTCTCAGGGTACTCACACATTGATCAACCCGTGTTCTCGTCCCGTTCTCTCCTCCAGTGCTCGGCTCGCGTCCTGGCCGCTGTGCTCTCTCTCCCAAAGGGACTCGTTTATCAACACTTCCGGTAAGCTGTCCTGCATGCAACTTCACAGAATCGGATACACACTTGGCACTTGAATCACAATGCAACACACGGTCTGTATTATACTCAGCCCGTCTCTTTCTTTCTCTTTGCAGTTCTCTGGATCCTTGTTCGCTCAGTCCACAATATTCACCACATATGGTCCTTCGTGTTTGCCCAGATGCCCAGATCCTCTCGCCGCGACGACTGGAAGCGGTTACCACCACGCTTGGCTTGAGCCCGAACCGGAACTAACAGCTGTGTATCCCCGCTGCAATGACTGACACTCACTGAATTTTTGGAAGCCTATTTATACTCCTCCCGCTTCCTCTTCCTCCAATCCAGCGGTCGCGCTGTTCATTTGGCGCAGCTGCCGCCGATCAAGCCCGATTTTGGCGCCGGGAGGGAAACCGAAGTGGCGGTGTTTGATCCGGGCGGAACCATAGTGGCAGAGATTGGTTCCGCCCGGATCAAACACCGCCACTTCCGGTGACCCCCGGTGACATTTAGATCGTTAGATGCCTATAACTATGTGCTAAATGGACACGTACAAGACTTAAAATTCAAAGATTTAACAGATGAGTTTTGTGTTGTAGGATCCGAAGTTCTGCCTAGCCAGTGCCTGGCACACTCACACCAGTCATGTTTTTTTTTGTTTGTCTGGAAGCAGCAGCAGGTACGCGGTCAAATTTTATTTTGGAGCCTGTACTTGTCGATTCTGGCACCCAAAAACACAACACAAACTCTGACTGAGCCTATAGAGAACATCAGAAGGTCTACGCAAGGTGCTTGAGAGATGCTCAGTCACAGTTCTAGTCTTGCATCATTAACAATAACCCTGGAAACTCCAATAAGCTTTTCTACACTATTAATCACATTCTCAAACTGCAAACTCACTCTTTTTCAGAAGCCACAGAAGAGAGGTCCAATAAGTTCATGACCTTTTTTAGGAACAAAGTAGACAACATCCACTTGCACCTATCTACCACCTCCACTCTGCCTGTCCCGACTGTTGATCCACAGCCTGGGACCTTCCAACATCTCTGCTGCTTCTCCATCATCACACAGCGCAAGGTTGAGGACATCATCAGAAAGATGAAACCATCCACCTGTGCACTGGATCCTTTTCCCACAGCCTTGGTAAAATCTAACCTCTGTGACTTAAGTCCATTTATAACCTAGATCATTAATCATTCCCTCCAGGCTGGCCATGTTCCTTCATCCCTAAAAACTGCTATCATCAGACCACTTCTTAAAAAACCCATTTTAGACCCAGATGTTATTGACAACTACAGACCCATCTCCAACTGTCCATACCTCTCTAAGGTGCTGGAAAAAGTTGTTTCTGCACATCTTCAGGTCCATTTGGAACAAAACAATTTATTTGAGAAATTGCAGTCTGGTTTCCACACAGGACACAGCACAGACGCAGCTTTGGTCAGGGTCACAAACAACCTATTGATGGCGGCAGAAGCTGGTTCCCCATCCCTTCTCATCCTCCTGGACTTAATTGCAGCTTTCGACACTGTTGATCATAACATCCTCCTTTAACGTTTACATTCCACAATCGGTCTCTCTGACTCGGTCCACAACTGGTTCACATCTTTCCTTACCGGGAGAACTGAATATGTTGCGTTGGGAGAAGCTACATCCCTGTCACACAACGTCACCAGGGGTGTCCCTCGAGGCTCAGTGCTCGGTCCCACCCTATTCATCCTCTACATGCTCGCCCTTGGCCCTGTCATGACACTCTATTTTACCTGAGGACAAATTCTTCCCCCTCTGCTGACCTCACTCCATCCACTCCATGATCACTTGCCTGGATGAGATAAAGGCGTGGATGAAGCAACTTTCTGGAGCTAAACAGCTCCATGACTGAAGCAATCCTAGTCGGCACTCCACTTCAGGTCTGGAAATCCGTCATCACCAGCTTTGCTTTCTCTGATCAGGACATTCTACTTTCTACATCAATCACGAACCTGGGGGTCAGAATGGAATCGCAACTCACTTTTGAAGCTCACATCAAACATCTGTGTAAGACCTCCTTCTTCCACCTTAGAAACATTGCCAAACTTCATCCTATACTAACACTGACAGATGCGGAGAAGCTTGTCCATGCCTTTGTCTCCTCCAGACTAGACTACTCCAATGCACTCCTTATTGGCATCCCTGGCAAAAATCTCCAGAAGCTGCAGTATAATCAAAACAGTATTTGTCTGTGGAATGCCAGTCTGTGGAATGCTCTCCCTGACCACTTGCGGACCCCACAGACTATAAATGTTTTTAAACGTGGTCTTAAAACCCACCTTTTTAGGAGAGCTTTTAATTGATTTGATGTTACTTATGTGTCAGTTTTATTTTTATTTTATTTTTTTGTTGTTGTTGTTGATTATTTCAGATTGTAGCACTTTGAGATTCTACTTAATGTAAAGTGCATTACAAATAAAATGTATTATTATTATTATTGGCCGCCTCCAGTTTTCCCTTTGTTTTGCCTCCAGTAATATTGTAACGAAATTGTGAAGTTGCCGCAAAAAGGGTCTCTATATATATGTTGCGTATGGGGCTGCATATCCGCAGACCAGTCAGGGTGATCCCTGTCCACTGCCGAAAGTGGCAACAGTGGCACGTGAGCATCAGCACTGGACCATGGAGCAATGGAAGAAGGTGGCCTGGTCTGATGAATCACAATTTATTTTACATCACGTGGATGGCTGGGTGCGTGTAGGCTCGTTTGAGATGCACCTCGCCTCGCCTGAAATGAAGTCGAGACTAGGCGGCTGCAGTGAGGGGAAGAGTGAAAAAAAGTGCAGGCAAGACGGACAGTTCTCTCTTCTCGGAGTGGATCAGACACCTGCAAGATCAAAGGCGGATATCGCGGGATTCACACTCATGCACTGTGTTGCTGATAAACTGGATGTAATTTAAGTTCTGTTGCTTTTATATGAAAATAAATATGATAAACAAGACACTCAAAGTTTTTGTTATTTATTTCCATTCAAATTACGTGTTTCTCAATCATTTTTACTTTAATTACATACATGTTTTTATATTTTTTTATAAATATGACAATAATCACATAACCCACAGAGAGATTGCACTGTCTGAGAGTTTGGGAATATTCACACTAGGGGTGTCGCAATATATCGGTATTGGCGATAACCGTGATATTCAAAGCACGAAATATCGACATTGTGCAGTATTGGCGATAACCACAATATTTTAAATGAACAGGACTCCTAGATAGCATGACATGTAAATGCTCCGGTGTCCCGAGTCTGACTTGAGCCTGTGTTTTTCTTTTCTCCCTCCCTATTACGCTGCATTCAAACGGGGCTTCAGCGTTAACGCTTGACGGAGGGTGTGGCCGTAATAACATCTTGGTGCCTGAAACCACAGCATACCTTCAGGGGTATAGTGGAGTCCATGCCTCAACGGGTCAGGGCTGTTTTGGCAGCAAAAACGTGGGCCAACACAATATTAGGATCATCATGTTATGCCCAATTGGTGTATATAATGTGAAGAATATAGTGCTGCTACATGGAGTTCAGGAGAAGAAACTCTCATCCTTGATTAACTTGGAGCTTGATAGAAGATGAGAAAGTCATGACAGACATTTTCTTTAGTTTGTATAATTTGTGTCTTTGATTTTAACTATTTGTGACACAAATATTTAGACAGTTTTAAGACATCTTTTGTTAGTTTGTTATAAAATTACAAGCTGTTTTATTTGCTCATCAAACTTTGGAAATGAAGAATAATTGTAGAACTCCATCAAGTGTTTTTTTTTTTTTTTTACACAAGGCTAATATTTTGCTTGTTAATTAAGCGTTTTTTGTTTTGTTTCTTGACTCTCTGAATTTTATGAGGGACTGAATATTATCTTCCATGTGCTTCGCATAATAAAAATAAAAATTATTTTATATTATAAAAATATTGTGTTTCGAAAGAATGTGCGTTTTTTTAAAACAAAACATTAATGTTTAAGGAGGGTGAAAAAACATTTATACCAGATATCACTGTATTATTACATTACATAAATGTGATTTAGTTCGTAAAAGATTTCATATATAAGTTCTTTTTAATCTAAAAATACCTGGAGATTTGTATAAAATGTGTAAAAATTATATTTTAAGAATCAGTAGAAGATAAATAACACTTTTATTTTGGTTATTGTGTGACGTCATAAGGCTGCGCAACGCGCCTGCATTAGCTGTGTTTTGGCTGAAGAAAGGTTTGTGTTTTATAGCGTTTCAAGTGTTTACACGGTACAAACCCTGCAGACTGTTTTATAGCTTTATGAAATCTATAAAATTAGTGATATATCATTGAATGTTACGTTATCATGCTTAACATTTAACGAACCGTTAGCACGTGAGTAAAGTGCAGTGGTGAGAGAGAAACGGAGGCTTTAGAAACTCAAATCCATCCGCGAATCACAAAAACACAAACTTGTAACGTTAATGAAAACCATTAGCGAATGTTTTAATGAAAGTGCAGTCTGTAAATCTACATATCATAAATACCAAACATAAATCCAAAGCAATATAATCATAGAAATGATGTGTCTGTGTATTATGTGTGCTCTTTTGTTCATATAGTACTAGTTTGAGTTTAATGACAATGTTTAATTCCATGAACTCTCACTCTGACTGATACTGAACTACAGCCTATTGAGACACACTCACAGATTTAGTGTGGATTTAATTTGCTTCCTGTTAATTATTCTCATCTTAAACATTACAGACGTAAACCAACTTGTCCAAACACAGGAAAAATCTCCTGGTGAAGCAACGAAATCCACGGGTATAAAGATGGCGTTAATAAAAGAGGAGAGCGAAGACATTAGGATTGAAGAAAGTGTGAAGTTTGAAGAAAGTGTGATTGAAGTGAAGATTAAAGAAAGTCATGAAGAAACCGATAAAGAAACTGATGAAGAAACAGGTTGGTTTCATTCTTAAAGCTGAACTCAGTAATTTGATTCTTATTAAAATGTCCACCTCTACAGCAATCACTGGTAAGTTAAATTACAAAGTTTACTTAAGTGCTTTTGCACAGAATGTACGAGGCAAAATAATCATAATATTAACAAAAACAATGATATTTGTTAATCAGATGCGTGAGGAAGTTAGTCATTTATTCATGAAAACCAAGTAAATATATTTATAGATAATTATATACAGAAAGTGGTAGATAGGACAGACCAAGAAAGGATAATAACAATCTTTCATTGTGCAAAAGTATTATAATATGAAAAGCGGCACAAAACGCATATGCGCATCCCGTGCACAGGATGAGCTTGAAGCAACATGGAGTCACAGCATGCAGCGCTCCGTCTGCATTGAAGTTCAAAACACAAAGGGAGAGCTATTGATGTGCAATGTAATATACTGTATCTATACAATAGTTTATTGAGTCTTTTCTTTTAACAGTTTTACATTTCAATTACTGTGCACATGTCGAACAATTATAACTCTCTCTACTCAGGTTTTGTGTGTGATCTAACGGACACCCGGGAGAAAGAATGAATTAGAAACCGCAAGAAACTTAAGCAAGATAAAGTCCTTTTATGTTAAACCACATACCTTTTATCTACAGATCAAGTATAATAATGGGAACATTCAATCATCTTGGAGAGAGTTTTATATCAACCTACCGCACAAGTTTGAATGCTGAATGAGTGACTGACAGCCGCAGCTGAGGAAGCATTCACGTGAATTTAATGATGTAAATTTTCATCTGTACCTAATATTCAATTATGTAAAAGCTTCAGAAAACTTGGAATATTGTGCATGGAAATTTCAGAATATTATACGCACAATAATAGATCTGGATCGTCTCGTCTGACTGATACGGCAAAAATAGCCATATCGGGGCGATACCCGATCTGAGTATCGGACCGGAGCATCCCTAATGACAGCTTTGTCGTGGGAAAAAATAAACTTTAAAATGTATTAAGGTGAAGCTGGAATTGAAACACACAAGTCTTTAAAAGCTTTTATTCTAGCCAAGAAAGTTAATTTGGGTTGCAGGTAGGGATGCACCGAATATTCGGCCACCGAAAATTTTCCCAAATTGGCCCAAAAGGGCATTTTCGGTTTTCGGCCGAAAGACTTTTATCACTGAAACAATACGGCCGAAATGTTGTGATGACGCAAACAGAAACCGCGACCTGCGCGTGCTTGTCTAAACGGTCTAAACAAGCAACATGTCTGCGGTGTGGACATATGTGGTTCATCTCACATCTGACGATGCATCTATAAAATGGGTTGTAACTTGAAAATAATGCTTTTTTATGTTTCTGTTGATGGATACACGTGCTGGCTCCTCAGTGATACACTACAACAACAGCGATAATAAAAGAAAAAAGGGTCTCTCTTTGTAAACTTTGTTCAATGCATGCGAGTGCTGCTGTATGTTCGAATATGACCAGTCGTTTTGCCGTTATCACTGGGTGTAGAGCCAGAAGACGCAAATGAGAACAAGTCTTGCACTTACACGGACAAACTCACTCAAAAAGTATGTCAACATGTCCATCTTGATGAGTATCCTTGCAGACATAGTCTGTTTATGTCTTAAGTGAACTGTATAGAGTTGAGAAAGACGACTCAAATCCCTGCATTAGGTCTTAAAGGGGCAGTCGCCTTTACTACGGTCTGTTTATTGTCAACAAAAGACAAGGACATCACTCACTGCTCTTGATTGAATAGCTTTTGTAAGTTTAAATGGTTTAATCTTTAATTTAAACAGTTTAATATGCTGTTATTTTACGTTTGATTACTTTATTAAATTTCTGTACCTTTCTGCAGGCCAGTAGGCCTGTACATTATTATTTAATGTACACGAGTGAGGTCAAGTTAAACATTTTTTGTTTGAATTTTATTTTATACTGTGTATTGTTGCAATGTGCTAAATAAATATTTGCATAATTTGTAATTGATTTATTTGAAACTTTAATATTAATTTATACAATTGCAATGCCTTGATTTTTAGTAAAGTTACACAGTCATAGCCATAAATGCAATGGTACTAATAATTGGCATAATTTATTTCGGTGTTTCGGTTTCGGGCTTGGTTTCCTCTTTTTGGTTTCAGCCAAGAATTTTGAAAAACACAGTAACAAAAACACAGTAACAAACTTCGTAGTTGGTTTTATCTGCAGCTTCAGTGAAAACAAAACGTTCAGAGAACTTGTTCAAGGCAACAGCAATGAACACACTAGTTCTATTGAGAAAAGTATCAACGTTTTATGAAACAAGAATGTGTTTACTACAGAAAAATAGAATTCCCTTCATATTTAATAGACAAATTCTTTATATGGTTTGATATAGTTTGTTCAAAATTTTCATTAAAGCTTTCATGCTAACATTCTTTCATGCAAACCCTGCCTTTGATTTGTTGTAGTATGTAGATATTTCTGACCAAGTAATCCCAGTATGTCTATAATCAAACTGTAACCCTTTCGCACGTACGATCACACCGGCGTGATTAGAACGGTCAGCGCATCACGTGATCAACTGCTAAATTCAATGGGAGCGGCGGCGGCACTGGTCATATACAACAACTATTCAGTGTTTTCAATCGCATAATGTTCATTTTAGGTTTTAAACATATAAATACACATATAGCCAACCAGCAAAACAATACATTTGGAGTTTGTAAAATACACACTAGACACGTTTACATGCACACTTTTTTTGTCAGTCCGTTGGAAAGATTCAGTGGACTTTTTACGTGAGACGTTATCTAAACCAATCTGGTGTTAACATATGCTGACGCTTTCGATCGCAATCAATTTGTAACATGTGCGCTCACTTTTTCTGCCGCATCAAAATGTCGACTTGGTCCTCTCCAGCAGCTGGAATGCGTTCCCGGTTGTCATAGCAAATCTCGAACGGCCATCACGACTTGTACGGTTTTATGAAAGCTGTTTATTTGTTGTTAAGTGTAAGAATCATCACAGTAAAAGGCGCAGTTGAAGTAAAAAGTGCCTGCACAAACGCTGTCAAGATGAGATGGTGTAGCCAGGCAATGTCTTTATCATTATATCAACATTATCTTCATAACTTGCTACGAAATAAAACGTTTTACACCTTTCCTCTCTTGACAGCATTATAGCCTGGTGTGAGCGTGATGTGCACTCTTCAGTTGTGGAGGTGCATGCTGTATATCGCGTCACAGAAGGACGTACACTCAAAAGTAATCGGATCAGGTCGAATTTTTAATTTGATCGTTTCATGAAGAGGTGCAGTAATAATCTTGTCTATTATAAGTAGACAAGTTTCATTCATATCAGATGCACATTGTGTAAGTAACTTTTTAAAGTTTTCTCTCTTTTTCTCTCAATTCACCAATCACTTACTTTCATGTATTTCGGGAGAAGTGGATGAATTTACGTGCTGTAAATCCAATAGATCCGATTCTCTGAACTGCGGCACAAACTAAAATGGCGTTGCACATATAACTCAACTAACGCAATCATTATAAGGATGTTTAAACAACAGCAGTAGTGTGACTGGTGTGTCACGTGACAAGTAATGATGCGCCACCACGGAAACAATAAAGTGATACATTCTAAATTGCTTTGAAAAACTCACGCTGGGGGGGTCATTCAGAAGATTTTAAACTTGTGTAAAAGGGTTAAAATCTCACTACCGTGACTTGATATAGCATCATATCATAGGGGTTGAATACCCTCAGATTTCATTCGATAATTTTTGTGTAAGTCGAACTGACACGTCAAGATTCTGTGGGTTTTAGTTCTTTTAAAAACAGAAAGATATACTTATAAACTTTCAGTTTTTAAGCTATTTTATTGATGAATCACAGAGCAGCGTTGATAGTAAAATTGTACACTACTGAATATTTCTGTGTGCACAATCTGCACTTGATACTGTGTTTGTATGTTATACAACAGCGCATTAGTTTAGAAGAGTGATTTACTTGCCTGTACGACAAACTATTTAAAACATTCACCTGATCAATGTGTATCCAGATGGTATAAACAAACATATCGTGGGGAGCACTCTCAGAGTGTGCATTTCTATGTCATCTTGTGCCATAAAACTGGGCTTAAACTTGTATTTATCTGTTTTCACCTTAGATCTGAAGCCGCTAAAAGAGATTCAAGAGCTGAATGATGTAAAGGAAGAGGAACTTGATGGAACTGGGGAAAGCGATCCTAGCTGCTCGCAGACTGAAAACACTTCGTCGCAAAAAAGCACTCAAAAGACGGGGGGTAGATGTGATTTCACCTGTCTTCAGTGTGGAAAGAGTTTCAAACAAAGTGAAAACCTTAAAGCTCACATGAGAATTCACAATGGAGAGAGTCCTTACACCTGCCAACTGTGTGGAGCAGGTTTCAAAGGAAAAGGAAACCTTAAAGCTCACATGAGGATTCACACTGGAGAGAAGCCTTACACCTGCCAAGAGTGTGGGAAGAGTTTTACACATCAAGGAACGCTTAATGATCACAAAATAGTTCACACTGGAGAAATGCCTTTCATATGTGATTGTTGTGGAAAGCGTTTCAAACGTAAAATAAACCTTAATACTCACATGAAGCTTCACTTGCAAGAGTTTAAATGTCATCAGTGTGGATTGAATTTCACAGACCGCGATCAGCTTAAGGATCATGTATTAACTCACACTGGAGAGAAGCGTTTCATGTGCCCTCACTGTGGAAGGACTTGCTCAAGCAAATCAAACCTTGAGATTCATGTGAGACTTCACACTGGAGAGAAGCCATTCACCTGCGAACAGTGTGGAAAAGGTTTCAACGAAAAAGGAACCCTTAAAATCCACATGAGGCTTCACACTGGAGAGAAACCTTTCATGTGTCTTCAGTGTGATATGAGTTTCACATATCAAAGAGACCTGAAGCGTCATTTGCAAGTTCATCCTGGAAATAGCAGTGTTATGATTGGTCTTCCGTTACCAGAGCGTGTCAGAAACAAAAGGCCCTTTGTGAAACTCAACTCTGGAGGCTTCCTAAATCCTCAGCGAATGTACACAATTAAAGACAGCTACGATGACGAAGTCCCCCATTGACCTCGCAGAGATCTGAGTAGCAACCCAACTGATATACAGCCAGTGGGCCATGACAGTTGTCTAAGATTGAACATTGATCTGGGGAGTCTGCTCCGTATTTTATATTGCACAAGAGGCGTGATCAACGGGCATAGTTCAAATGACTCCGTATGCTATTGGATAGTCCTTCAACCAATCAGACCACAAGAGGGGCGATCAACGGGCATAGTTCAAATGACTCTGTATGTAATTGCATAGTCCTTCAACCAATCAGACCATGAGAGTGTGATCAAAGGGCATAGTTCAAATGACTCTGTACGTAATTGGATAGTCCTTCAACCAATCAGACCATGAGAGCGTGATCAAAGGGCATAGTTCAAATGACTCTGTACGTAATTGGATAGTCCTTCAACCAATCAGACCTCAAGAGCGTGATCAAAGGGCATAGTTCAAATGACTCTGTACGTAATTGGATAGTCCTTCAACCAATCAGACCATGAGAGCGTGATCAAAGGGCATAGTTCAAATGACTCTGTATGTAAGTGGTTAGTCCTTCAACCAATCAGACCTCAAGAGCGTGATCGAAGGGCATAGTTCAAATGACTCTGTATGTAATTGGATAGTCCTTCAACCAATCAGACCTCAAGAGCGTGATCAAAGGGCATAGTTCAAATGACTCTGTACGTAATTGGATAGTCCTTCAACCAATCAGACCTCAAGAGTGTGATCAAAGGGCATAGTTCAAATGACTCGGTAAGTAATTGGATAGTCCTTCAACCAATCAGACCATGAGAGCGTGATCAAAGGGCATAGTTCAAATGACTCTGTATGTAATTGGATAGTCCTTCAACCAATCAGACCTCAAGAGCGTGATCAACGAGCATAGTTCAAATGACTCTGTACTTAATTGGATAGTCCTTCAACCAATCAGACCTCAAGAGCGTGATCAATGGGCATAGTTCAAATGACTCTGCACGTAATTGGATAGTCCTTCAACCAATCAGACCTCAAGAGCGTGATCAAAGGGCATAGTTCAAATGACTCTGTATGTAATTGGATAGTCCTTCAACCAATCAGACCATGAGAGCGTGATCAAAGGGCATAGTTCAAATGACTCTGTACGTAATTGGATAGTCCTTCAACCAATCAGACCTCAAGAGCGTGATCAACGAGCATAGTTCAAATGACTCTGTACGTAATTGGATAGTCCTTCAACCAATCAGACCATGAGAGCGTGATCAAAGGGCATAGTTCAAATGACTCTGTATGTAATTGGATAGTCCTTCAACCAATCAGACCTCAAGAGCGTGATCAACGAGCATAGTTCAAATAACTCTGTACTTAATTGGATAGTCCTTCAACCAATCAGACCATGAGAGCGTGATCAAAGGGCATAGTTCAAATGACTCTGTACGTATTTGGATAGTCCTTCAACCAATCAGACCTCAAGAGCGTGATCAACGAGCATAGTTCAAATGACTCTGTATGTAATTGGACAGTCCTTCAACCAATCAGACCTCAAGAGCATGATCAACGAGCATAGTTCAAATGACTGTACGAAATTGGATAGTCCTTCAGCCAATTAGACCAACGATCTATCACTTCTCTATCAGTCATTTTGTTAAACCCGCCAGTAGGGAGCCAGTTTGATTGTGATTGGTCCCTAAAAATTTGTAAAAGAAGCAGGATAGGAATATGTACAGGTTTCCAGCCTGAGCTGCAGGTCGAAATCAAATTGCAGGCAGATAAGGCTGGGTTTACTCAGTCTACCGTGACGGACCACCGTTGGCAAAGTTTACGGACACTGCCCGCGGTTCACCGCTTTTTTCTCGTAGTTTTTCTAGTGGACCATCAGCGATAGCCAGCACTTTTCTGACAGTGCTGAGCCGCTGGTTTATTCTTAATTCTTACTGGTGACTTTTATATTTTATTTGATATTTAGATTTCTATTTTGTCTATTTTGTTCTGTATCAAATAGAATGTGATTTATCATTGATTGAGATCTGGCAGCAGAAGCATATTTTGTTCCTCTGGGGTGAACGATCCGTGGACAGCTTTTCCAGCGCATGAAATCCCCCATGTTCCAGCAAACCATTGAGAATGCGGGACAATGATTAACAACAGAGCAAATGCGCCAAAACTGCAGTGGATCCTCTTACCCGAGACATCTGTTAACTGGGATATTTGAAAAAATATATAAATAAATGACACTCCTTATCCTCATATTTTGATTGTTTTTGGAAACTTGTAGGGTTTTTTAATAATAATAATAAACCTACACATATTGTCCACCACTGTATGTTTTGGTGTGGTCAGTGCTACAATAGTGCTATTTAAGACCCTTCTTACTGTGCACTGATGGCCCCAAGTCACCACCGGTGCACGGCTGCATTTTTAGTAACCAAAAATATGTTTATTACTGTCAGTTCTGCAGTTAGAGCATTGATCTGAGTTGGAGACATTATTAAATTAAACTAGGTCACTTACAAAAAGCATACCTTGATGATCAAACTCCTTTACATCATAATCTTAACTCCAATACATTATATTTTCATTGGAAAGTGTGTGGTCTCCTCCTCTCTGCTGCCATCTTGTTCCTTCTTCAGCATCAGTGCCACAAGAGTCACCTGCTGTAAAAACTGAAAGGGGTGCTGACTGTTCAACATCCAGGGGATTATGGCAGGAGTTCGACACACATATGTTGACTTTTCAGGGGAATCGCACATCATATATGGATGCATACATTAATATGCAGGCATATGGAAGAAAAGCTGATCCCAAGGAGTATGCTATGGTGGAAAATAAGAGCACATTTCCACCCCTCAACAATCTTGCAAAAAAATACCTGGGAACTGTCGCAACCTCTGTTCCAGCAGAGAGGATGTTTTCTAAGGCAGAAGAGACAATTGGTCAGGGGGGAAATCTGCAGGAATAAGATCAAGTAAAACATACAGCTATTCAAATAAAACAAAAAATACCAATTAAAACCATGGTATCATTAGTTCATGGTATCATTAGTAGTTTCAGTGCTGTGGAGTTTACGTAATCCTGATTGAAGGGGGTCATAAAGATTGTTTAGGGTAAGATGGGAATGCAATTGTGTAGCAACAATTTGCTCTAAAATTTTGCAGAGAAAGCGGAGATCGGAAATGGGACGGAAATTATTAAGGTATGGCAATGTTGACGTTGCTTTTCCTAAACACTAATCTAAAGCTTAAAGATGAGGAAAACTTTATTAACAATTACACTGAAATATCTGTAGGAAATATATTGCAGAAAGAAAAAATAGGCTTAAAATTAAGAAATGCACAATTTATGTTGTTGGTATTTTATTTTATTCAATATTTTAATTGTTTAGAGCTAAATATTTGATGATTCTTAGTAATCCATGACAAGATCAAGACAGTTGCACACTCTTATCTGTATTTCATGTTGCATATCCATGAAAATTAGAGCAGGTGTGTTAAAATGAGTGACTTTTAAAATGTCAACAGCAACTCAATTTGAAGTTAAAACACAACGCTTACTAAAGTAGGTAACTATACATATATACAAAGTGTTTATATACAGTCATTATGAATTGTACAGGCTTTATTTTGCTAAACTGCATGTTGCTGTGTGCCATGTTAAAAAGAAGAGTATTTGATGTTTTGTGATACTGAATCAACGTTATAGCTGATTTTGTAAAGATATATGCACTTCTCATCTTTTTAAAAATGTTTTTTTTTAGAACAAACAATAAAACAACAATAAAACCTTTCAGCATACAAATACATGTATCAACGCGTGTATGCATATGACTTCGTTTATTCTCGCATTATAGCCCTTACGAAAATGAACCATGGCTTTTCTACTCTAACCATAGTTTAACCATGGTATTTGTGGTAAAATTGTGGTTATATGATTGGTAATCAATTAGCCAAAAAAATGGTTATTACACTTTTACTATAAAATGGTTATTTTTCATTAGGGAGTGACTTTATTTCTTAGATGGTTTTATTTGTTTATTTTTGTTATTGCTTGGCCCTAATCCTCTTAGCTTTGCTAATGATCTTTCATATAAAAAGCTTTAAACTAAAGAAACTAAAGAAAAAGGTTTCTGCACCCATTTTGCCTTTTAGACAAAGTTTGGCGCTATGACGTCATAAGGCCAGCAGATGGCGGTATTGCACCTGCCAAACGCCATTAAAAAAATCAAGAAGACGTCATAAGGATGCGCCACGCTTCTGCATCTGTTGTGATTCTGCTGAAGGTCTGTGGCTTTTATGCTTTTAAATCAATGCAAGCTCCGTTTTTACAATAACTGTAAAATTAATTTATCACTACTGGATGTAAGATAGAAATGCTCTAAGGTCAATAAATATTATTACGTACGTCTCAGTTTGCTACCTACATCCTGTATCATAAACGTGAACGTGAGTCCCAAAGTTCAGTCAAGCTAGAAAACAAGCAATCTACCTGAGGGGAGATCAAAGAGAGAAGTCGTCTTTCCCTATTGTAAGAAACAATCGTCATTGTAAAAGCGCTATATAAATAAAGTTGATTGATTGATTAATTGATTAAGTTAGTGTTGTTAAAAACATTTTACATTTAAATAACTTCTAGCATAATCTTCATCTTCATTGTTGAAACTAAATCAGCAATAAAACGTTTCAACTCATTTATACATGGTTGCAACAACAATGAATTCAAATTAAGTGGCATTGTTTATAACAGTATAACTGACCATCGTTCATGCTTTAAACTTTTATGCCATATGTATCTTCCTGACAAAAAAAGAAAGAAAATAAAGTGTATAATTTTGAATTCTTTTTAGAATTAAATTGTAGATTTAATTCTAAAATTTTAAATTAGGTAGGTTATGCAAAAGACATTAAAGTTTATGTCTGAGAACCTTTTATACACATCACCACACAGACACTGAAATAAAACGCACCGTGTGGTACATAGGGTTGGGTGTTGTTTGAAATCTTTTTAGCGATTCCGAATTTCAATTCCAATAAGGTATGTGTATATATATATATATTAGTGATGCAAAGTCTGATTCATTTCTGCGAACCGCTTCTTTTCGGACAGTTCGGCTCAATGAACCAGTTTAAAAAGCCGATTCATAGGTTCCTGGCGTCATCATGCAATGATGTCACTATGCATTTATTTTATGCATTTCTCAGTGTCATGTTATATCAAGGAAACATTGAAATAAAGTAATCTGTGTCAGTGCATATCGAAACAATTGAATAAAGTTATTTGCGTGTGTGCATTTTGCTTATTGCCTTTCATTCACATTAGTTACTGGTGTTTGCTCACAGTTAATTCATTTATCAACTGAAATCATAGAACGAGTAAACCATACGTATCAACTCCTTGTTTAATATACTTATAAGCTCGAAATTGATTTGAAATATAATCTGCACGTTCAAAACTACAGTAAAAAAAATTGTTTTAATGAAATGAAGACCTATTTAATAAAACCAGTTCACTTAGGTTAGTGGTGTTTGTGGTTACAGTTTCATTCGCAAATCAGAAACAATTGACCAATATTGAGTAGCCTAGATCTTGGATAAGATTCCTATACGTTTCGCAAATACAACACACATTACAGACATGCATAAACACAAATATGTTATATGTAAGTAGCCTATAATAAACCTTAAAAACTTATACATTTCACTTTGAATTTAAAATATAATCTCCACAATAAACTACAGTAACAACATTTATTTAAATCTTTCGATAGAAAGGTCTTTGCAGGTTTCAATAAAATTGTATTTAATAACTAGTCATAATGAGCATATTTCCAGTACGTGCCTCGCATCGCCAACTCAATCATCAGAATCCTCGCAAACTTCGACAGCTGGTTGAACGGGCGCATTCGGTTCCTTTTGAGTCCTCAGTAATCCTCAACAAACTTCGACAGCTGGTTGAACCGGCTCTTTCGGTTCCTTTTGAGTCCTCAGTAATCCTCGCAAACTTCAACAGCTGGTTGAACCGGCTCATTCGGTTCCTTTTGAGTCCTCAGTAATCCTCAACAAACTTCGACAGCTGGTTGAACCGGCGCATTCGGTTCCTTTGAGTCCTCAGTAATCCTCAACAAACTTCGACAGCTGGTTGAACCGGCTCTTTCGGTTCCTTTTGAGTCCTCAGTAATCCTCGCAAACTTCAACAGCTAGTTGAACCGGCTCATTCGGTTCCTTTTGAGTCTTCAGTAATCCTCAACAAACTTCGACAGCTGGTTGAACCGGCGCATTCGGTTCCTTTGAGTCCTCAGTAATCCTCGCATACTTCAACAGCTGGTTGAACCGGCTCATTCGGTTCCTTTTGAGTCCTCAGTAATCCTCGCAAACTTCAACACCTGGTTGAACCGGCTCATTCGGTTCCTTTTGAGTCCTCAGTAATCCTCAACAGCTAGTTGAACCGGCTCATTCGGTTCTTTTTGAGTCCTCAGTAATCCTCAACAAACTTCGACAGCTGGTTGAACCGGCGCATTCGGTTCCTTTTGAGTCCTCAGTAATCCTCAACAAACTTCAACAGCTGGTTGAACCGGCGCATTCGGTTCCTTTTGAGTCCTCAGTAATCCTCGCAAACTTCAACAGCTGGTTGAACCGGCTCATTCGGTTTCTTTTGAGTCCTCAGTAATCCTCGCAAACTTCAACACCTGGTTGAACCAGCTCATTCGGTTCCTTTTGAGTCCTCAGTAATCCTCAACAGCTAGTTGAACCGGCTCATTCGGTTCTTTTTGAGTCCTCAGTAATCCTCAACAAACTTCGACAGCTGGTTGAACCGGCTCTTTCGGTTCCTTTTGAGTCCTCAGTAATCCTCGCAAACTTCAACAGCTAGTTGAACCGGCTCATTCGGTTCCTTTTGAGTCCTCAGTAATCCTCAACAGCTAGTTGAACCGGCTCATTCGGTTCTTTTTGAGTCCTCAGTAATCCTCAACAAACTTCGACAGCTGGTTGAACCGGCGCATTCGGTTCCTTTTGAGTCCTCAGTAATCCTCAACAAACTTCAACAGCTGGTTGAACCGGCGCATTCGGTTCCTTTTGAGTCCTCAGTAATCCTCGCAAACTTCAACAGCTGGTTGAACCGGCTCATTCAGTTTCTTTTGAGTCCTCAGTAATCCTCCCAAACTTCAACACCTGGTTGAACCAGCTCATTCGGTTCCTTTTGAGTCCTCAGTAATCCTCAACAGCTAGTTGAACCGGCTCATTCGGTTCTTTTTGAGTCCTCAGTAATCCTCAACAAACTTCGACAGCTGGTCGAACTGGCGCATTCAGTTCCTTTTGAGTCCTCAGTAATCCTCAACAAACTTCGACAGCTGGTTGAACCCGCGGATTCGATTCCTTTTGAGTCCTCAGTAATCCTCAACAAACTTCGACAGCTGGTTGAACCGGCGTATTCGGTTCCCTTTGAGTCCTCAGTAATCCTCGCAAACTGCAAAAGCTGGTTGAACCGGCACATTCGGTTCCTTTTGAGTCCTCAGTAATCCTCAACACCTGGTTGAACCGGCTCATTCGGTTCCTTTTGAGTCCTCAGTAATCCTCTGCAAACTTCGACACCTGGTTGAACAGGCTCATTCGGATCCTTTTGAGTCCTCGGTAATCCTCGGCAAACTTCGACAGCTAGTTGAACCGGCTCATTCGGTTCCTTTTGAGTCCTCGGTAATCCTCAACAAACTTCGACACCTGGTTGAACAGGCTCATTCGGTTCCTTTTGAGTCCTCGGTAATCCTCTGCAAACTTCGACAGCTAGTTGAACCGGCTCATTTGGTTCATTTTGAGTCCTCGGTAATCCTCTGCAAACTTCGACACCTGGTTGAACCGGCGCATTCGGTTCCTTTTAAGTCCTCTGTAATCCTCTGCAAACTTCGACAGCTAGTTGAACCGGCGCATTCGGTTCCTTTTGAGTCCTCGGTAATCCTCTGCAAACTTCGACACCTGGTTGAACCGCGCATTCGGTTCCTTTTAAGTCCTCTGTAATCCTCTGCAAACTTCGACAATTGGTTGAACCGGCTCATTTGGTACCTTTTAAATCCTCTGTAATCCTCTGCAAACTTCGACAGCTGGTTGAACCGGCTCATTTGGTTCCTTTTGAGTCCTCAGTAATCCTCAACAGCTAGTTGAACCGGCTCATTCGGTTCTTTTTGAGTCCTCAGTAATCCTCAACAAACTTCGACAGCTGGTTGAACGGCGCGATTCGGTTCCTTTTGAGTCCTCAGTAATCCTCAACAAACTTCGACAGCTGGTTGAACCCGGCGCATTCGGTTCCTTTTGAGTCCTCAGTAATCCTCAACAAACTTCGACAGCTGGTTGAACCCGCGCATTCGGTTCCTTTTGAGTCCTCAATAATCCTCAACACCTGGTTGAACCGGCTCATTCGGTTCCTTTTGAGTCCTCAGTAATCCTCAACAAACTTCGACAGCTGGTTGAACCGGCGCATTCGGTTCCTTTTGAGTCCTCTGTAATCCTCTTCAAACTTCGACAGTTGGTTGAACCGGCTCATTCGGTTCCTTTTGAGTCCTCAGTAATCCTCAACACCTGGTTGAACCGGCTCATTCGGTTCCTTTTGAGTCCTCAGTAATCCTCAACAAACTTCGACAGCTGGTTGAACCGCGCATTCGGTTCCTTTTGAGTCCTCGGTAATCCTCTGCAAACTTCGACAGCTGGTTGAACCGGCTCATTCGGTTCCTTTTGAGTCCTCGGTAATCCTCGGCAAACTTCGACAGTTGGTTGAACCGGCTCATTCGGTTCCTTTTGAGTCCTCGGTAATCCTCTGCAAACTTCGACAGCTAGTTGAACCGGCGCATTCGGTTCCTTTTGAGTCCTCGGTAATCCTCTGCAAACTTCGACAGTTGGTTGAACCGGCTCATTCGGTTCCTTTTGAGTCCTCGGTAATCCTCTGCAAACTTCGACAGCTAGTTGAACCGGCTCATTCGGTTCCTTTGAGTCCTTGGTAATCCTCGCAAACTTCGACAGCTAGTTGAACCGGCTCATTCGGTTCCTTTTGAGTCCTCGGTAATCCTCTGCAAACTTTGACAGCTGGTTGAACCGGCTCATTCGGTTCCTTTTGAGTCCTTGGTAATCCTCTGCAAACTTCGACAGCTGGTTGAACCGGCTCATTTGGTTCCTTTTAAGTCTTCTGTAATCCTCTGCAAACTTCGACAGCTGGTTGAACCAGCGCATTCGGTTCCTCTTGAGTCCTCAGTAATCCTCGCAAACTTCAACACCTGGTTGAACCGGCACATTCGGTTTCTTTTGAGTCCTCGGTAATCCTCTGCAAACTTCGACACCTGGTTGAACCGGCGCATTCGGTTCCTTTTAAGTCCTCTGTAATCCTCTGCAAACTTCGACAGCTAGTTGAACCGGCTCATTTGGTACCTTTTAAATCCTCTGTAATCCTCTGCAAACTTCGACAGCTGGTTGAACCGGCTCATTTGGTACCTTTTAAATCCTCTGTAATCCTCTGCAAACTTCGACAGCTGGTTGAACCGGCTCATTTGGTTCCTTTTGAGTCCTCGGTAATCCTCTGCAAACTTCGACAGCTGGTTGAACCGGCTCATTCGGTTCTTTTTTAGTCGGACGTGCTACTTTGGCTCTTGCGTAATCAACCCAGAACTAATGTTCGATTAATGAACCAGCTCAAAAGAACGATTCGTTCAAGAACTGAACATCACCAATTTATATATGATTTTTCCCCACATTTATTCTAATTCTTGTTGCAAAATATTTAATTTGAGCTGACAAGCACAAACAAAAACAGACTAAAGAGCACTTGCACAAGGAACTTTTGCCTGTGGTTTAAAAATACCATAGCAAAAACAATTAACCTAACCTAATATACATTTAAGCATTATTGAAGACCAGTAAACACACTGCAATTACAGAACAAATTGAGCAAAGATATAATTGAAATAAACAGTGTTTTAAGATGTTCAGGTATCCGGGTACAACAAACGCAATCAAATGTAAAATAACACTGCACTTTATAAATAAAATATACATTACAGTGTTTCCCATGGGTTAAGAATTTACTTGTGGTGGTGGAGTGGCTCAGTGCAGTGCTTGATGAATGAACTAGTGAAACAAAGGTTTATGAACTTTGTTTATTACAAGAATATATTCCATCATTATATTCCATATTCCATCCATCACAAATAATGTAGAAGACAAATTATACTATGAGCATTGACAAATATTTTAATAATGAGATGATCTTCAGATTTCCAAAACTATTTCCAAAGTTGACAGTTTCTGTCCGAGCAATGCCTGTATGGATAGGCTTCAGGGCAGGTCCGATACTAATGCTTAAGCATGCAGCAAGGTGCTCCCCTTGAAGTTTATTTCACATGTCAGTTTTGATCGGTCACATACAACGTCTACAAAATAGTTTGTTACTTTGTGCAAAGCTGTTTTGTCCTTATGTTAAATATGATAAACTGGCATCTCTTCACTACTTTACATTAGCAATAATAAATTTAATCAGTAATTCGTGCATGTAAAAACTGTAGAACACTGTGGGTAGGGTTGGGTATCGTTTGGGCTTTTTTCAATACCGGTGCCAAACCGGTACTTTTAAAACGATACCAGTGCCTGATCCGATACTTTTTCAAAAATAAATGAATGAATTCATTAAAAAGAGAGACACAAAACGATGGTGGATGACATTAAAGAATGCTTTTTATTGAAAAAAAAAAGTTTAAATTGAACAATTTATTAAAAGTTTAAAGTATACTTAAGCATATAAATACTTATACAACAAATTCACAATAAAACCTAAGCCACCTTAATTCAACATTAAATAAGTTACAGTGCTAATAACAGCATAGTCTGTATTCTTGGTCTGCTACAAACCAGCTTCAAGTTTCAGCAGCTCTTTTGGAGAAAGATGACCATATTCTCTGGTTAATTTTTTTAGAACGCAACATTTCCTTATTGTTTCCATGGCGATGCATCATGCTTCTCACGTGACAGCAGCCAGAGCTGTCTGACCGATGTATCGGTTTATTTTAGTTTTTTCTTTTTTATTCAAAATATTCACAAACTTGTTAATGTCATGAACTATCTGATATTCTGATGTTCAAATATGTGTAAGTAAATGTGTTTTTTCATTTAAAACCCTCTAACTATCAATTATTTTAGTAATCGAGTATTCTACCGATTATTCTATCGATAAATCAATTAATCGGATAATAATTACTTTTTTCTTTATTAAAGAGCAATACTAAATATATAAGAGCAAATAAGACCGGTATCTTAAAGTTAACATCTAATTTGTTTTCTTTTTTGAAAAATAAAGTTTTATTGCTGAAATTGCATACTATTAATAACTGTGAAAATAACCTATTTTAATGCATTCAATTGCCATTTATAAAAATCTATTTCAAATTACTTTAAAAATGAAAACATAGTTCAGTCTAAAACTAAACCTACAACCAATAAACCAAAATAATATTAATATAAATAGCAATAATGCCTAAACATTGCATGTATGTTGTGCAACTTAACTTTAAAGTTTCAGCTTCAGTTCAGGCATGACAAGCCTTTACTGTCTTATGAAGGCTGTGAGGCTTTTGTAAGAAGCAAAAAATATTGAACAGGGAGGTAACTTCAAATAAAAACAAGAGTGGAGATGGTCATACTAGAGATGTGAGGATCAGCTCTAACGTCACCGAATCCGCTGTTAAAAACAAACCATCCATCTGCACCCGATCGTCACAAATTCAAATCCTCAGTGTAAGCGCGATGCTATCGTCACATATTAGCTACACTGAAGTAGGGTGCTTTAAAACAAATCTTCTTTGGCTTAATTACAGGTTTTAAATAACCTAAACGGGTTGACAACCTCTACATCACACGGAGGAGTAACTGCTGGAACATGAGCAAATGCGAGAGATGAGTTTGTGTTTAATTCAGATAAAGTAGCCTACATCGCACATACAGATCTACATTTTGAGCTAATCATATTCATCATTGTAGCACAGCTTGTTTTATTAAGTATGTAGCTATAAAATATGATTAAAGTGTGAGATTTAAATTACACAAATCAATGAAAGCACGAGCGCTACTCATCACAAACACACACACACACACACACGACACGTCACGTTACGTTACGTTACAGCTTGTTCTGATGTTTGAGCACCTAGCGTTGAGAACATTTTAATGGTGTATTTCGAAGATATTATCAAGTATATATCAATTATCATTAAAGATTTCACACACATCACAATGACGGTGATCCGTGTGCAAAGCTGCAAACTCCATCGCGTTCATGTGTTTGGAGTTGCTCGTATCTCCTCAGCTGCCACGCGAACTGCCGCAAATGAAACCTAAATGTTCAGTGTCGTATCCTGAAGCTCAACACAGAGTTGTCTTCATTTTGCGGTCTTTGATCTCGACATGAGCTGAAAACCAAAGTTAAAGAGCGACACATTCATTGCGTTTTTCCGTGAAATGAGTTCCGCGTCTCAATTAAAATCAACACATTACCGTATTTTCCGCACTATAAGGCACACCTTCAATGAATGGCCTATTTTAGAATATATCTGACTGCATATATAGGGCACACCAGATTATAAGGCGCATAGAAAAGAAGATACTGCAGTCAAGCGTTTGCATTATGCATCCACTAGATGGAGCTGTGCTAAAGGGAAGGTCAACAAAACAGTCAGATAAAGTCCTACTTTATCAGCCTTGCTAACTTTTCTCCCAAACGTGGAGGGGAACTTTTCCTTTATTCAGTAAACACGTAGCCTAATAAAAGAAACAGTCTGATACCACTAAATCAAACATTAGTGCATAACTCCACATTGTTCAGTTACGTATAACACGTAAAGCTCACTTTTTCAGTTCATTTCCTGTCCACGAATCCCTCGAATTCTTCTTCTTCAGTGTCCGAATTGAACAGTTGGGCGACTACGTCATCCAACCTGCCCGGCTCCCTCTCGTCATTATCCGAAAGCACAGTACCGGTGTTTACTGACTACAGCATCCAACCTGCCCGGCTCCCTCTCGGCATTATCCGAAAGCACAGTACCGGTGTTTACTGACTACAGCATCCAGCCTACCCGGCTCCCTCTCGGCATTATCCGAAAGCACAGTACCGGTGTTTACTGACTACAGCATCCAGCCTACCCGGCTCCTCTCGGCATTATCCGAAGCACAGTACCGGTGTTTACTGACTACAGCATCCAGCCTACCCGGCTCCTCTCGGCATTATCCGAAAGCACAGTACCGTGTTTACTGACTACAGCATCCAGCCTACCCGGCTCCTCTCGGCATTATCCGAAAGCACAGTACCGGTGTTTACTGACTACGGCATCCAGCCTGCCCGGCTCCCTCTCGCCATTATCCGAAAGCACAGGACCGGTGTTTACTGACTACAGCATCCAGCCTGCCCGGCTCCTCTCGTCATTATCCAAAGCACAGTACCGGTGTTGGTACTGTGCTGGTTTAGAAAGTTATAAACCGAAAAATCACAACATATGTTGACGTGATTTCTTATTATAGACTTGCCGGTAGATTTAGAGAATGTGAAGCTGACGTCACGTGTGTTGAAGTCTAGTCTGGTTTGTTTATATTGCTCTGTATTTCTGAGTTTAGGGCAGTATTTAGATTTTCTGTCGTGATTGTGAAAAATGGCGCTATTATAGGTCAGTCATGCTGCATCAAGAATTGCCACAGGAACTAACTTCATTGTTCAGGGAGAAAACTGGACACTGAAATACACTTTTCCACCTTTTCTACATGTAAAAAAACACTAAGGGAAACAGGCTGAGGAGGTGACGGGAAGACGCCGGATAGCAAATCTAGTAAAAATGTCACTGATTAAACCCACTGCATATCACTCAATAAAATAATCACATTGCTGAGTGTTTTTGAAAGTTTTCTATTTTGTTTGGTTTGGTTTAATAATTAACAGTAGATTTGTAGAGCCCGACCGATTTACTGATTATGCCGCAGATATGCCACTGATATGAACGCGCGCCCAAGCATGTCCACGCATCTTGTCGAGTATCATCGTAAACGTAACTCAGAATTCCATGTAATGATTTTAACTGGTTTTTATACTGAATTAAAATTAATTGAGCTAAAATTACTGAAAATTCACTACATCTTTTTATGAGTAACAACCTTTGTTTGGTGTCTATTTTTCAGAGACTTCATTAAAATAAAGTTAAGATAACTTACCTGAATTAGGCCCTGAAGGAAACAGCCGTTCAGCATGTGCAGTTGATCCAGTTTGCCGCGCTGGATGACGAGTCAACGACGTGCGCATCTGTTACCACTGTGAAATTTTATAGAAGAGCTTAAGTATGGGAAACACTGCATTACAGATATATAGTCACAAAAGATATTCAGTCAAGAACAACAAGTACATTTTCTCTCTTTCGTTGTTTGATTAACGTTATTATAAAGACAGTAGCAATATTAGGCTGCTGTCACTTTAAGAGCTGCACGGATCAATATACTGTTGCGCACGCACAAGCAACTATTGCTGTCACTTAAGACATAACCCACAGATATTTTGTGTGCATTTGTCCGTTCAGGTGCAAAAATATGTGAACGTGAACTCAGTTCAGTATCATGCACTAAACCGTATGAGAGGTGGCTTTCTGTGTGCACATTTTGGATGCGTGAGAAAACGGAGTGAGTCTTATTGCACTTGAATCAAATAACAATTTCTGTGTTCACATTTTAATGTGAAACGGAATCGAAGTGCACGTGTCTAATTGAATACCTGGTTCTTGGACATTTGAAACCGGTTCTCGATCCCCAACCCTAGTGGTACAGAATAAGGGACACTTTAAATATTTGTATTTTGAGTGCTGTATTTTCCTGAACCAAGATTGTCCCTTATTTTCTTTTTCTGCATTTGGCAACCCTAAAATGGATTCATCCAATACTGATCTATTAAATGTAATTCACTAATTATTAAATACCAAATATAAATCATAAGTAACTATGTTGTAAAGTGTCTGTATAGTCTGTCTTTATTAATTGTTAACGCTATATTTTAACCCTCAATCTGACTGACTTACCAGTGTGCTGACTATTGAACTAGAGAGCTGACTGAGACAACCCAGAGATTGCGTTTAAATTAATTTTTTTCTTTCTGTTCATTATTCTCATCTTAATCATGACAGATTGTTCAAACACAGAAGAACTCCTGGTGAAGCGACTGAGATCCAAGTGACACTATTATAAAGATGGCTGTTATTAAAGAGGAGATTGAAGATATGAAGATTGAAGAAACATTCAGAGTGAAACAAGAAGATACTGAGGAACAAACAAAGATGGCGTTTATTAAAGAGGAGAGTGAAGACTTCAGGATTGAAGAAACATTCAGTCTGAAACAAGAAGATACAGAGGAACAAACAGGTTGGTTTCATTCTCAAAGCTGAACTCAGTCATTTTAACCTTAATAAGATGTCGTATGAGTGTCCTAACTAAAGTGGTTTAATTTGAGAAGATCCTACTTCCATGTTGGAAATTAGTTATAGGCCTTTATCACAGTCCATATTGTCACATCCTATTTTTGCATTATACTACTAGCCATTATTTTCTACAGTATAATGCAATCCAAACACAGAGGATATGACTCGTTTACGAGGATCAAACCAGTTATTTTTGAATAATCATCTATGGGCTGGAAATGTTCTTCTTTTAAACAACTTCAATTTGATCTAATTGTAGTAAGTGCATGAAAAATTGCGAACGTAAAGTGTTAATATAGACTTTCCCCCCATACTGGGCCATACTTGCCGATAACCGATTAATCAACCGAAATATTTTTTAAATGGATACTGGATAAAACACAAACTTAACACTCCAAGTAAAACATTGCTTTAAAACTGTTTTACAAATAAACTGTACTGAACCATTAAAAATGTGCTAAATGAAGTATATATATATATATATATATATATATATATATATATATATATATATATATATACACACACACAAACACACTCACACACACACACACACACAGTGGGGCAAAAAAGTATTTAGTCAGCCACCAATTGTGCAGGTTTTCCCACTTAAAAAGATGCGAGAGGCCTGTAATTTTCATCATATGTTTACTTCAATTATTAGAGACAGAATGAGAAAAAAAAAATCCAGAAAATCACATTGTCTGATTTTTTAAAGAATTTATTTGCAAATTATGGTGGAAAATAAGTATTTGGTCACCCACAAAAAAGCAAGATTTCTGTCTCTCACAGACCTGTAACTTCTTCTTTAAGAGACTCCTCTGTCCTCCACTGTTACCTGTATTAATGGCACCTGTTAAAACTCATTATCAGTATAAAAGACACCTGTCCACAACCTCAAACAGTCAGACTCCACTATAGCCAAGACCAAAGAGCTGCAAAAATGCCCAATTGGTGGCTGACGAAATACTTTTCTGCCCCACTGTGTATATATACAGTACAGTACAGAGGACCTAATACTGAGCCCTATGCAAACAAAGTGTTAGAGGTCAGATAATACCAGTGTTAATTTCGTTAACGAAGACGATGACGAAAAATATTCGTCAACGCCCACTTTTTCTGTGACTAAAACGAGACGTTGACAAGCTAAACTAATATCTGATGATAAAAACTATGACGAAACGTATGCCGTTTCTTGTTAACAAGACGAGACGGGACTATAATGTTATTTGAGGAATGTCGGACATTAAAAACACATGATCTCTTCAAATGCTGTCTTTCAAAAATGTGCGTCCGTCAAGGAATGTGTCTGCATTATCTGATCTCTCTGAATCTGACAGCCGCAGCAGACGTCACAAGTACGGGTGGTCTAGGCAACCAAATCTCGAACTAGCGAGCTCTATATGCAACGCAGCGTTCTCGTGTAGACTCATTTGAAAATGGCCACGCAAAGAACGATCTTCGATAGGAATAAATGTCAAAAAAGTACAAACTTAAAAGACAGAGCAGAGATCGAGTTAGTCAGTAAAATCCCCAGCCAACAGGTAATTTTACTAAAGCAAGTTGATGGGCACATTGAAGCAGGTAAAAACACAGCGCCATCGTCCCCACCGATTTTAGGTTAGTTTGATTATAAACCTGATGGATGTATATTGCTTTTTATGTTTGAACAAACTCTAGCCTATATAAAGCTTAAGGTGCCGGTTGAAATATTTCAATCGTGTTGCGCCATCATCATGTAAGCTTATCATTTTACGCTTTTTAATCATTGTGTTTAAAACATTCAGACACATTAAGCAGCGAGGGAGAATTAATTCAGGTTAATGCGCATGTTAAATTAGACCTGATACGCGCGGCGCACCTCATACAGCGCATGAGTTCCTTTCGTGCCTTGTGCTTGAACGTTCAAATACGCTTAGTGTCAAAATCTTTGTCTTTGAGTGTCCTCGTACACTTAGTCATTTGTGTCTTTAAATAAATGTTAACAGTTTACAATAAAACATGTGTAGTAGTGGGATCCTGGTAGACTATTAATGAGGTCTTAAAGGTATAGTTCACCCCAAAATGAAAAGTCTATTATCATTTACTCACCCTTAAGTGATAAAGGGATATGTAGCATTGCATAAGTGCTACTAACTAAGAGTGCAATGTCAATACAACCTGATTTAAATTTCGCACAAGCTTAATTGAATTGGTCTAAAATAGAGAAAAATTATAATGAACATTTTTGTCTAAAGACTAGATATAAAAAAGCTACCAAAAATAATGTTGGTAACGGCAGTTTGACTAAAAATAATGACTAAAAATGCAGTTACTTTTCATCGACTAAAACTAGACAAAAACTATGAAAGACAAAATGACTAAAATGTGACTAAGACTAATAAGCATTTTTGTCTGAAGACGAAGACTAAGACTAAATCGGAAATGGCTGTCAAAATTAACACTGGATAATACCCAAACTATGCTAACAGTTATCGACAAATGCCAACATGATTCTCAAGCTATTCAAAAGAATGTTGTGGGCTATGTTGTCAAAAAATCTAATAGTGTGTCATTGGTTTTGATGGTAAACTGGTGTTAACTTGTATTTAATTTATACTTCTTTTTTTAGCTTTAGACCTGATGGGACTGAAAGAGGAAAGTCAAGAACTGAATAAAATAGAAGAGAAATATCAAAAAAATGAGAAACATGTCACAACTACACAAAAATCCATACAAACTGAAATGACTTCCTCACGAAAAAGAGCAGCAAAGAGAGAATTTAACAGTTCCTTCACCTGCTGTCAGTGTGGAAAGTGTTTCAATCAAAAACATAACCTTGAAGTCCACATGAGAATTCACACTGGAGAGAAGCCTTTCACCTGCAAGCATTGTGGAAAAAGTTTCACTCACAAAGGACACCTTAATTCCCACATGCCAAGTCACACTGAAGAAAAGCCGTTCACGTGTGATCAGTGTGGAAAGCGTTTTAAACGTAAAATAACCCTTAAAAAGCACATAAGGATTCACTCAGGAGAGCACCTCTTCACATGTGATCAGTGTGGGAAGCTTTTTAAAAGTAATGTAACCCTTAAAAACCATATGAGGATTCACTCAGGAGAGAACTGTTTTACATGCAATCATTGTGGAAAGAGTTTCAGTACTAAAGATAGCCTCAAGAGGCACATGACGCTTCACATTGAAAGTAAGCCTGACACGAAACTTCACACTGAAAGTAAGCCTTATACATGCAAAGAGTGCGGCAAAAGTTTCACATATAAAGCACACCTTGATTTGCACACGAGAAGTCACACTGGAGAAAGGCCTTTCACCTGCAAACACTGCGGGAAGAGCTTCAGAGTTAAAGGAAGCCTTCAGACTCACATGAGAATTCACACCGGAGAGAAGCCGTTCACATGTGATCAGTGTGGAAACAGTTTCAGACATAAATCAACCCATGATTCACACATGAGAAGTCACACTGGAGAGAGCCCTTATACCTGCAAACTGTGTGGGAAGAGCTTCTCATATAAAACAACCTTAAAGGCCCACATGAGAAGTCACACTGGAGAGAGTCCTTACACCTGCAAACTGTGCGGGAAGAGCTTCTCACAAAATGGAAACCTTAAGATTCATATGAAATCTCACACAGGAGAGAAACCATTCATGTGTGTCGAGTGTGGGAAACGTTTTACACGTAAGCGAGCCGTTAATTTCCACATGAAGAAGTTTCACTCTGGAGAAGAATGTTTTAAATGTCAACAGTGTGGACAGAGTTTCCCAGACAAGAAAAGCCTTAACAAGCACATACGAATTCACTCCGGAGAGGAGACATTCATGTGCCAGCAGTGTGGAAAGAGTTTCAGATTTAAGGGAAACCTTAAGACTCACATGAGAGTTCACACTGGAGAGAAGCCTTTCACGTGCTCTCACTGTGGAAAGAGTTTCAACCAGAAAGTAAGCCTTGACGTTCACATGAGGCTTCACACTGGAGAGAAGCCTTTCACATGTGCTCAGTGTGAGAAGAGTTTCACATATCGAAGAGACTTGAAACGTCATTTGCAAACTCATTCAAGAAAGAAACTGCAGGGCTCTGAACGTGGCAAGAGGTCTACAAAAAGGAGCACGTTGAAAAACGATCTGTGCATTCACTCTGGAAAAAGGCGATTTAATTGTGATCGGTGTAATAAAACATTTCTTTTGCCATCACACTTGCAGATACACCTGAAAAGCCATGCAGACGTGAGACGCTATTCTTGTTCTTTGTGTGGAAAGAGATTTAAATGGCTTGGCCATTTTAAATGGCATCAGAAAATACGTATCTGTGTGAAACTAAGGCTACGTTCACACCACAGCTGAATGTGGGCCAAATATGACTGTCCATCTTTCATTACTATTGCATTCTTCACCTCTTTATACATTTTGCCTTTATATTTTTTTGCCATATACTTATGAACCATGACCATCTGCTTTGATTGTAGTTCATTGGTTCTCAAACTTTTTTTCCAAATACAATGGGCTCAAGGCAAAAACAAAAACTTGAAAACAGCGTCTCCTCTACATGCCCACAACACTAACCAAACTCTTCCAGGCCTCACCTACAACCACATTGTTTGATGGCAAGTCAGTTTATAATGTATTCACATACAGCCAATGAAGACCGTAGGGTGGCACGATGAAAATTTGTTACAAACCTTACTGACACAATGTGTGTAAATGATCAAAAATAAAAGGGCATGTATTGAATGGAGTAATATGTGTCGAACTGCATTATTTGATTTAAGCTGTCCGTAACTTTTTTTGTGTTCAAGATTTACAAAAATCATAGTGGGGCGGCAGTGGCTCAGTGGTTCATGTAGGTTGTCATGGTGGTTCGATCCCCGGTTCCACCTGACCAAGTGTCGAGGTGTCCATGAGCAAGACACCCAACCCCAGCTGCTCCTGACGAGCTTGATGGAGTCTTGCATGGCTGACACCGCTGTCGGTGTATGAATGAGTGAATGAATGTGTATCAATATTTTTTAGATCAGATTCCAATCGGATACGGGCTGACAGTGTGAACGTAGCCTTTGTGGCAACATGACAGCAAACCCTGGAACCATCAGAAATCCCAACCAAGCAAGCAAAAATAAGTGATTAATAGTAACTAATGGCAGTGGATGCAAACAAATGTGTGCAACAGGCAAAGGTCGACAAGCTCATGATTAACTTAATTTGTGAGGGTCTTTATCCATTTTCTTTGGTTGAACAACCTACTTTTAAAGAACGTTTACTTGCACTGAATCCTTAATGCAAGGTTATTTCCAGATCCACTCTCCAGACCAGAATTGAGGGAGCTGCCAATCAGTTGAAGAAGACTTTGATGTCGAGCCTCAGTAAAGTCAGCTCTGTTGCCACCACTACTGATTGTTGGACAGCACACCAGCAAAGTTACATAGGGGTCACAGCTCATTGGATAGATGAGGAAACCTTGGAGAGAAGATCCACTGCACTTGCATGCCAGAGATTGAAAGGGTCGCACACTTTTAATGTCCTTGCAGGTGTAGTACATATATAATATGCCAATAGGGGACTCTGTATAAGGGAACAGGTCTATTTAGCTCAAATTAATGAATTCATTCATTCATAGGGAATTTTGCAAGAGTCTATTTTACGACCGAGCAAATGACTCGTTCACCATTCATTTGAACGGGCCGTAACTATCAACTCTGCAGCGGATATTAATATCCACAGAATAGTGAAACACTATTTAACAGCCAGGTAACTTAGATCAGCAGTTCAAGACATTAAAATTCGTATAACACAAGAACACTTATCTTTAATTTACAAACAAAGCTTTATTGATTACTCTAACATGTAAAACTAGTATCTAACAAAAACAAACATACACACATTCACATGCGTTGCAGAAAGGAGGAAAGTGAGGGAAGAGTGAGTTTAAAGAGAGAGAAGGATGAAGTCCCAAGTTTCTAGCGGTATCTGCATTTATAACACATGACCTGAATGAACCACCGATCTTGACTTAACCCTCCTGTTGTTGCTTAGGCGGGGTTATTCAATTGGATATCAATGCACCAGTTCAGTTTAGAATCTGGAGGTTACTTGCGTTTGTTGCGCGTGTCGTCATTGAACGCGATTCCCTTTCGGTCCTGGCTGGAGAGGGGTTTCCCGGTTCTTTGTGATTCGCGGAAGATCTTGGCGTGTCTTTGATGGACGTCTTGGGAAGCCAATCACGTGGCGTGTCGGCTGCTGGATGAGAAGGTTTCGTGGCTGTTTGAAGTTGAAGCGCGCTCGCTGGAGATTCGTCAAGAGAAACTTTGCGGCAAAACTTAACTTCGAACACGAGACTCGCAGAAAGAAAACAAACTTATGTAAAAGAAAGGAAAGTGAGAGTTCTAGATGGCTTGAATGAATGTAACTCATTTTCTCTGGTCTGCCACCTTTGGAGTTGTCCAACTCCTCCTTCAACAGAACGCTTGGAACTCGAACGAACTAGCCTGGAAAAGGCAGCTGCCGGCCTTTCGGGTGTGGCGGAATGCCGATGGAATAAGCGTCTTTTTCTTTCTGGCGGAATGCAAGCTCTTATAGACGAGATGGGCTGACTCCCGATCTTGAGATAAACCAATCACGTACGGGAGACCAAAGGCACGAAGCTTCCTTTGTCTGTTGAACATCCCCCCTCTTGGCTAATCAACGGGGTGCTATATTTAAGCATCTATTCTCAGAAAGCTGGTACTTTGTAATAATGCATCTTGTTGTAATTTGCAAACGAGATTCGGTACAGTCGGGTTTCTCCGACTGGGGAGATACCAAAAACTATAATCCTGAGAGTTGAGAATACAGAGATACAGGAATTCCACAGTTATTAGCATACAGAGTTTGATTTACATACAGTAAACATTCTAGCTATTTTAATACATAGTTAAAGACATTAAATCAATAAAATATATATATTTAATACGTCAAAGAGGTAGTTTTGTCCAATCGATCCATATATGGCTGATGTGAGTGTGTCACGAGTGTGTGTGTGATTCAGAGGTCACAACAGGGGTCGTGTGGAGTGCGGTGTGGGTGGGGTGGGGCGCTCTTAGGCTGTTAATTTAGTTGTATGGTCATAACCACCAGGGTCACTTTGTTTACGTATGATCTGATTAGACTTTGGTCAGTCAACAGATGGCTGAATCGCCATCAGCCATCAGTGTTAGACAATGGCCAAGTGTACTGGCTGTAGGGCGTGATATAGAATTATGCAGTAGAAGGTTGTTTGAATGAAAGTTCGACAATCACTGTTTTAGTGATTTGATGCAGTTTATACATAACATGGTTTCTGTGAGTTTCCTTGGTTTTCCCCTTAGTGCTGGGGTCTTGAGGAATTTATGTTGGTCACAGAGCAGGACATTAGATATTAGTTGCTCGATGGGTGAAGGGAAGAAACTGCCTGTGGACCAATGAGAAGACCTGTCCGTCCTGGGATTGGTACCACAGGTGGTCTTCTTGACCCAAAGAGGTATCTGGTTGCTGCCCCTATCTTTTGGCGGTGAACAGTTTGTTTGTGTTAGTCCACCAAGATCCAATCAAAATGTAGCAAATCTTTGTCTGCTGTTATGGGCAGAGAGTAGCCCATGAATGTTGAGTTGGTTTTTGTGTGGACTTATGTTTGAATGAATAATCTGTAAGATTGATTTGTGTCTGCGCGGCCTCAATTCCTACACAGGTGCTCTTGATGACGTTCATTGTCAGTAATGAATAAGGGGGAAAGTGGTAAGAACTGTGCCTTGCCTTGGTATTTTGTTGCAGTTGTGAACTCCATTACTAGTTTTGAAATTTGTTCTAAGGTCATTTTTGGAAATAAAAACACTATTTTGCACTTGAGGCTGATTTTTATTTTATTTTAGCAGTGTTCAATCTTATTGTCAATTTCATGGTTGTTTTTACACACATTTCCACAATATTTAACCTTTAGAAAATAAGTAACCTTAAATAACATCTCACTAGTGTTTCTGTACAAACCTTGTGAAACTGCACAATTTAGTCCATTGTCTCCCTGATCATTGCAGATTTGTTCCTACCACCAGCTGAAAGTGGAAAAAGGAAAGCCAAGAGTAAAAGAGAGGATATGTCAACTGTCCCATCCTGCAAGCACAAAGAGGGCATGCAGCTCAACAACTAATAGGACTTTAAGGCCTGATTTCACAGACAAAGTCAGTTTAACTAAGACATTTAAGTAGCTTTGTAATTCCGGTGTGCATTTTGAGACAAAACAATGGCACTGATATATCAGTGCAAGTTTCTTTCAGCTCATTTTATTCTGGGATTTAGCTTAAGCCATACAGTATTGTTAAAAATAATAGCAGTACAATGTGACTAACCAGAATAATCAAGGTTTTTAGTATATTTTTTTATTGCTACGTGGCAAACAAGTTACCAGTAGGTTCAGTAGATTCTCAGAAAACAAATGAGACCCAGCATTCATGATATGCACGCTCTTAAGGCTGTGCAATTGGGCAATTAGTTGAATTAGTTGAAAGGGGTGTGTTCAAAAAAATAGCAGTGTGGCATTCAATCACTGAGGTCATCAATTTTGTGAAGAAACAGGTGTGAATCAGGTGGCCCCTATTTAAGGATGAAGCCAACACTTGTTGAACATGCATTTGAAAGCTGAGGAAAATGGGTCGTTCAAGACATTGTTCAGAAGAACAGCGTACTTTGATTAAAAAGTTGATTGGAGAGGGGAAAACCTATAAAGAGGTGCAAAAAATGATAGGCTGTTCAGCTAAAATGATCTCCAATGCCTTAAAATGGAGAGCAAAACCAGAGAGACGTGGAAGAAAACGGAAGACAACCATCAAAATGGATAGAAGAATAACCAGAATGGCAGAGGCTCAGCCAATGATCACCTCCAGGATGATCAAAGACAGTCTGGAGTTACCTGTAAGTACTGTGACAGTTAGAAGACGTCTGTGTGAAGCTAATCTATTTTCAAGAATCCCCATAAAGTCCCTCTGTTAAAAAAAGGCATGTGCAGAAGAGGTTACAATTTGAAAAAGTACACATCAACTGGCCTAAAGAGAAATGGAGGAACATTTTGTAGACTGATGAGAGTAAAATTGTTCTTTTGGGTCCAAGGGCCACAGGCAGTTTGTGAGACGACCCCAAACTCTGAATTCAAGCCACAGTACACAGTGAAGACAGTGAAGCATGGAGGTGCAAGCATCATGATATGGGCATGTTTCTCCTACTATGGTGTTGGGCCTATTTATCGCATACCGGGGATCATGGATCAGTTTGCATATGTTAAAATACTTGAAGAGGTCATGTTGCCCTATGCTGAAGAGGACATGCCCTTGAAATGGTTGTTTCAACAAGACAATGACCCAAAACACACTAGTAAACGGGCAAAGTCTTGGTTCCAAACCAACAAAATTAATGTTATGGAGTGGCCAGCCCAATCTCCAGACCTTAATCCAATTGAGAACTTGTGGGGTGATATCAAAAATGCTGTTTCTGAAGCAAAACGAATAAATGTGAATGAATTGTGGAATGTTGTTAAAGAATCATGGAGTGGAAAAACAGCTGAGAGGTGCCACAAGTTGGTTGACTCCATGCCACACAGATGTCAAGCAGTTTTAAAAAACTGTGGTCATACAACTAAATATTAGTTTAGTGATTCACAGGATTGCTAAATCCCAGAAAAAAAAATGTTTGTACAAAATAGTTTTGAGTTTGTACAGTCAAAGGTAGACACTGCTATTTTTTTGAACACACCCCTTTCAACTAATACCCCAATTGCACAGCCTTAAGAGCGTGCATATCTTGAATGCTGGGTCTTGTTTGTTTTCTGAGAATCTACTGAACCTACTGGTAACTTGTTTGCCACGTAGCAATAAAAAATATACTAAAAACCTTGATTATTCTGGTTAGTCACATTGTACTGCTATTATTTTGAACAATACTGTATCTGTGAAACCGGGGGTTAATGTAACGGCAAAATTCAATCACAATCACAAAATTATCTACCTTGCCATTCATATTCCTGGTTTTGTCCATTGGCCTGAGCAGCTGCAAGCAGGCTGTTGAGATGCAAGTTGGAAGTGAGTGTTTTTACCTCTGCAATGACTTTGGGCATAGCAAGGCACCTGGGTGGCGTGTCTGAAACGGCAGCAACCTCCAGGATGGTCTCTGGGCTTGGGACCACCGGACACGGGACCACCAGAACTATCACGGAAGGAGCCTTTCTCCTCCTCCGTTTCGGGACCACAAGAACTGGAACCACCAGACTTGGGACCACGGAACTATGTAACTCGGAACCGTCCTTCTCCGTCCGCGAGTCCTCAGAGGGCTAGGGCTTCCACTGACTGTAGATGGAAACCAGGGATAGTCAGTGGGCTAGGGATGCTGCTGGTTGAAGACTTCCAGACTCCTTTAGATGGTATACAAAGTTCCAGAATCCCAGCTTCCCCAGACTCTCTATCCCCCCCGGACAGAGTGGTATATCTAGACAGAGATTAAAAGTCTCTTTACACTCTGCCTCATTCAGGCAAAAATGGTCCACCTCTTCCAGGAACTGTCCCCTGCTGACGGATGTACTTGGAGTTCACATATCGAATAACCAAATATCGAATAACCCACAAAAAAACAACTCCTGCTGAGTCCTCAGGAGGTTGGTTCGCTATGTTAAATCAAAGGAACATCTAGAGTGAGGACTCATTGGTTAGATGATTTATTAGAAAAAAACAATTAATTAACTGTTCATTTGTCTCCAATTCTTTAAGATATGAAATCAGTGGAGAGAACACTCTCATGACCAAAGTTTTTGCAATTAGCTGCTCAGCACAGAATCTGCATGTTGTCAATGGTGGGGTCGATGAAAAGGATCAAAGTTTGCTAGAGGGAAGTAGACCCTGAGCATCTTGTGTTTTTTTTCTTTGCATATCTAAGGGGATTAACCACCTTGAATGCATCTTGATAAAGGATCACCTTTAAAGTGAAACCTGGCTCTGAAAACAATTGATTGGATTTAAATACCTGTTCTCGTCCAAATTACATCTTATTTTGTTTCTCACTAAGCATGGTTGGCATGCCTTATCCACCCCTGGCAGTCTTCAGCTGAGATGTCTTTGCAGACAGTATCCTTTGATGATCATACAACTTCCACCTCCATGCAAAAAAAAAAAAAATCCTCAATGCAATGCAAGTAGGGAAAAAGGAAAAGAAAAAAAACATTCTGACGGGTGACTGGTTGAGCACCAGGCGCTGTTTCTATCTGTTCGGTGTTAATTTTGCATGAAAATATTGTTTAAAAAAAAAAAAAAAAAAAAAAAAACTGATTTCATATATCATGTCTTTCAATATTTCAAGGACCTCTTCATAAATATAGGGTTTTCCAGGACTTAAATTTCAAAAAGTCAAATTTAAGCACCTTGTACGAACCCTGGAGAGTGGCGATGTTCACTGCTACTGAGCAGCGACTGCTTTTAGAAACATGAAGAATTTCAATATTTTATAATTAAAAAAGGCTATACTTCTGCATTTAATAAAACCAGAGATCAAGGCTGGTAAATAACTGTTGGACACTCAGATGGATGCTTGATATGCAATTGCTCTGTGGCCAGGGAGCATTGAGCAGTCAATTAAAGACATGTGCACTGCTTTTGTTGTGCATTGCTGATATTCTCTACATTTCCGAACCATGTACAGAAACGTTTCACTAGCAAAAAAGCAGGCAGTTGACAAAAAAAGCTGGTTCTGACCTGCTCCTGAAAGTACGTTGAAGAGTTTAAGGTTTGAAACCTAAGGAGGTTTCAGCAGAGAAGTGTAACCACTTCAAAACTCAGCCAGCATCTTTTTGGACATTAGGTTTAAAAACATTCAATTTTATGAAACTGTAAATGTGGAAACCATTAAATCATGGCTCGTCAGTGAGATGCAAGCCGTGAGCAGACAGGCAACAAGCAGTGAACCCTCTGCATCAACCACCTCTAAGGCTGGGCATACACTGTGAGAGAGAGCTTGTGGAGTAAGCCGAGTCATCTGACATTGAGTGAACATTTGAGTCCGTGCCACAAAAGTCTCCTGCCGCAAACACTGAAAGGGGTGCTGACTGTTCAACATCCAGGGTAGGATTATAGCATGAGTTTGACCCACGTATGTAGGCTTTTCAGGAGAATCGCACAGCAAATATGGATGCATACATTAAAATGTGCAGATATATGGAAGTAGAGGTGACTAAGAAGTGACGACTCTTGGCTGTCGAAGGAAATGTTTCACAAAGTCCCACCTCAGCTTCCCTCGCCCCATTGGCCAGCCGGCAACATTTTTTAGACCCCGTGCTCAGATTGGCCGCCGGGTGAATCTTTTCGCACCCAGTACCCCTTCGCCTCAGAGGCGCTCGTTGCTCCCATTGCCCGGTACCCCCCATTTTCCATGATATTCTTTTTGTGTATATGGGTGTGGCAAGCAGCGGGGCGAGGGACCGCGAGAGCGGACCGGTGACGAGTGATAATGAGTGCCAGCTGCGCGTCACACCGGTCTCGTCTCGCGGCGAGTGGCGGGAGCATAAAAGGAGGAACGAAGGCAGCGGAAGACGAGAGAGGACAAGGTCTGGATTTTATGTTATGTTTTGTTTACGTTTTGGTTGTGTCGGTGGGCAGTCGTCCGTGAGGGGCTGTCCACGTTTTATTATGTGTGTGTGTTTGCGGGAAGTCGGCCGTGAGGGGCTGCCCGCGGTTTACTTTGTTTTGTTTAATTATTTTGATTAAAGTCTGTTTGAATGTTCGCCGGTTCCCGCCTCCTTCCTTCCACCAACGAACTTCGTTACAATGGGGTTTACAGTGAATTGTTTGTCATAACAACAGGTGCATTGCTTTACTGTTGCAGAATGGAGAGCAAGCCCAACCTTTGTTTTGAGGCAGGAGAGCTGGTGCTGAGGCCGTCTAAGAAGGCAGCCACTGTAGAGAAAATCCACCTCTCAGGTGGCGAAAGAGCTGCCCTTTGTGCCAAGTTACCCTGAGGCTGTGCTGGGGGAGGCCACGGTCAGGGTTATCCATGGTGGAGGGGATCCCTCTGATGACCTACTGGTGGCAAGTCAAAGTGCCATCCAGTTTGGACAATACAGGGGGAGAACCTTTAAGTGGTTGTTGGAGAACGACCTTGGTTACTCCCTCATGGTCCTGTCTGGGCATCAGTGGGAGCTTGAGGCTGGTAGGTTGGAAAGAGGTGGCCCCATGGCCAAAAAGGATGCCTTTTGCAAGTAAGCCTGCACATTCAAGAAGGTCTCAGAAGCCATCAAAGTGTGCAGGCAGAGAGAGGGAACGTTACCTGGCTGTGAGGGTGACTGTCTGGTGGGCTTTGGGATCCACAGGAAGAGCACCTACAAGGAGATCTATGAGGCCAAGGACAGGGAGAGCAAAAGGAAAGATATCCCTCTGCTTGTTTGTTAATTGTATTGCTGTTTGTATGTATTTTACTCTTATCATCAGGGCTTGACATTAACGCCCGCCAACCCACTAAATGCGGGTAGATTTCAGCTGTGGCGGGTAGGCAGCCACTCCCACTAGCCACTTTGGTGGGTTGAATATAATTTCAGCCTACAGCCAAATTAAAAGCCAAGACCGTCGTATCACAAAATTACAATTCAATTACAATTCTTTATCGATTAACTTGCAGTTAGTGAAGGCGGGATAGGGGGAATCTTGCTGAATGACACACAACAGAAGCTCTCTCTCTCTCTGTGTCGCTCGAGCGATCAGTTCTCTTATCATATTCAATTTCTCATATTAGCCTATGCTCTTATTGCCAACCCCTTGCCCACACGCTCATACCAGCTGAGCTGATAAACCTACAATCATTTGGGTGGTCACTCATTATTTGAAAGTTTGAAAGGGTTTTAACTTCTAAATCAAGTAAAATTACTCAAAATCAAGTAATTTAAGCAGGCCAAAGTCAACTTTAATCATATAAAATGTAATTTCCAAACAGCAAAACTACAGTGGCTAGTAACTTTTAAAAACCACTTGCCACAGTGGCTGGTGAGCCAAGTTAATGTCAAGTCCTGCTTATCATGTATATTATTTTGTTTCTTATGCAGCTCTGTGGAGTTCATTAAGAGCAAAGACACGAATGCAGGCAGCAAGATAAATGCCCTGAAGAGATACATTTTGCAGAGGGACCAGAAGAAAATGGCTAAAGAGAGAAAATGGTCATCCCAGCTTGCCCCGCACCGTTCACGTCTGGTTTCTCCTCATCCCAACCTAAGCTCCCATTCCCAACCAGCACAATGTGAGTTTTAGACCTATACCTGGCGTAATTCTATGCATCTTCTAATGCAATTATAAATAACATTGTCAATTTTCTGGCTTCAGCCATGGAGGGGGTGCTCATTGAATTTTGTTTTCTGACAACAGGTGGCCAAAAAACTGGTGGGAGCTGCAGCTGGGACCGCAGCCTGGGTCACCAATGTGGGCAATGAGCACGGACAGGTCCTCATGTCTATTCTCACCTCACATGAGTGTCAGGGACTGCTGCCCATTTGGCGGGGAAGATGAAGTGGGGCGTTTCACTGAACCGCTGGGCTGCCGTTCTGCAGGACTACCAGGTCATAAGAAGGCTGGTGGGGAACTGCTCAGCACTGAGGGGACGGACAAGAATTCAGCTGTTCTAGATCAATCAGCGGATGCTTTCTGTCTGGTAAGTAGTTTCTTTGAAAGCTAGCTATAAAAGTAATTTTACAATTCTCAGATTACAATTTTACAATTCTCAGTGCATTTCAAACAGGTTCAGCGACAACAGGAAGAAGCTGGAAGCAGATGTGCTGGCTCTGAGTTTGCCGTTACCTTAGATTAGCATGATTTCTCACATCCAGCTTCCTGTAGCCAGGCAGATGACGTCAATGCCCACTGCCCCTGGGCCAGCACTTCAACCTTTACCCTATGTTGACAACTCTGATATGTCAGGTCAGGCCAGGCCAGACGACGTGCACAGCGACCCCCTCCCCCTTCATCAGGACTTGTGTTCTTTGCTCCACCACCAGAGCCCTCTCTGCTCCACGCCCAGCTGTGTCCCTCTCTGCTCCAGTGGCAGAAACATCCATGAGCAGAACAACTCAGTAGAGGAAGAGGAAGCAGCCAGGGCTGCCCCCTCCACAGAAACTGCCACGCAAAGAATATACATGCACTCCAGGAAAATAGAGTTTGGGCATACCAGGGTGGGCAGCTTCTACTTCTGTGCTACGGCAGAGGGAAAGACACTAGAAGAGTGGCTGCAAGAGAGAAGAAATGAGGGAAATCCTTCTCTGTAAATGGTTTTATTTGTAAAAGTTGTAAATATCCTTTATTTGTATTTAATAAAGTTCATATAAATAGTCCAAAATTGATCTTCCTTCATTTGTCTGTCTTCATAAAGGCCATGTTAATTGTCTTAACCATTTTACACAACTTTTTAAAAATGATTCTTTAGCATTCTAATGTTCCTTTTTTTTTAATTAATTAAAAATACACTTGATTATAAAAGGAATGAACTAAGTTGAATTTATTTAATTGCAGTTTTTCCTAAATACATCTCAGTCAAACAGTCTGTTTTTGTTTGTTTATTTATTAAATAGTTCAAACTAGAAACAAAATATTAAAAGTATTAAAAAAATAAAAAGAAAATAACAGCAGACAAAGTACAGCAAAATTGAAGATGATAAAAGATGTATTAAATATCACACTTGAGAAAATAAAGGATTAAAAATATATGTAAACAGCAGCAGACACAGTACAACAAAATTAACAAAGATTTATTAAATAGTTCACACTATAAATAAAAATACATATATTAAAAATGTAAACAAAAGGCTACATGCAAATATTTAACAAAACAAATTAACAGCAGAAACTCCAAAAACAATACTTTTTTAAACATTTGCCTTCATAAAGGTCATGTTCATTGTCCATTTCTTTCATCTGTGTAGCTTAAACACTTAAATTATGAATTAGCATTCTAATCTTCCTATTTTTAAAATAAATTGTTAAATACATTTTTGTAAATAAACTTGATTATTATGAATTATTGATGTATTAAATTAACAAAGATAAAAGATTTATTAAATAGTTCACATTAGGAAAAAAAAAAGGATAAAAATACAGAGCGTCTATTCACACTGCCTTGTTGGCAAGTGCTATTTGCACTAGCTCCACCTAACAATGCCTGGCTGGTTGGGCCAAACAAGATTTTAAAAGCATTTAGAGTTCAACATCTGCAGTGGTGCAATCAGTAAAGTGTCGGTTTAAGCATCTTGATTTTGACGCGATTGACTGGGTTCGAATCTGCCTTGTGCAGTTTTTCTTCTTTCTTTTTTCATCACAGATCACAACAGAAATGCATTTACTTTCAATAAAAATTAAGAAAAAGTTCTAAATGTGGAAATAAAGTGCCTAACGAAATTTTTAATAATAATAAAAGCCTTTATTGGGTAGGATTAGCAGTAAACTTGACTAGAACTAAACTTGAAACATGAAATCAAGATGAACATAAACCTGGACAAAACTCACCAACCAGCTGTTTACACAAACAATACTAGAAAAATACATGAGGGCTTACATTCACAGAGACTGATGACTAACAAGGAACACCTGTGAACAATCAAACAATGAACCAATGACAAACAGAGCAGAGTATCACATGACAAGACAAACCAATGAGAACACAACACATGAACCAAAGGAAGCACATGACAAGATCTCAAGAGGGCAAGAGAATCACATGACTAACAGGAACAATGACAATGAACATAACAAGAACATGACACATAAACATGTCATGTAACCCCAGGCGGTCTTGGGCGGTCTTGGGGGAGGGATGGTGGTCCATGTCAAAGCCCAAACTTCTTTACTTTAACTTGAGTGTAAAAGTGTAGGCAATACTTTAACTTTCACCAGTCTTTTTAAACATAAATGTCTGTACTTCTAATTGAGTGAAGAACGTGTGTACTTTTGCCATCTCTGGATATAAACAAACTGCATAGTCCATGTAAAAATGTTAACGGCTCTGGAAAGGAGGCAGGAGCCAGCAAATATTCAACATAAAATGTAATAATAATATAAACAAACAACAAAGTAAAGTTAAGTGGCAGCCCTCATTGACAACTGTCGCATAAACAAAAACAAACCAACATAATGTCCCAGGTCCTCTTTTGTCTTTCACTGTCATCACTCCTTTTTTATCCTTCTGAAGCTCCTCTGTGGGACTCGAGACCATTGTGATACGCAGATGATGCTCATTAACATCCGCACCACCAGCCTCACTCCGCTTCTTGTGCTGGGTGCATGTGTGTCTCTTAGCTGGAGAACACATGGCACCAGGATGCACTATGGGAAGATCGCAAGCAGGCGGAGGCAGTGTGATGCTTTGGGTAATGTACTGCTGGGAAACCTTGGTCCTGCCATCCATGTGGATGTTACTTAGACACGAACCACCTACCTCAGCATCGTTGCGGGCCAAATTTATAAATATATATATATATATATATATATATATATATATATATATTTTTTTTTCTTTTCTTTTCTACAGCACATTTATAAAAGCTACGAAAATGTCCTATTTGAACTAAGGCCTAATCCTGGCTTAGCCTGAGCCCTGTTTGTGAAACCAGGCCAAAATCTCATTACATTATTTAATGTTTAAATACATATAAATAATAATAGTATAACAATAGTAATAGTGCATAACATTGTTTTTGCTCATTTACTACGTCCAACATAATGACTAAATTACTTGCATATTTAAATAAATAAACATTTAAATAAACATGTCTTTTGTTAAGATGTTCTACAGTATGTAAGTAGCTTCATTTTTTATGCAATGTTTATAGTAATTGTGAGAGGGGTACTCTTTTCTCTCTCTCTAGCACCTACCCTCCAAAATGTCTGTGCACTGATTCTAATGTGGGCATTACGGGTGGCTTTATATGTTAACTTTTTCTGAACTGAAGGTTTGTGTAAAACCTCTCTTGAATAAAGTCTCATGTGAGTCTTCAGGCTCACTTTATAAATCTTATTCCACATTGATGACATTTGAAACTCTTCTTATCCAGAGTGAATTACTGCATGCCTGTTAAGGCTTTTCACGTCTGGGAAACTCTGTCCACGCTGAATATATTTAAAGTGGTGGTTGATTGCCCCTTTTTACAAGATGTAAAAGAAGTCACTGATGTCCCTAGAGGTGTTCGATTCCAGGCTTTTTGGAGTTGACTCCTGACTCCAACTGTAGGAGTGTATGGAATCGACTCCATTTACTTTACATCAAAACAGGATCAGAAATAAGACAAAATTGCAGTTGATACACACTTAATTTAATTTCCCTTAAAATCACCTTATTAAAACCGCACAATTGTAGCGTGACCATCCAAATTAGTCCAATTTAACGCTGACTTGATGAGTGGCTATCAGCGTTGCTACCCATTGTTGCCTGTACCTAATTTTACAGAGGGAATAAGTCACGAAAAACAGCTGTTGTTGAGTAATGGAGCTAAAGGCACATTGTCTTAAAAAGGGGAGTTAAAGATACTAAATACTAAAATACATACAATAATATACACTTATTGATGTTTCTTCTTGATGTTTTTAATGCTTATTTAATGATTATGAATACATGGTAAACCATGGAAAACCAAATCTATATTTATTGCATTAATATACTGTAAAGCCAGCCCAATCGTCCCAATGAAGGCTTACGATTGGTGGGTGAAGGATTCTTGCATGTTCTGTCTTTTCAGCGGGGCAAAGTGATTTAATTCCAATTTATCTTTATCTGACTCCATTTTATCATGACCTTGAATTTAGGTTTGAATGTCAATTGGTTATTAGGTCATTTGTATAACAACTTAACTACACATTTCATTACTCTATTTAACTCTTTACTATTATTGAAATTATTTCGGTTCGCAGGGTCCTCACACCGGCCGTTATGCGGGCGCACGATCACAAACTTGCCAGTCCGATCAGTGATTTCACAATGTTGCTCATGCTCACTATTGTTAAAAAGTGCCCATGTAGCCCCCAGCAGTCACCTATATAACAATTTAGTACGGCATTATTTTATGGTACTGGCCATAACCTCTGGTTATGTTTCAGTTTTAACTATCTCAATAGTATTTACTCTGGCCCCCTCTAATGCGACTGCATAACAACTTAGTTAAAGTCGAGTAGTTAGTCAAAAATCTAGAATCTCGCCAGATGTGCTCGATACAATGTATTTCGATTGTAGATTAGGATGATACTGAGGTGAGACTTGAATGGTGATGCTAATTTCATAAGAGACAGTTCAGATGTTAATTTCCAGAAGGTGTCTTTTGTCTTCTCGGGGAGTAATCCAGACAGTCCGGCCAGTTTTTTTCAGGCTTATACCACCTCTTATACCATCAATTAAACTTAAGCTAGTATGGAGGAAGCCTATGCATAATTACAAACTAAAGTCACTATGACTGTTATCTATTTCTAAAGTAAGCTACAGTACATAAGCTACAGTTTCAGCAATAGCTCTCTGACACAGTGTATTACGTAAGTAAAATTTCCTCTCTTAATTTTGTTCACTCCTTGCTTATATAGTGCACTCAACGGTCATGCACTATATAGTGAGTAGAGAATCAGTAAACAACAGAGTCGATTCCTGTGCTGGAGTCGACCCCAACTCTGGGGCTATTCAGGGTCAAGGAATCGACTCTTTTGGAGTTGACTTTCCATCTCTATATGTCCCCAGAGTGTGTAATAGTTTTAGATCAAAATACCCAAAAAATCAAAATAATTTTTATAACATGTATAAATTGTCACTTTTTGAGGGTGATCAAAAACATGCAGTTTTTGTGTCCTTTTAAATGCAAATCAGCTACCGCTCATAGGGCAGAGCATTAAGAGCTTGTGTTAGCAGCTCTGATTACCTCACGCAGACAAGCAATGAAACTGTTCAGTTGGGGGTCAGACTGGTGAAATATTACGCATTCTGAACATGAAGTTGGATGAAATGTCTAAGTCACTCCATGAACCGGATGATAACATATTTCAGCTTCCGATAACACCAGGGCAACAGCCCCCCTCATCAGACATGTTATTCCTCTCTCCAGCATCCCCGCTTCTGAGCTTCTCAGAGAAAATGGAGGAACTGGTTTATGCTGGAACCAGACTATCATACTCGATTGCTGCAAGCCCCCAGATATCAACCAAAAAGCGTCGAGCCCCACAACCATAAAAGCCTGTGGGCCCAGCTCGCTCTCCACCTCCTCCTGTGAGATTTCTTCAGTCACAACGCCAGGGCACTCTCTATTTACAGAACAAGTGGGAACCCAGTGTTCCTGTCTTTCTCTTTTTCTGTTCTGTTATGTGATAGAAAGTCTAAGGCCCTCTCAGGCCGTATAGTAAACCTATCTAATCTGCTGCCTGTTACATGTCAAACTAAGATTACTGTGGGGGGTAATATGAATACTGTTAAGTTAGCACTTTTAAACATCCGTTCACTTAAGAACAAATCATTTCTAGTCAATCACAAACAACCTAGATTTTTTGCAACCTAAATTTTTGCATCAGTCCTCAATGAAACAGCCCCTCCTAACTTTACTTTTATTAGTGTGTGCAGAGAGTTTAGGAGCGGTGGAGGTGTTGCTGCTCTATTTAAAGATGTCTATCAATGTAAGCAAGTGTCATTTGGTGACTATTTGTCTCTCGAATATCTGGGTATTGTGTTAAAAGGTGCTGCAAGAATCCTGCTTATCATTATTTACAAGCCTCCGAAATACTCTCCATCCTTTATTGAGGACTTTACAGAGCTGTTATCAACAATTTGCTCAGAGTTTGATTGTTTTGATATTGCTGGGGATTTTAACATTAACATAGACAATGCTGAATCCAGTCCAACAAAAGAGCTAAAGACTGTTCTTAACACTTTGGATTTGACACAGCATGTACATGGACCCACACAAAATCGTGCACACACTCTAGATTTACACTCACCTAAAGGATTATTAGGAACACCATACTAATACTGTGTTTGACCCCCTTTCACCTTCAGAACTGCCTTAATTGTTCATGGCATTGATTCAACAAGGTGCTGAAAGCATTCTTTAGAAATGTTGGCCCATATTGATAGGATAGCATCTTGCAGTTGATGGAGATTTGTGGGATGCACATTCAGGGCACAAAGCTCCCGTTCCACCACATCCCAAAGATGCTCCATTGGGTTGAGATCTGGTGACTGTGGGGGACATTTTAGTACAGTGAACTCATTGTCATGTTCAAGAAACCAATTTGAAATGATTCGAGCTTTGTGACATGGTGCATTATCCTGCAGGAAGTAGCCATCAGAGGATGGGTACATGGTGGTCATAAAGGGATGGACATGGTCAGAAACGATGCTCAGGTAGGCTGTGGCATTTAAACGATGCCCAATATCACCTCAATACAGGTAGAGGCAAAACATCAATTCTGGTACTACTCGACCTCTGTGCTGCATTCGACACTGTTGACCACAACACACTTCTTGACAGGCTAGAAAATCGGGTCTGGCTTTCTGGGCGGGTCCTCAAATAGGTCATACTTAGAAGGGAAAGGTTATAATGTGAGTATAGGTGACCATAAGTCTGACTGGACATCCATGACATGCGGAGTCCCACAAGGGTCAATTCTAGCACCACTCCTATTCAACCTGTACATGCTGCCACTGAGCCAAATAATGAGAGAGAACCAAATGGCTTACCACAGCTATGGCTGACACCCAGATCTACTTAGCACTATCACCTAATGACTATAGCCCCATTGACTCCCTGTGCAAATGCATTGATGAAGTCAACAGTTGGATGAGCCAAAACTATCTTCAGTTAAACAAAGACAAAATTGAAATCACTACATTTGGAAACAAAGATGAAATTCTCAAGGTGAACGCATATCTTGAGGCTAAAGGTGTAATAACAAAAAATTAAGGCATTTTGGAGTCAGACCTGAGTTTCAATAGTCATGTCAAAGCAATAACTAAATCAGCTTACTATCATCTGAAAAATATTGCAAGAATCAGATGCTTTGTTTCCAGGCAAGACTTACAGAAACTCGTTCATGCTTTCATCAGCAGCAGGGTGGACTATTGTAATGGTCTTCTCACCGGCCTTCCCAAAAAGACCATTAGACAGCTGCAGCTCATACAGAACGCTGAGCAGAACCAGAACACATGACCATATCACGCCAGTCCTCAGGTCTTTACACTGGCTTCCAGTTACATTTAGGATCGATTAGGATGTTAATAAATCACTCAATGACCTAGGACCTCTATATATTGCAGATATGCTGATTAAATACAAACCCAACAGATCACTCAGATCATCAGGATCAAGTCAGTTAGAAATACCAAGAGTTCACTCAAAGCAAGGAGAGTCTGCGTTTAGCTATTGTGCCAGCCGCAGCTGGAACCAGCTTCCAGAAGAGATCAGATGTGCTCCAACAGTAGCCACATTCAAATCCAGACTCAAAACACATCTGTCCAGCTGTGCATTTACTGAATGAGCGCTGTGCCACTGTACGTCAGACTCAAAACACATCTGTCCAGCTGTGCCTTTACTGAATGAGCACTGTGCCACTGTACGTCCAGACTCAAAACACATCTGTCCAGCTGTGCATTTACTGAATGAGCACTGTGCCACTGTACGTCCAGACTCAAAACACATCTGTCCAGCTGTGCATTTACTGAATGAGCCCTGTGCCACTGTACGTCCAGACTCAAAACACATCTGTCCAGCTGTGCCTTTACTGAATGAGCACTGTGCCACTGTACGTCCAGACTCAAAACACATCTGTCCAGCTGTGCCTTTACTGAATGAGCCCTGTGCCACTGTCGTCCAGACTCAAAACACATCTGTCCAGCTGTGCCTTTACTGAATGAGCACTGTGCCACTGTACGTCCAGACTCAAACACATCTGTCCAGCTGTGCCTTTACTGAATGAGCACTGTACCACTGTACGTCCAGACTCAAAACACATCTGTCCAGCTGTGCATTTACTGAATGAGCACTGTGCCACTGTACGTCCAACTGATTCGCTCTTATCTAATTTATGCATCATCTTTTTCTTTTATTAACCGTTTTAGTTTCCTTGTTAATTTTTTTTGTTGTTGCTGTTTTTATTTTTGTTTAATCTTTGCATCTTTTTACTCTTTTAATTATTTTATACCTGTATCACGTTTATATTCATTTTAAATTATTATAACTGTAAAGCACATTGAATTGGAACTGTGTATGAAATGTGCTATATAAATAAACTTGCCTTTTATGTTCAAACTGGAGTTGGACAACGATGAAGAGACTCAAAGAGTGACAACATGTAGAATGTGACAAGATGTTCCTAAATGGTTAGTTGATGAATTTATGTAACTGATGTGGAGTTAACTATCTTCAAGTCATTGATTAGCATATTCTGTCATGATTATCTCACCTCCTTAGATGAGTGTTCCCTGGGGTGGGGTTTATGGTCATTACAATGCAATTTCTTTAAAACAGCTCCCTTTGCTTTGAACTATGCTTTGAACCTTTATGCTCAAACTGCAACATTACACTAACTAAAGTTTAAAAAGTGAAATCATATTCAACCACCCCTTTTAAAGAGTTCTCTCTTGAGTGAATCTTCTTGTGGCAATTAAGGGTTATTTTACGTGCAAAGCTCTTTCCACACTGATCACATGGGAACGGCTTCTCTCCGGTGTGAGTTCTCATGTGAACCTTGAGATTTTCTTTGTGAGAGAAGCCCTTTCCACACAGTTTGCAGGGGTAAGGACTTTCCCCAGTGTGAGTCATCATATGGGAATCAAAGGTTGTTTTATATGTGAAATTCTTTCCGCACTGAGAGCATGTGTAATAATTCTTCTCTCCAGTGTGAACTCTTAAGTGGACATTAAGGTTTCCTTTTTGTTTGAAACTCTTTCCACAGTGATTACATGTAAATAGGTTCTTTCCTGTGTGAATTCTCATGTGGACGCCAAGGCTTCTGTCATGTGTGAAACTCTTTCCACACTGAACACATGTAAACGGCTTCTCCCCAGTGTGAATTCTCATGTGAGCATTAAGAGCTGTTTTGTGTATAAAACTCTTTCCACACTGAGAGCAAGTATGAGGCTTCTCTCCAGTGTGAACTCTCATGTGGACTGTAAGGTTTTGTGCTTGAGTAAAACCCTTTCCACACTGAGAGCAAGTATAAGGCTTCTCTCCAGTGTGAACTCTCATGTGGACTGTAAGGTTTTGTGCTTGAGTGAAACTCTTTCCACACTCTCTGCAGGTGAAAGGCTTCTCTCCAGTGTGAACTCTCATGTGGACCTCAAGGTGTTGTTTTAGATTGAAACTCCTTCCACATTGACTGCAAGTAAAGGAACTCTTAGATTCGGTCTTCTGACATTTTCGTGAGGATGCCTTTTCAGTCTGTGCAGATTTTTCTCCAGTCATGACATCATGACATTTTTTATGCTGGCGTTTCTCTTCCATTGCATTCAGTTCTTGACTCTCCTCTTTCAGTGCCACCAAGTCTAAAGTGAAAAAGACAGAAAAATTAACTGTAGTTTAATGGAACAGAGCAACAGAGAGGGCAAAACCATCAAAGAGTATGTTTTGGTGCATTAAGATGCGTTTCCTGCCATTTCAGAACCTCCTCCACTGTTTCCCCAACCACGATCCTGGAGGCACACCAACGCGGCACATTTTGCATGTGTCCCTAATCAAACACACCTGACTCAAATGATCATCTTATTAGTGGAGACTCAAAGACCTGAAATGGGTGTGGCAAATAAAGGAGACATGCAAAATGTGCAGTGTTGGTGGGCCTCCAGGATCGTGGTTGGGAAACACTGCTCTACTCAACATTGTTAAGGTCCATGACGCACTAAGCTAACAGTTACCATTGGTCAACATCTGCCCATCGGTGAGCGGCTGTCAGGCTAGTTCTCTCGATTAAGCATGTTTAATTGGCTTCGGGGTCATCTGTGAGAGAGATCACTCTGATTGGCTGTTTGGTTTAGCAAATGAGAAAAAAGTGAAGAAATTAAGATGGCGCATATCTGGCACTAGATTTGTGTGTTATTGCCCCCCACACTAGTCAAGTCAAGTCAACTTTATTTATATAGCGCTCTTAACAATGCAGATTGTTTCAAAGCAGCTTCACAGTGTTAAACAGAAAAATAATGCAACAGAATATATTTTGATTATCATACAGTAACAATGTGGGCTTTAGATCAGTAATTAGATCAGTAATTTAGTTTATATGGTTAATTTAGTTTAATAATTAGATTTATTTGGATTTTTTGTGTGTCCCCAACTGAGCAAGCCAAGCCAGAGGCGACAGTGGCAAGGAAACCAAAACCCCATCAGGAGACCTAATGGAGAAAAATAAACCTTGGGAGAAACCAGGCTCAGTCGGGGTGCCAGTTCTCCTCTGGCCAATGAACAAACAGAGTATTATTATTATTCTGGCAATTTTACAGATTAAATTTTTTAAATTTTACACTACTGGATCAGAGAACTGTCAATCTGACGATTCCTATATGCCTTTGGATCAGAGTACTGTCAATTACTGTCAAATAAGTTTGTATACACTGTTTGCGTTTGGAGGGAGCGCTCAACAACACCATTAGACCAGATAGCATTTCTCGGTGTGTATGTTAGAGGCAAAATATAACTGCACACTCACTTCAGCACTTCATGATGAAGTGAGTGTGTTATATTTTAACTCTATAAAGCTTTCTTCTCTTACTTGCATCAAAAGCTTTTTGCGTCAATACCAGGGACGTCGTTAGGCCTATTTTAGGGGGGCTGAAGCTACCCCAAAATGTTCCTAAGCCCCCCTAAATGATAATAAGAACAACATAATTCGATTTATCAATAACCGTATCCTCATTCATATTTAGACGCAACAATATCCAGGTACAAAAAATAGCCGAGAAGTCGGAAGTTTAAATGAAGATTTAATGTCCTTAGTTTTCTTCTTTGTCAATGTATTTCATAGAGCAAATAATGTTCAGCTGCATTTCCTTTCCCTGCGTCTCTCACTCACGAGTCTCTCTCACATACACGCGCCCCACACACACACACACACACACACACACACACACACACACACACACACACACACACACACACACACACACACACACACACACACACACACACACACACACAGCCCCTCCCTCCTGCACACCGCCCGCCGTCTCCATGAGAACGAGTGTTCGGCGTAAAGCAAGTTCAAGCGAAAGGTTGGTATCTCGTGAACACCTTTACACAATCACACATTAAAAAGTGGTATAAAAATATTTTTAATTCTGAATATAGTTTTGTCAGTGTGTTAATGTCGACCCGAGAAGCGATGGCTACTTTAGAAAGTTAATTAGTCGCAAATTTGAGGTAAAATGCTTAGGTTAAGCTATTTGTATTTTAGCTCAAAGATGGGTTGAATACATGCGGTTCATGTATGTCTTCTTTAGTCTGTTGGCTCTTTAGGTTCTTTACTGGCACACTTACACATTTTGCACTTACAAGTGTGACTGTTTACATATTTGTGCCCATGTACATTTTATGTAAGTTACTGGTTTTATTTTTTAATGAATATTTTCTAAAATTGTATGATTTTTTTTGTTGAGTTATTATTACACAATACTTTTTCTGACCTTTGTGAATCTTGCCCCTGACAAATAACCCAAATTACAAAAAAAAAGACTAAAACTAATAAAAACTAAACTAAAACTAAGCATTAAAAAAAACCTAAACTAAACTAGCAAACCCACTTTAAAAGCAAATTAAAACTAAACTGAATTTGAAAACAAAACACGAAATAAAAAATAATGAAAAATGCAAAACTATAATAACCTGTAGTCTAGCTAGAGTGAACAAGCAAAATACAAGAAATGGTTAACTTAGCAAGCTAATCAAAACTCTGTATTCTTTGCCAATAATACACCATATCTCTATAATAGGCATATTCTAAAACAATATCAATCCCCATAGAATGTTGTTGTCACTGAAAACGAAATGTCAGAGGGTCCCTGTTAATGCTATTACTGTTGTATTCTTCAATTCATTGAGCAGATGAGATGGATATTCGAAGATATTTTAGCAGAGAGAAAGAGAAGCAGCCGCAGAAGATTAGCAGGCCAGTTGATTCTGAGGGAGCCGGTGTGATTGAGGTCAGTAATGGTCTATAGGTCTAAGGATTGTTTTGTTTTCTTCTAACAATATGCTTTTGTTGGCAGGTCTAGGAAATATGCATAGCCTAAACAAAATTATTGAATTATATTTATTATATATGCTAGCTATATTCTCTAACCAATTTAACTTTCTGCATTCATTGGCTGTGATAAATTAAATAAATACGTAGATGTTACCTAAATGTAGGCTAAAGATGAGCAAATGCCCACAGATACACATGTGAAACTAAAATGAAAGCAATCCTACATACAGTACATATACAGTAATACAGTTACTCCATTACTGTAACTTTTCTTTAACAGAGTAGAAATGGAAGGAGAGGATATGTCTGTCACGTTTTACTTGTTAACATCTTGGTTTCTTGACTGGTTGTTGACATAATTGTAGCTCTAGATGTGAGTGCAAAGATTTTGCAAACACAAGTTACAAATACCCTGGGGGCTAAGCCCCCCCTGTCTTCCAATCCTAGTGACGTCCCTGGTCAATACATTGTTAAAAGAAGAATCAGTGTGTTTTGTAAATGTCCTGTATACAACTTTAACAACGCATTTAAAAATGGTATAACAAAATGTGCTAATTCACAACATTAATAAATATTTTATCAAATCACTTTGTCGAATTTAATGCATCTTTACAGATAGTGTTGAATGCTTTATCGATTAATTCAATTCTAATAGTGTCGTACACACAGAGGGCATAGTGTTGCGTTATTTAAAGGGGAAGTTCAAGCATCAACGAGTAACACAACTGCACTGAATCAGTATTTATTCTAATTAATTTCATGTGAAATGTAATAATAACACGTAATGTCTGAGAATAATTTCTTAACAACTAGGGATTACACACACACATATATTATATATATATATATATATATATATATATATATATATATATATATATATATATATATATATATATATATATATATATATATATATATATATATATATATATATATATATATATATATAATACACATACACACACACAGTGGGTACTGAAAAATTCTGACCCCCTTAAATGTTTCACTCTGTTATATTGCAGCCATTTGCTTAATCATTTAAGTTATTTTTTTCTCATTAAAGGGGTACTTCAGCGCAAGGAAGATGAATCTGTATTTAAACTTGGTCATTAATGTAGTAGAAATGTGAAATTATTTTTTTATTTGGTGCCTTCTAGACTGAGAAAACACAGAAAATGTATTTTTGTCTCATGGGGATGAAAGACAACAATTCCCAGAATGCACTTCGCTGCCCTATGAGAGAGCACTCTAGGCACGGCTTACTTGCCCACCGTGTTCATTTTCATAAAATCCGTTCAGTTAGAGACGCTACAATTAAAAACTGAACGTGTCTGTTCAATATATTATGAGTGAGTCGATTGAGTGTCACGGCACAAACACAGCAGGATCGGATTACATTCATCACATGAGTTGAGGTAAGCGTGGGATTGCGGCTGCGGCTGCATTCACAGCACGTGATTAGTCTGGCGCATTTTCAGATCATGTCTTTGGAAGCTTAACTTTCATAGGAATTCATTTGAAAAGTTGAAACACTCACTTTGGTCTCCACCGCTCCGTTTACATGAATCTCCGCAGCTCCCAGAGCTGAGTGCTGTTAGTGTGATGTTGAAAACATGTGGAAATAGCGCCTCCTGCTGGCTGTAGTCTTTAGCCTCTGGACAAAAACTCCTCCGATGACGCAAAATGACGATATTTGCATCATCGGAGGAATTTTTCCAGAAATAAAATACATAATTCTCGTCTCAGGGTCATATGAGGGGGGAAAGTACGATAATTTGAATATACTCCCGGGTTTCTAACTGAGGCCATCCTTACAAATATTTTTTTTGCAGTAACAGTAAACATTTTTTTTAAAAAGGGTCGGTAGGTAGGTCTATTTTTTTTTCAAGTTTCAATGTAAAAAAAAAAAGTAAAATTTTGGTGATGGTGATTACGTAGGTATGAGTTTAAGCAAATTAGCATTTTGTGACGTCACTGACTGGGTCTTCAACCCTTGCCTTCGGGCGCATCATTGCAAATGTATAGCTTTAAATACGATGTAATGTTAAAAAAGGTAAACAAAAAATATATATCATATGAAAATATAAAACCCATTTATACGGCAAAATAACACCACCAAATATAAATATATCCACAGACAACAGACAGGACAAATGTAAAGATTTAATATATTGGTAAAGACCAATATTTCTGATGATTTATTGGCGTGAAGTTTCGTGCACAATGACAAACAGGAGTGCAACATTCTCAAAAAACAATAAGCAGAGTGGCCTGCCATAATGCAAAACATTTACTGCAGGCTTCAACATGGCTGTGTTTATGATTAGAAATGTTTTCTCATTAAAACAACATATTTTCTCATAATAAGGACATATGTTGTATAGTGATGTGTACAAAATAAGCCTTTATCCACATTAGAGAATTTATATATCTTATAGCCTACTATGTGCCTTTGTCACACTTCCATGTTGCTATACTAGATATATTAGTATAAAAGTAGGCCTATATTATAAAGTAGCCTATATCAGTCAACTAAACAAAACAAAAATAATTACTATATGGTGTTCACGTTTCATAATCAACATATATAATTTAAAAAATAATAATATTATAGGCTAATAGTTAAACATAGCCTAACTACGAAACAATAGCCTATAGGCTACGTTTTCTATAACCCCCTGTCTGACGAAAGCGCCGGTGCTCATGGATTGGCTATTTTCTTTTATGACAGCGGAAACCTCTCCCAGTACTCCGTCATTTTTAGCCATACAGATATAAGTGCAAGACATAATTATAAACTACAAACTGTCTGCTTTTATTTGTGTATGCCTAGACTCACAATAACAAGGCTGCGGATTAAGGTAACAGATTATTTTGTATGCGCTGCACTCCAAGTACAAATGCTGTCTTCATTTCAAAAATTTATTTTGTTTATTAAATGCAAAGTTTTTCATTTAAATAGCATTTCTAAATTCAGTTTATATTTTCAACAAACAAAATTTCAAGCCAAAATAACTTGTTACCACCATGTAAATTCAAACATTTCGCTCTTTTAATTTTAATTAATGCTTGAATAACACGCCTATGTGTCCTTCCATTACAAATAATGGCTATTGCGGTGGCTGGGATATACATAAACCTAACAACTTACCTGGCATAATTTTTTTTGAATGACTTATCAAGAAAACAAAAACAAAAAAAACGTTTGGACATTGTGGGTTTTTATTTAAAAGAAAGAACGTAGCCTTCGTTTGTATATAGGCCTAGGCAATTTATATATATACACAATACTAGGGTTGGGCGATGTCCCCTAAATTGGCAGTTGACGATGTTTACAGTAAAACATCGCGATGGACGATGATATAGTCGTTTTTTTATTTTTTTTAAAATAAAAATATATAATTTACTATATCTGTATTTTACTATCTCTTTACATGAATACTATTTTCTATTTCGTTATTTTGCTAACCCAAATAAGGACTAGGTTGCACGTGAGGGGAAACAAAGTAAAGAGTTGTGCACTTTTTATTTTAATTTAGCTCCTTACATAAATACGATTTTCTATTTAAAACTATAATTTCATTATTATCCCCGTGTTTTGTATGTGAATGCTGTTGTACGTGAATATATTACCACAGGAGTGAAGCACAAAGCTTTGTTTTCAAAGGAAATAAATTAGTTACATCGCAGCCATGAAAACATATGGATTCATGCCGAATGAGAGAGGGAGGCTGAGCCCAATTAAAGATTTGCCAGCTTTTCAAATATGTTTGTACCCGATTTTCCGATTTCCTTTTTACTTCAAATTTTATTTAACACAGTTTGTTCTTATTAGACTTGGCGCGTCAAATTGATTTGAATAGCGCAATTCACACACACACAGGGGATTTTAATTTCACACACACACTGGCAGTGCATAATCAAACATAGACTAAATGTCTTGACCCTGTGGAAGATAAAATTCGCTCTTCAGACGTTTTACAACAAGTGTTGCTTTGCAACATCAGGAGAAAACATGAAGACGAAGATATGCGAGAAGGTGTCTATCCAGCTCGTGTCCCACATTCATCTCAAAGCATGAGGCATCTTTGCGGGGAAATAAAACAAATCTTTTTTTAAACTAATATTTAATTGTCTTAATCTTTATGTTACCATTATTAACTGATAATCTTTTAAATGTTTTAAAGGCTGTATAGTGTGTTGTTTCACTGACGGAAGTGCTAAAATAAACACGCATGCTTAAGAAATGGATTATTTAAAAATGTAGGCTATATATCTGGCAGTATTTAAAATAGCATATATGCTTTAGTTATACTCTCAATTTAATGTACAGAGCAATGCCTGCAAAGTTTTAAGTTTATCTATATAAGAGGATTAGTGTGTGTCGACCTCGCAACAGGGGGCGTGGCGTCGCGATGGTGGCGCTCCATCGTGATGTCGTCAGCCATCACGATGGACGATAATATCTGCACAACCCTACACAATACTTACTAAAATATAATTAATATAATTTTATTGCTTTTGTATTAGTTGTTTGAAGAGAAAAAAAAAAGGAATTTGTCTTTACGCAAATTTACATCCGGCAAGTCGGTCGGACTAAAAGCAAAAAAAAAGTCGGTCCTAGATTGACAGGGTCGGTCGGGTTACGGCAAACAAGAATATTTTTAAGGATGGCCTGATACAAAGCTTAATGCTAATCGCTGAAGTAACCCTTTAATGTACACACGGCACCCCATATTGAAAAAAATAAAAATTAAAAAAATTAAAAAAAATCACATGGTCCTAAGTATTCAGACCCTCTCCAGTTCTGTCAGGTTGGATGGTAAACGTTGGTGGTCAGCCATTTTCAGGTCTCTCCAGAGATGCTCAATTGGGTTTAAGTCAGGGTTCTGACTGGGCCATTCAAGAACAGTTGCGGAGTTGTTGTGAAGCCACTCCTTCGTTATTTTAGCTGTGTGCTTAGGGTCATTGTCTTGTTGGAAGGTGAACCTTCGGCCAAGTCTGAGGTCTTGAGCACTCTGGAGAAGGTTATCGTCCAGGATATCCCTGTACTTGGCCGCATTCATCTTTCCCTCGATTGCAACCAGTCGTCCTGTCCCTGCAGCTGAAAAACACCCCCACAGCATGATGCTGCCCCCACCATGCTTCACTGTTGGGACTATATTGGACAGGTGATGAGCAGTGCCTGGTTTTCTCCACAAATACCGTTTAGAATTAAGGCCAAAAAGTTCTAACTTGGTCTTATCAGACCAGGGAATCTTATTTCTGACCATCTCCACAAACTCCATGCAGACTTTCATGTGTCTTGCACTGAGGAGAGGCTTCCGTCGGGCCACTCTGCCATAAAGCACCGACTGGTGCAGGGCTGCAAAGATGGTTGAGTTTCTACAACTTTCTCCCATTTCCCGACTGCATCTCTGGAGCTCAGCCACAGTGATCTTTGGGTTCCTCTTTACCTCTCTCAACAAGGCTCTTCTCCCCTGATAGCTCAGTTTGGCCGGACGGCCAGCTCTAGGAAGGGTTCTGGTCATCCCAAACGTCTTCCATTTAAGGATTATGGAGGCCACTGTGCTCTTAGGAACCTTAAGTGCAGCAGATTTTTTCTTGTAACCTTGGCCAGATCTGTGCCGTGCCACAATTCTGTCTCCGAGCTCCTCAGGCAGTTCCTTTGACCTCATGATTCTCATTTGCTCTGACATGCACTATGAGCTGTAAGGTCGTATATAGACAGGTGTGTGACTTTCATAATCAAGTTTAATCTGTACACAGCTGGACTCAAATGAAGGTGTAGAACCATCTCAAGCATGATCAGAAGAAATGGACAGCACCTGAGTTAAATATATGAGTGTCAAAGCAAAGGGTCTGAATACTTAGGACCATGTGATAGTTCAGTTTTTCTTTTTTAATAAATATGCAAAAATGTCAACAATTCTGTGTTTTTCTGTCAATATGGAGTGCTGTGTGTACATTAATAAGAAAAAACAAACTTAAATGATTTTAGCAAATGGCTGCAATATAACAGTGAAAATTATTTCCGTACCCACTGTATGTGTGTAATATATATATATATATATATATATATATATATATATATATATATATATATATATATATAATGTATTTATTTATTATATTGGCCTATGGGCTATATAGGCTTCTGGCTACACAATGGAATTACTAGTATTCATCTTAATCCTTATTAACAAATATAGTTTGGAATGTATGTATGTAGTTATTAATTAATACCAGTAATACCAATGTTGCTTTTTAAAATTTGCCTGGGGGCACCAATGAGGATTTCACCTAGGGCGTCAAAATGGCTTGAAACAGCCCTGTGGTCAGCTAACCAAGTTGCTGATTACATGAAAGAAACAGCCATACACAGGGCTAAGTGGATAAGAGTTAATGGGACAAAATCTTTTGAGGATATAACTTGAGAATTCCCTCGACTCTACTCCAGGAATGGTACGTCCAGATCTGTGCACTTTTTTTCTTCAAAAAATCCCTTTTGGTTGTCAGTGTCAAACATTACACAGTAAAACATTTACACATTGCTTGTGTTATTTACTTCCCTAAGGAATACAATTTTTACTGGAAATTAATGCATTACTGAAAATGTTTGTTTAAAGCGTTAGTTCACCCAAAAATGACTTTATGCAGCATTGTCTTCTTCAAACATTGTTTGTTTTCAATCCACAAACAAAGATTCAAACGGTTATGAATCAGCGTATCGATTCAGAATAACACACGATCGTGATTTTGACCGACAAAATTATATTGCTTCATCTGTATATTGTGTAAATCCTCTTTCATGCGTGGTGACGCATTTGAAAAACAATTCAACAGCAATATATATATATATATATATATATATATATATATATATATATATATATATATATATATATATATATATATATATATATATTAGTATTAACAAAATTATAAAATGCAACACTTGTTTTTGCCCCCATTTTTCATGAGCTGAACTGAAAGATCTAAGACTTTTTCTATATACCGTACACAAAAGGTCTGTTTCTCTCAAATATTGTTTACAAATCTGTCTAAGTGGGTGTTAGAGAGCTCTTCTCACCAAGATAGTCAATCCACCTCACAGGTGTGGCATATCAAGATACTGATTAGACAGCATGATTATTGCACAGGCGTGCCTTAGTCTGACTACAATAAAGTTTATCACACAGCACAATGCCACAGATGTGGCAAGTTTTAAGGGAGCATGTAATTGGCATGCTGACTGCAGGAATGTCCACCAGAGCTGTTGCCCATTGAATGTTCATTTCTCTACCACAAGCCATCTCCAAATGCATTTCAGAGAATTTGGCAGTACATAGAAAAAGTCTTAGATCTTTGAGTTCAGCTCATGAAACATATTGTATAATTACCCCAAGACAAGAATGCCTGCTACAGACTGTGCGATTTTGACAATACTATAAGATCATTACAAATCACACTGTATGACATGGATCTAATAAAATTTGGTATGGCATGTATGTAGCCTGTACAATGATGACACCTATTGAATCGTAGGATTCGGTGCAAGTTAATTGTGGTAAACAGAGCAATGTGAATCGCACTTTGGCAATAGTGTTATATATGTGTGCTGACAAAAAGAGGAGGAAGAGGAGAACTTGGATGCAGTCATGGCTAGGAAAAAAGAGGCTTTTTGGCATGCCAATTTAGCAAATGGAGCTTGAGGTAAGTAGTTTTAAGTTTTTAAGGCCATGTCGTTTTGATCAATATAGCATTTCATGTTGCATTTTTATTGGCTAATAAACACTGAGATGGTCATGCTAAATCTCTGGCACTGTCAGAAAATTGTGGCATTCTATATTTGGTTGAAAGACTGTGACAATGGCCGTCTTTGAACCTCTCTCACTGTACTAGACCACCGTTAAGGAGCCACGACCACAGAAACATTTTGTCTGAGACAGCCCAAAATCATACATGTGTCTTCCTGCGGAGAGCCCAGGAAGATTCCCATGACTTAATTAGGAAAACTGTAGAAAAACAAGGAGGACTACTTATTTAAGCAAGGTGCCTCTGTTTGATAGGTTCGCATACATGATCCGTGTTTCCACCGCAGGAACCAGGATCTAAATAACGTTCTGGGTTAAAAATTCTCCCTCAAAACGGCCCTGCTCGCGAGGTAGTACTCAAAGTTCAGGAACTTTCGGGAGTGGGAAATGTGACAAGACAGCAGCGCAAGTCATCCTTCCACTTTTTTTTCTGCCGATTTTTGCCAGAAGTGTGCCTGCGTGCACATAGCCTACGTCTATACTGCAATCATTCGCTAGCATGTCACTTGTGTCGAAGTATCTTGAAATATGCGAGCAGAACGTGAAGATTGCAATCTGCAATGTCAGCAAAGGACGAGTTAATCTCGGAGGAACAACAGCGGAGACATGCACTTTTTAAATGAAATACTATCAGTTCTGTATAAGACGAGCATTTTTATTTCACCTTAAAATTACATTGACTTAATTTGATTTAAAAAGCACATGCTGTAGCATCTTTGTTTTTTCCCGTTGAACATTTTGGAACAATGAATTTACAAGTGCTGGTCATATAATTAGAAAATCATCAAAAAGTTGATTTATTTCACCAATTCCATCAACTTTTTGATGATATTCTAATTATATGACAAGCACCTGTATATACTTTGGTTTTATTGAATTTCACTGGTAAAGACTTTGTTTCTTTACACTGAATTTAAAAGCAAATGCTGATCTAAGTAACATCTTTGTTTGGATTGTTGAATGTGTGTTGATCGTGTTCTTTGGACTGCAGAATATGCCTTTAATTTCACATCAACCAAATTTAAATGCGGACTTGTTTTCATTGGCCAAAAGCCAAATTGACCTGTTAAATATCAAATAAACATCTTCTCATGTGTAATCTTTCATTCTTTATTGTTTGTTGCTTGAAGAAAATAAAAAAAACGGTATTGGAATTGGCCATGTAAAATCATGATCGGTGCATCACTGGCATAAATTAAAGTATTAGTTAATAGTTTAGTCTAGCTTTTATTGTTTTCAGTTCAGTAAATGTTATATTAAAATATCTCTCTTTAGGCTACTTATGTATTATTTTTATTAATTTAATGGGTGATGTGTCAAAATAGCGATCGCTTAATCTTCTCAAGTGCAGCTAGGGCTGGGCGATATATCGAATATTAGCGATAATATCGCAATAATTTTGACGACGATGTAAAATTAGAAAATATCGTGAATATCGAATATTTCAAATTCAACATGCAAACTTTCCCAAATAACATTACCAGATAACGCAGAGGTCTGCTTCCACCGTTCACTAAACATTGGAAGCAGAAGAGTTAAATGCGCAGCGCATGACAAAGAAAGCAGCGGAAACATGCGTGCATGAGAGAAATAATAGCGCGGCGCCGGACTCTGACCTAAAGTGCGCGCACACGCCTTTCAGACAACATGCGATCGGGATTCAGTTCTTTCATGGATTATTGGGTTTCAGTGGTCAAACAAATGTAAAAATGCACGTCCTGGCGAGTATTCAGGTAAACACAGTAGTGTATGTCTTTAGTGAACGTACACAGAGTTGAGTGAGAAATCGTGTGTTACAGTGTATTTGGTCCGTGCAGCTCTTAAAGGGCCGGACCTCATATTCTGTGTGATTTAATGTTAATCAAACAACAACTTGATTTTTGATTCATTTCTTGACTTGCTACTGTTAAATAGACCCACTGTAGCTGAAAATAAAGCACTGTTTTTGTCATATTGTTTGTCATTTGCATGTTTTGCATATGTTAAAAAATATATATATCAAATTAAAAATCTATATTATAATTATAAAAGCACATTTAAAAAATATATATAAAATTACTCGTATCATGATTTAAGATTTTGGACATTCCGACCTGTTCAGTAAACCTAAACATTTTGTATTTAATTTGGTTCTATCTAAATAGTTTTTGTTGTTTTTATTGGGGGCAAAAGAAAATCTTTATTTGTTTATTTAAAAGCAATTGCAAACATATCGAGATATATATTGAATATCGTAAAATTTTTGACAATATCGAGATATATCTTTTTTTAGATACCGCCCAGCCCTAAGTGCAGCGCTAGTATTTGTCTGGTCATGTGATCTCAACATGTCTGTCCGCATGAGGGACCCGCTCCATATCAGAGCATGTGAGCGTAGCGGCAATATTTCCTCCAGAGCGGTGAGCGCCTTTCTGAAGATTCCGCTCAGCCCAGAATGTCCTTTGGTGATTTGCTTGTTCGAGAATCTGTGAAATAGCTAAGCAATAGTGGAGCAATAGTTTATGGAGTTCAAATATTGTTTTATTGAAGATGCAAGCCTTATACATAAATGCACAGTAAAAATAAAAGTTAAGAACGAGCAGGGAGAAGAAATTGAAAGAGAGTGTGGAGAGATTGTGAGTTATTAATGATTCATATTGGAATCTAAAGCGGCACATTGCCAGAAAGCACGAGGATGTGCTACGCAAACATGGTATAGTGCAGCAAAAGGTGAGAAATACCATTCGATAATAAATTAATAGATAAGGTACGGAAGGTCGTGTTGTAGGCTACGGAGCCCTGCTCTCATGACATGCAGACAAAAATATGATGATCATTGGACACAAATTAAAATTTTGTTCCGATAAATTAAGAATTCTTTCTCTCTTTTCTAAATAGGCACGAATTAAATTTGTTCCCACAACTTCTTAATTCGTTGTCCCTGGTTAAGTAAATCGTGGCCACGTTGAAATAATTTGTTCTCTCATTTTATTAAAACTAGGCAACGGCTTATACAATGTGGCCACAGTCTAATTAAATTATTAAAATATGTTGAAGGGTGGGAACGAATCCTTAATTCGTTATGCAATCATCATATCACTATCAGTATAACTAAAAAATAACCTATAGCCAACACAATATGAATTTAACGTTTTTAATAGACAGCATTTCCCCGCAGTTTTGGTCTACTTAAATTTAGAATGCTTGTTTCTTTTATTAACGGCAGTAAACAATCCGGTACTTTGATACGCTTTTGTTAAGTGCATTTCATCTGCGTGTGCTTTTCATGCATGATAATCCAGATGTTTTGTGAAGTTCTACATGCATTTCTTCTTGAGTGTGTTTGTTTAATGTGCCTGCATGTTTTGCAACAGCGAATGTTCACGGAAGTAAAATAACACAAATCAAATACTTTTTCAGTTATTGCACTTAATAGGCAAGTTTGCCAAAAGGGCTGACTTTAATTGATAAAGTTAATTTAATGCATTTAAATGAATAAAAACGAAGCTATCACCCCAAAATGATTGCTTGTCTATTTATAACTGTGGCATTTGATACATTTATTCAAGAAATGAATTACAAACAGAAAGCAATAAGCCTAGTACAGATCACTTTCATGTCGGAGTGGGATCTGAGCGGGATTTCTTTCACTGGTGAGCGGTTCATGAGCGTTTGCTTGGGCAGTGAGCGATTGAGTGGAGCGTGCTGGCATAGAGCGCATTCACACCGCTCCGCTTCGCTCACATGCTCTGCTCCACATCAAATAAAACCACTTTAATTAGGACAGTCATGACATTCATCAAAACTATCATTCATTTCTGTAGAGCTGGACATTTCAATCAAATGACTTTTAGAATGAAACCAACCTGTCAGAGTCTCAGTATCTTCTTGTTTCACACTGAATATGTCAGTCTTCATGCCTTCACTCTCCTCCTTAATAAACTCTGTCTTTGTTTGTGTCTCTGTATCTTCTTGTTTCACTCTCAATGTTTCTTCAATCTTCATTTCTTCTCTCTCCTCTTTAATAAACGCCATCTTTATAATAGTGTGTCGTGTAGATCTCAGTCGCTTCACCAGGAGTTTTTTCTGTATTTGTACTCTCTGTCCTGTTTAAGATGAGAATAATTCAAATAAATAAAAAACAAATCCACATTTATCTCTGTGTGTGTCTCAGTCAGCCCTAGTTCAGTCTCAATCACTGCTCAGAGAGTCAGTCAGAGAGAGTTAATGGACTTAAGCTGATTACATTAAACTAGCACTACAAATGAACAAAAAAACATATTCTGTTCAGATACTTCATATTAAATTAAGATTTATATCATTACATTATTGTATAATGCATTTAATATTGTACAGAAAAAAACAGTAGCAGTTGGATTGTAAAAGTTGTCATTACACGTGTGTCGTATGGTTGCATTTTCATTGTTTTGACCAGCATGTCTAAATAATTCATTTTGCATAGCTTGTAAAAACGATACAGTTGATTGAATGGTTTATATATTTTTAAATACCTTGAATATTTTAAAACACAAACCTTTCTTCAGCTGAATCACAAGATCACAAGCAGGTCGCAGACTTATAACGTCTTCTTCTTTAGATTTTTACTGGCGGTTGACAAACAACGGAACGGTGAAATACCGCCACCGACTGGTGTGGATCAAAATTACATATTTCCTCCCTTTTTAAATCCTCTCCCACAAAGTAGCTACTGAAAAATATAACATTAATTGCCTGAATTATTTAGTAAAATATCTCCCAATAAAAACTGCATTTTTATTTTTGCTAGATTTTGTATTAAAACCCTTCCCTCAGTCTCAGACTTATGATGTCATAATACCACACAAAATAAAAGCCCTGCTCGTGATAAAATGGCAGAAATGCATGGAATACAGTAAAATAGATGTCAGAGGAATTCAGAGTTGAATTTTGTGAAATATTAACTGCTAGGGGAAAAGCTGTAATTTTGGGTGAAAAAAAACCCATCAATACAGTTAGTTTCAATACACAGAGTTCATAAATTAAATTTCAGTATTGAAAAAAAGTCAGTGAGTGTGTTTGTTTTTCTACTATTATTAAAATGTAGACTTAGTTATATTGTCCTATAGATATTTGGTGTTGACTTGGTGTGTGCCAAATGTAGTGTTATTGAGTCATTCCACGAAACCGGTATGATTTCGACTTACACATTTTTTGATTTTTTACCAAAATGTATTACTTTTCTGAACACTCCACAACATAATAACATGCTTAACTTGCAGAAAAATATATTTTCCCATCTCAGGCATCAAATCACTATTATTATTGGTTACTTTTCAATCCCAATATTAAAATGCAAAAATGTATGTAAAAATAGTGTAGGAATTCATAAAGAATGTAAGTGTCGATATTAAAGAGATTATAAGAGTTGGTGTGTTTTATCTTATATTAAAATAAAGGCATCAAATTCATTAGAGTCTAAATTACCTAACATTAAAAATATATACACATGATCTTCCAAGAAGGAGTCAAAATATAAATGTCAAAAAAATATTAATACATAGTTCAGTCTAAATAAAAATGAGTATTTCACAGATCTTTAATGAAATAAAGATTTGTTTCCTTTGCTTGGCAACACATTACACACTGGCATTGAAGGGTTAGTGCGTCTTGCATTTGCAGCTTCAGGTGCAAGCAAATTCAGATGACCTTATGTCACATTCACATAAACTATATTGCCAATAGTATATTGCGACGCCTCTCCAAATGATTGAATCACAAAAATCAGGTGTGTTATTTAAGACGTGTCATTTAATTATGCTACTTCAACTGGCTGAGTTTTCTGTGCACTGTGGATTCAATGCTTATCAGCTGTGATTTCCATTGAAGTAAATGTGTGTGAATTCGTCAAACACATTCTTTATGTTGTTAAATATAAATCTGTTTTAATGAATTACTGTTTGCTAAATTAGTCTTGCAATGTCTTTATATCAACTTATTTAAGTTCTTTAAAGAAAGACCTCAAAGCTTATGGTTTTCAAGCTTGACCTCCACAGTCTGAAAACGACTGTTTTCTTTATTGGTCAGTAACTAACGTATTCAACATTAAGCTTTTGAACATGAATCAATAATTGTTTTATGTTCAACCTTAACTCATATTTCAGATGTGCTGTACAGCTGACTGAGGTGGTCTTGCAACCAGCACAACATGAATATGGAGGAAAAACCATCTTGTACACCCACAAGTCCAGAATCTCTTGTTTGCCCTCCGTTGACTACTCCTACAACACCGCCATCTTCACCTCCCAGCAGAAGGTGACTGTCACAGGCTCTTGAAATGGAATTAAAGTATCAGTAAGTACTATTGAAACCTTAAAAGTTAACATTATCATATGTTTACCTTGTAACATTGATCCCATGTAGAAGTCTTTGCAAGCAACTTATTTACAATACATGTCCAGCACTCCCATTTTTACTTGCTATCTGCTTAGTTGTACCTCTGACTGTGACCGTTTAATTGAGTCTATAGTGCATTTCACACAATTTTGTTATAAAATACTTTTGCAAAGCAACATGTTTTCTTTTTTGCAGATGAACATATGAGCAAAAGCAATCGAGTTTAAAGCGACGGGCACAATGTCCTTCAAAATGACACTTTCCTTGAAAAGAGAACATTGCAGATCAACCCGGAAGGCTTGAGCTCATCATGTGGGACCTGCAACATACGATTGAAATTGGCTCCTGGTATGATTTGACTAGCGTTTCATTCAGAACATTCCAGGGTAAGACATTTCTCTTCACAACAAATGACACACAGGTTTCTACAAAAGTCTGAACTGACACCACATCTCCAGTAGAAGAGACCACAGCAGAATGAATTGGCGCAGAAGTTAAAATCCTTCACCTTTGCCTACTGAAACGCTGTCTCCCAGATACGCCTCTTTCATGTACCAGAGTGATGTGTCTCAGCTGTGACGCATATTACAAATCAAATGTAATTTCTGTGCACACATCTGCCAAACTAACAATATATAGTCAACTTTGAAAACCGTGTAATTCAGTCAGCAGTGCAGATTCCCCACACGAGTCTCAGATTCTCTCTTGAACCTGCCCAGAATGAGCATAACCCTTCACCACGACTGTCACCCAGCTCTCCTATCCATTCATAATCCAAGCATCCCACCTCAATGATCCCCATCTCACCACCCACACCTACTCCAAGTTCTGATACTGAGTGTGAAGAACCTGAGTGCCTTCTAAAAGAAGACTTTCCCTCTCAACGGTCTCATCTCCTCCTCGCACTCTTGATATAGATGGCATTATCCATGCCACTCCACAAACTACAAGTAAATACAACCCCTTTTCCCTTTGAAACCTGTGCGATCAATACAATTTCATACCAGGAGCCAATTTTTAAATCATATGTTGTTTTAAAGGCACATATTTGATTTGTTTTTACTACTGCATTTATGTACCAATTTCATTTGTGTATGCATTTCATTTTATGAAATGGATTTTTGTTATACTGTTTAAACTGATGTAAACAGGCTTGTACTGTGTAACCCTTATCCTTGTGGATGTTACAAATAAAGTTCCCTTACAAATGCATCACTATCCTTTTTATTTTAAGGCTTTGCAGCCAAAACATCTTCATTAAAGCTTTATCAAACATGTATTCTCTATAGTAGCATAGGCTTTAAATTGCTTGATTTGTAGTCTTAAATACTGGAGTGCTCTGACAATCAAAGAACCATTGACTGGCTCAATCCGAAATCGCCCCCTAAACCATCATTCACTACACCCTACGATAGTCCACTAATCCAGTTCACTTGAAGGAGTGAGTGAAGTCGGACAGCCGTTGTGTGTACATCGGCTGAACATTAGTTATTGCCGTGCAATGTGGGATTGAATGAGCACAACCTTAAAGATTTGAGTGACCGGTTTAATTAATTTATCTATAAATATCTTAATTTATGAAACTTGCTCATTTTATGGTCATGTTGAAGAAACAACTGCCCATTTATTTTGTGATTGTGGTATAACAATACATTTTGGGTTTATTTATATATTTTATATTTTTAACCCTACTAATCTGACCCAAAGTTATATCCTTAAGATTTATTTACCTGTTGATTGACAGTTACCATCACACACATGTTGGTAATAGGTGCAAATGAAAGAGGATAAACAAATCCAAAAATCTCAAGGAAAAGAAATCCCGCACACTATCGACACTTGCTGAAAATATCAAAAACGTTTTATCAGTAGCTTTTAAAACAGTTTTTGTCCAGAGGCTAAAGACTACAGCCAGCAGGAGGCGCTATTTCCACATGTTTTCAACATTGCACTCACAGCTAGGGTTGCCACCTTCAGTGTGCCAAAATAAGGGACACCCATTTACGACCCAATAATAAAACATGAGATCAAGTATGTGAACTTGCAACAGAGCAGGTTTTATATTATTTTACATTTGATTTTTATTTATTTCTAAAGAACTCTTTAGTAGCCTATTTGGTGCACTTTAAATGGAAAGTTCACCCAATAATTAAAATTCTGTCATCATTTACTCGCCCTCATGATGTTTCAAACCTGTATGAGTTTCTTTGTTCTACAGAACACAAGTGAAGATATTTTGAAGACAGTTTGTACCCAGGCTGCTTTAGGGACACCATTGACTTCCATAGTAGGAGTCTTCCTATGTGTTCAACATAAAGAAATGTACACATGTTTGGAACAACTTGAGGGTGAGTAAATGATGACAGAATTTTCATTTTTGGCTGAACTGTCCCTTTAAGTCATTCTGAACTAGTAATCACTTTTTGAATTTCAAAATGTTTATTTTTTATTAATTTACTTAAATTATGACTATATTATCATGTAATTATTTGTCCCGTTTTTATCTAAATATTTTTTTAAATGTCAAACTTTATATGACAGGACTATTTATTATGATAATTATAGCCTAGTTAAATTATAAATTATATTAATAATAACATTTATTAGGCTATAATTTATTAATTAACCTGTCTAAAAAATGTATGGAATATTATATTAAATACATTATCCATAAAAAAAAACAATAGGCCTACCTTTAGAAGCAGGGATGCGTGTGTCACATAGACCGGTCTGTCAGCGCTGCCGCTTTAAGTCAGACAGTCTGAGCAACAGAAATGCTTCTCATAAAGTGTGCAGTTGGCCTGAGGTTCATCATGAGTTACTGGACAAACCCATTGATACCTTTTTGATATTTAGTTCTATATCTGGAGATTCTCTTGCGTTCAAACGGTGGACGCGACGCAAGCTTGACATGTTTTTAAAAACCACGCAAGTTTACAGGCACACTGGCACAGCGCATCTTCTCTAGACTCCGCCGCTAAAGCAATCACGCACAAATGAGTTCCTGTACTTCTTATTATCAAATGGATATCTTTATATTTGCTATCAGTATTCTACACACTGCAAAATCCGTATTTGTTTATTGAACTACGTGTGGACCTATGTAAAATACGGGACAAATCGCGTCCCGTATTGCTTTGATACGGGACGCGTTATTTTGCTTGTAAATACGGGACGATTCTGTATTTTAAGGGACGGGTGGCAACCCTACTCACAGCACTCGGCTCGGGAGCTGCGGAGATTCATGTAAACGGAGCCGTGTAGAGCAAAGTGAGTGTTTCAACTTTTAAAATGAACTTCCTATGAAAGTTAAGCTTCCAAAGACATGATCTGAAAATGTGCCAGACTGATCACGTGCTGTGAATGCAGCCGCGAATCCCGCGCTTACCTCAACTCATGTGATGAATGTAATCCGATCCTGCTGCGTTTCTCAGGCTCACTCACATTATATTGAACAGACACGTTCAGTTATTAATTGTAGTGTCTCTAACTGAACTGATTTTATGAAAATGAAAGTAAACCATGTCGTGCCTAGCGTAGGGCAGTAAAGTGCATTCTGGGAATTGTCTTTCATCCCCATGAGAGAAAAAATAATTTTCTCAGTCTAGAAGGCACCAAATTCAAAAATAATTTCACATTTCTACTACATTAATGACCGAGTTTAAATACAGATTCATCTTCCCAGCGCTGAAGTACCCCTTTAAACTCCATCACATTTAAAGAGATAACATGACCAATCATTTCAGAGAACCATTGATTATTAAAGGACAACTCCGGGGAATTTTTAAGTTAATCTTGAGCGTTATACCTTTGTGAGTACTGTCTATAGAAAAAAACCCAAACCGGATTGGTGCTTGCAACAGCTATTTAAGTTAATGCCCAGAGCCCCCACTCAGCTAAAACGGCATTTATAGGGGCATAAACGTAAAGGGTGTCTTTGTGCTTCTTAACACACACAAAATCCAATAAAAATGTCTGTCTAACATGAGCAGGGTTCTTACATGACAACGAGATCGAAGTCTTTCGAGATCTTCAGGTAAAGCTGTCAAGCCCTCAGGGAATGGGACCTTGTTGTCGGCCTTGCTCGATGCTTCGCCATCTCTGGCGCAAGTTTTATTCCAAAGTTGCTTTCTACTCTCCATTTTTGACATAACAGCGGCATTTATTTGCTGACAAGTGGCAGACAACAGGAATGCAGGTAACAGATGTTTACATGGGGAAGTAACAGTGTGCAACTTATGATCAAAGTGAAATTATACTAGAGTCGTTATATATTTGTACAAAATCCCACCTGGTATTGATAGACCACACTACTATGTGGATGCAATTGAATTCGTTTGACACACACACACACACACACACACACACACACACACACACACACACACACACACACACACACACACACACACACACACACACACACACACACACACTTCTGTGATTTTAGACAGCAGCGTTTTAACAGGTCTTTTATTTTGTTCAGGCGATATGACGTCATACGAACGCGTCGCTCTGCTGCGTCTGTTGAGATTCGGCTGAAGAAAGGTTAGTGTTTTAAAGCATTTAATGTGTTTAAATCAGTGCAAAATGTAAACAATTATATATATACACATTTCACACGCGATGTAAAGTAAATTATGTATTATAGACTATAACATCATACGGGTTTATCTAACAATAATAAGCGTTATTTAGTGGGTGAAGCGCATCCAAACATAAGTTACAGAAAAGGTGCGTCTCATTTCGCTCCCTATAGCGTGAGTCAGTTTATCATCCGTTTAAACACGAATTCTGCCACTGGCAAGTAGTGATGGAGAAACTGAGCTTTTCGAAACGCCTCGAGAATTGAATCGATCGCTTCGTGAAACGATTCAGTGATTCAAAGCGCTCGGCTCACCTCACGCTGACGAGACCTGAGGATTTGCAACGGGAAGATGTGTAAAATGACAACTTTCACAAACCACTTAGACATGTTTTCAGGAAAGTGTAGTCTATTAAATATAATCTACAAAAATCCAATTTAAAGCATAAATGACTAAACAAAGTGTTTCTATAATTTGTGTTCTTTTATTAATTTCTAGTGCTAATTTTGTGTTGTTTTGGCTGATCATTTAAAGTCACCACGAATATAAGCTCTATTCAGACGGTAGTTGTTTCTCACATGGAAAAAATGAATTAGCATGGCACCTCAGTGATTTAACGTGTTAATATTTAATTTTAGAATTTCTGGAATGGTTTTCTGTCTTGCATTTTATCCTAAAATGATGGATGTCGTTTAAAAAAAAAGTTAATGCAGCCTTTTATTTACATGAGGAAAACATAAAGCTGCTTGGTGTTATATAACTATATAACAGCGGTTCCCAAACTTTTTTCCTGCGCACCCCCTTCTATGTCCCAACCGGGTTGGCGCACCCCTAATCCCCACTTCAAAAAACAAACAAAAACACAACAAAACTTTATTTTATCGCCATATAAAGACTCATGTTTAATCATGCGCAAATAACCAGAACACGCATGTCAATAACAACCAATGTTGGGGAAAGTTTCTTTGAAAAGTAATGCATTACAATATTGCGTTACTCCCTTAAAAAGTAACTTATTGAGTTACTTAGTTACTTTTTAAGAAAAGTAATTTTACGTTACTTTTTCCTCACCTGCACTGGGCTTGTTTTTTTCGGGGGGGTTTTTTATAACAAAATGGTTCTATTTTTGTGGAAATGTAAAGACCTCTTCATACCAAAAATTTAAATAATAAGCCAAAATTCACACGCTCTGCTGTGCTGCGCTGCCATTCTGGATAATGGAAGAATAGGACGCAGGAGAAAATAAGTTTTACCAATTAAACTTTGCCACTGTCGCCTCTGGCTTGGCTTGCTCAGTTGGGGACACAACATTTTTCAAATAAATTTCCAAATAAATCTAATTATTAAACTAAATTAACCATATAGACTAAATTACTTATCTAATTACTGATCTAAAGCCCACATTGTTACTGTATGATAATCAAAATATATTCTGTTGCATTATTTTTCTGTTTAACACAGTGAAGCTGCTTTGAAACAATCTGCATTGTTAAAAGCGCTATATAAATAAAGTTGACTTGAATAAAAAAAAAAATCTAGTAATTTTTGCTCATTGTTTAACTGAATCATTAAAGGTCAGCAGCAAATTGGTCAATAAAGGTAAATTAAATGCATACAAATATTTGTTTTATTTAACATTTAATTATTGGAGGTTTGCATATTTTGCATTTGACTGATTTTATTGTTTTTGAGGAATACTCAATCTTTAAAGGTACACTATGTAGGATTTTTGCAGTCAAATATCCAAAACCACCAGGCCAGTGTTATATATTTTGTTCAGTTGAGTTCTTACAATATCCCAAATGTTTCCAACTATTTGTAAATTGTGAGAAAATCGCTATTTTACCAATGAACCGGGATGTGTGAGCATAGCGTCTGAGAGTCGCCTGTCAATTGCGTCATATCTGCGTTACCCTCGTTTCCGGTTTGATTTTGCAGAAAAGCTTTACTATCACTGCAGTGTGAACAAGTGTCACAGCAGCCGCCGAGAGAATGCACAGAGTAACGTCATAACATCATTGTAAACACACTTAAATGTATCTAATATAATAAACAGAGCTGCGTTACCTCATACTCATGACCGAAAATCGGAGATTGAGCCGGCAACTGTGTCCCGTCATAATAAAAGTCCGCTACTCGCGAGCAGTGTGTTTGTTGAACAATCTCTCCAGCGGCCTCACCCAGCTCCCACAGCACTCGCCCCTGCTCTGCTTCATATACAGTAAAGTTAATAATCGCATCCATGAACATGATTTCTGCCCGAGTCCAATCCCGATTCTTTCCACCGGCTGTGAGGTGAAGACAACATGTCCCAAGATTCTGCACTCAAACTTAACGTCATCAAACTACGCCTTTGTTTTGAACAGGCGCCCTCTAGCGGACGGAAAAGTCACATAGTGCACCTTTAAGCAAGTGAGATAAATGCTCAAATTTAGTCTAGAACTTCAATAACTATCAAGTTCACAAACAACGCCTCTGCACTTACTCTCGATTTTATGGGGACAGGAGAGCTGTCAGTCAAATAAATGTGAAAAAGTAACTGTTATTTTGTTGTAAATTTGAAAAGTAATGTGTTACTTTACTAGTTACTTGAAAAAGTAATCTTATTACATAACTCAAGTTACTTGTAATGCATTACCCCCAACACTAATAACAACATCAACAAAGTTTCAATATTATGCAACAAAGCTACGCACAAGCTTCCATTTTCAGCTGCGTAAAAGAAACATTTCTGCAATAGGCCAGGCCTATTATGAGCTAGCATCATCATCATCTTAACACAACGGTTATGGAAATTAGATTGAATTAAATTGCAATTAAGTTACAAACGATCCACAACATTAAAGAGAATAAGCTCCGAAATAGATAAAATAAATAAAAACAAGGATCAATTGAAACGTTTCAAGTGCGACAATAAAATTAGCCTACACATGATCCACAACATAATAAAGTAACGAAGAGCTCAAACATAAAATAAAAGAATATAAAAGAGGATCCATCTGGAACTTTTCAAGTGCAGCGCAAAAGTCGCTCAGCCAGCAGCGAGAGAGAGGGAGGGGGTGGGAGACGGGGAGGAGGATGTGTTAGTATTCCCAGTAGGCTTATATGATTAGCAATAGTATCAAATACTTACCCATATTAATGCGACGGGTGGGCTTGCATCTTGGCACAAAGCAATCCGAAGTTTAGCGCAATGGAAGACATTTTAAGCCTCAATTCCTTCTCAACAGCATCCAGTCTTTGCCGATGTTTAGTTTTAACTGCTGCCAGAGCAGAGAAACCAGCCTTGCAGAGATAAGTTGTGGCGAAGGGCATCAAAACTCTCAAGGCTTGCTTTGCCAAGACTGTGTATGAATGTCAGTGACTCCGTCCAAAAATCCACAAGTGGCTTTCGTTTGAACTGTAACTGCAGTGCTCCATCAGATGACCGCTCGATCAGCTGCTCCTGCTCGTGAATTGACAGCTGTGGGACGGTCAGGGAAACTTCAAATGTATTGCGAATCCAAGCGCGAGATGTGTCCATAAGTGTTTCCGTAGATGCTCGGCGAGTTGGTTGAGGTGTTCAATTAGGAGACTTTTTACATGCTCACCCAGGTCCACGTCATTTTCCCCCAAGAACTCGTGAAGCGTAGGGAAACACAGGTGTGTGTTCCCACTCACACAACTCGCCCAGGACCGTAGCTTCTTTATCATGGCTCCAATCCTGTCTTGTGGATTGAACACAGTTACACTGGCTCCGTGCAGACTTAAATTGAGTTCATTCAGAGCTGAGATGTCCGCTAGATAGGTGAGCCCTTTCAGAAAGTCTTCGCCATGCATACTGGAGGCCAAATGAAACGGATTCTCCTAAAAAAAACTGCTGCAATTCGTGCCGGAGTTCAAAGAGCCTCTCCTAATATAAGCTAAAAGCCCCGTGTGTTTCCCCGTCATTGATTTTGCCCCGTCTGTGCAAATTCCCACGCAGCGCTCCCAGTCGATCCCATTTGTCCTCATAAAAACATCAATTAAATTGAAGATTTCCTGTCCTGTTTTTCGGGTAGCAAGGGGCCGACAGAACAAAAAATCTTCTTGTACCGTTCCTTCAAAAAGGTAATGGACATACAGAAGAAGATTGGCCAGATTTGCATCTGTAGACTCGTCTACTTGCAGAGAGTAAAACTCACTTTTCTTCACACGGCTGACTAGTGTACCCAGGATGTCTTCAGACATGGCATCAATGCTACTGGACACAGGAATCATGTCCAACTTTTTTGCCTCTTTCTCTCCAGTCATACACTCCACCATCTCTTTGGCCGCTGGCAAACACGCTGGCACACGTCTTCAGCAATTGTGTGCGGCAGCCCCTTTCTCCCTACTCTGTAACTGAGCCGATATAAGGCCCATAATGCATCTTGCGTAGACCCAATGCATGAATGAAACTGTTTTTTTTTTCTGCACTCCTCCAACTTAGCTTTAAAAAAATGTAAGGGGCCTTTGACTTAAATTGCCATGTTTCGTGTGCAGGTGATAGCTGTCTGAAGCCGTCTTATCTCCGTTGTTTGCTAGAACTTCACTGCACAACACGCACTGAGGCTTCGGGCAATCTGTATCGCCGATCCAAGTGAAGCCCAGACCCAGATAATTGTCATCATATTTCCTTCTTGTTTTCCCTGTCTGGTGTTCACCCTCATCACCTCTTTTTGCTAACTCTTTCCCTCTTCTTCGGTTTCCTACTCATTTTCTTTCTCTATTCTCTCCGTCTCTGTTGCCACCAAATCCTCACTTTCTCTTGGTCCCTCTCCTCCTTCGTGACTAACAACTTTATCATAATGCCCATTCACACGGGGCGTAGGCGTTAACGCTTCTCATTTACTTTGAATGGGTGACATCATCCGTTGCCGAACTGAATTGTGGGTTCCGTCACGTTGCAAGCGGCAAAAGTTGAAGATTTTTCAACATTTTTTAAGCGCCAACGCAGGCGTCATCCAATCAGATCGCCGTATGCAAATATTCTAGAGTAGACGCTAGCCAATTGTGTTCATTTAAAACGCTGGTGAATGAAGAATGAAAAAAGATCAAAATGGAGGAAAAACTCATAATTGCGGTGGGTAATCACCCGGTCCTTTACGACAAATCTTTATATACTTACCGGGACCATCCAGACGCAGCTCCCGGACCAGTACGTGATATTCTCCCCGCTGTTGGCGCTTTTTCAGGATTGAATGTACCCAACAGCTTCGAGCACCACGTCGCCTGAGCCTGTGCAGTGCACTGACAACAACTACACGTTTTGGTCTAAATGGCTAATTTTGCCCTTCATGACAACTGTGAGGGGGGTGAATTTTTTTATAACTCTTTCGTTTACATTAAATAAAGCCTTAAAGTTCTGCATAATTAAGGGCGTGGCCACTTTGATTGACAGGTGGATAGCCATTTATCCGCTGTCAGTCATCGCGTCACCTCAGCTCCGCCCACGTCCCGCCTCTTTGCCCATTTTCTGTTATCCGGGAGTGATGGTTGATGACGCATTGCCAAGATGGCAACGGCCAGCTCGTCTCTACTTTACGCCTCAAAACTGCACTTCAGAATTCTATGGGTGACGTCACGGACACTACATCCATATTTTTTTACAGTCTATGGTTGGCACGCATATAGCCTAGCCTGCATAAAAGAAGAGCAGTGCGTAGACGAAGCAGCTGTCTTCTTCTTCGTTTCTATCAAAAACTACCGTATATAAGACGACCCTGAATACAGGTCATTCTCAAAAAAATAGCATATTTACCGTCACGGTGCTCCGCAGTGGTCAAAAAGGATTAAAAGTGGTCATAACACACAGTTTCATCTCATGTTAATCTTGAGTACCTACAGAGTAGCATTGCATCCTTCATATCTCAAAAAAGTCTTAAGTTTTATTAGATTTATAAAAGACAGATTAGCTATACTGACTCTTTCCGAAAACAGCCAAACTATAACTTTCTATTCAATGTAGGTTTGTGTTGTTTACATTATACTTACGTGCTGATTGTCAACAAAACAGACGTTTGATGCAGTTTCACTCTCCGGTTTCGACTCATGACCGGGAAAAAACAAACACACTAGCAGAACTCTGTTGTTGCTCTGGGAAAAACAAACTACATCCACTGTTTTCTTAACGCTGGGTTATTTGGGAAGCTAAACAAGGTTGTCTTTCCCTCACAACTAAAAACACACTTCTTTAGTGACATTGTTGTGGTCTAAAAACAAAGCAGTGCGACAGCTCCCGTAACTGAACACAGCTTGGTGATCTCGCACACGCGCTCTTCCTGGAGAAGTTTCCATAAAAGGGATTCCACCCATTTTAACATAATACTGGACCATACTCTGAAAAAAACTTTCTGACTCCCGGAATCGGAATTGTTATCCGATAAGCGTGTCCTGGGGATCTGTTCTTCATACCTCGCTTAATACATCGGAGATGATTTGAAAGATGCCAGATCTTCTAATCATGAGAACTTAACTCTGGATAATTTGGTTCTTTAAACTAATTTGCATTCAAATATCTGGATTATGTTGTCTGAGATTACTGCGCGTTCTCGTGTTCCCAGGGCAGATGCACCGATACTTGAAACCACGATCAGCAATGCAGCGATTAGCTGGCGTCAAGACAATATAAATAAAAATATAAAAACATGGTTAAGAATGAGTTTAGACTTTTAGGAACATAACATTGCACTTTACAGTAGGTGTGGAAACCCAGTGGACTGCGCATGCACAATGGCTTAAGTTAAACAGTTGAACAAAGAACTCAAAACATTAATTAATTGTTTATTTTCATTAGACAAAGTAGTAGTAAACATGCAGCTAAATAGTTTTCACAAGTAAACTCAACACATTGCTAAAAAATGATCAGAATTTAAAAACTGAGCTAACAATTAGCAGTTTAGCACAATTCATAAACAATGGTAATTCAAAGTGATTTGCATAGAAAGGAATTAAAATAATCATAAAATTATCACAACAGATGCATAAGACATAAAGAGAACAATAAAAGCGGAGAATAAAAATGACTCAATTCGGGGCGTCCCTATCTAAATAGAAAAGTCTAAATTTCAATAGGAATAGGAAGAACAACTTCAATTTCATGTCAACTTTTACTATTAATTCTGACTGACTCTCTTACCAGTGACTGATACTGAACTAGGGATCTGATTAAGACACACACACAGAGATTTAGTGTGGATTTATTTTTCTTTCTGTTAACTAATTATTCTCATTTTAAACATGACAGTGTTCAAACAGAAGAACTCCTGGTGAAGCGACTGAGTTCCATGTGACGTCAATTTAAAGATGGCATTTATTAAAGAGGAGAGTGAAGAAATGGAGATTGAAGAAACATTCAGAGTGAAACAAGAAGAGACTGAGGAACAAACAGGTTGGTTTCATTCACAAAGCTGAACTCAGTCATTTAATCCCTATTAAAATGTCAAAAGAAATGAATGTGTGTGTGTGTGTGTGTGTGTGTGTGTGTGTGTGTGTGTGTGTGTGTGTGTGTGTGTGTGTGTGTGTGTGTATATGTGTGTATATATGTGTGTATATATATATATGTATATATGTATATATATATATATATATATATATATATATATATATATATATATATATATATATATATATATATATATATATATATATATATATATATATATATATATATATATATATACACTCACCTAAAGGATTATTAGGAACACCACTCATCACACAGGAATTGAGACTCATCAGACCAGGCAACATTTTTCCAGTCTTCAACTGTCCAATTTTGGTGAGCTCGTTATAATCACTCGTTGTACCTCGGTTGTAACGAGTGATTATAAAGTTGCTCTTCTATCAGCTTGAATCAGTCGGCCCATTCTCCTCTGACCTCTAGCATCAACAAGGCATTTTCGCCCACAGGACTGCCGCATACTGGATGTTTTTCCCTTTTCACATCATTCTTTGTAAACCCTAGAAATGGTTGTGCGTGAAAATCCCAGTAACTGAGCAGATTGTGAAATACTCAGACCTCAGTCTGGCACCAACAACCATGCCACGCTCATAATTGCTTAAACCACCTTTATTTCCCATTCTGACATTCAGTTTGGAGTTCAGGAGATTGTCTTGACCAGGACCACACCCCTAAATGCATTGAATCAACTGCCATGTGATTGGTTGATTAGATAATTGCATTCATGAGAAATTGAACAGGTGTTCCTAATAATCCTTTAGGTCAGTGTGTGTGTGTGTGTGTGTGTATATATATATACACATTTATTCATTTATTTATTTATATATATATAAAAACAGTTGAGTCAAATTAAAATAATGAGGCAACTTATCGCAAACGCATTTTTGAGTCAACTCTATAAAACAGCAACTGAAGTCCACCCAACTCAAAAGATTGCATTAAAATCATAAGGTGTCACAACATGAATAGTCATGTTAACCTAATGAATTACACAACAAAGTATTTTTTGTTGGCTGAACACAAATAGGCCTACTATCTATAGGCCTAGGTTGATTCATATATGTAATTTAAATAGTCTAATTAAATAAAAGACAGACCATAACAGTCCAATTTTTCTTTTTATTTAAAAAGTTTGTCTGATGCACAACACACCAATGCATGTTTAAGAACAATAGCCTTAGTTCACCCAAAAATGAAAAGTCAGTAATTATTATTTAACCTTAAGCCCAATTTATACTTCTGCGTCGAGTGTACGGCATAGCTACGTCGCAGGCTGTGTGTTGCACGCATAGCCTACAATGTATCCTGACGTGCACCTCTCCAAAAATGTAACAATGCGTAAATTCATGATTGGGTATAAAAAGAGCCTCTCAGAGTGGCGGTGTCTCTTAGAAGTCAAGATGGGCCGAGGATCACCAATTCCCCCAATGCTGTGGCGAAAAGCAATATCAGAAAGGAGTTTCTCAGAGAAGAATTGCAAAGAGTTTGAAGTTATCATTATCTGCAGTGCATACCCACATGAAAAAATACTATAGTATATATAATAAAATTACAGTAAAAATACTCCATACTATAGTAAAAATACTACAGTAAATTGTAGTATATTGTAGTATATTATAGTATTTACTACACTTTGTTAATTTACTGTAGTATATTTACTATAGTACGGTTCAAAAACACTGTATTATTTACTAGAGTAATTTTACTATAACATACTATAGTATTTTTTTCATGTGGTTAATATCATCCAAAGATTCAGAGAATCTGGAACAATGGGGTCAAGGCCGGAAAACCATACTGGATGCCCATGATCTTCAGGCCCTTAAATGGCACTGCACCACATTCAGGAATACTTCCAGAAAACATTGTCGGTGAACACAATCCACCGTGCCATTCGCCGTTGCTGGATAAAACTCTATAGGTCAAAAAAGAAGCCATATCAAAACATGTTCCAGAAGCGCAGACGTTTTCTCTGGGCCAAGCCTCATTTAAAATGGACTGTGGCAAAGTGGAAAACTGTTCTGTGGTTAGACGAATCAAAATTTGAAGTTCTTTTTGGTAAACTGGGACGCCATGTCATCCTGACTAAAGAAGTTGTGAAAATTCAGGCTTCTGATTGGCCAACATGGCTTTACGGTTAGGGTTATATTGCCACTGTTGGTTTGGCATGCTCTTGACAGCGCTTCACAGCGTATTTGGCGTTTTTATGTGGACACCTTTTTTTTTTTAATGGAGGGAAAATCTCAGTTTATAAAAATACCCATGTACGTGTGGACTACGCCTTAGTGCATATATAATCTAGCATATGTGTTGTTGGTTTTTATGTTTTACATGTCTAAATGTTATGTTTTGTCGCTTTGTGTCATTAAATTGGGATTTTTTTTGTCTGTTTTCATCTTAGACCTGATCGAGCTGGAAGAAGTGAATCAAGAACTGCATGAAAAGGAAGATAAAAATCAGTATGGGAAACATGATTTCATAACTGGAGAAAAATATTTTAGTTGCTCTCAGACTGAAAAGACTTTGTCACAAAAAAAACCTCAAAAGACAGGAGTTAGAAGTAATTTCACCTGCCAACAGTGTGGAAAGAGCTTCACTCAAAACGAAAGCCTTAAAAGCCACATTAGAGTTCACACTGGAGAAAAGCCTTTCACCTGCCAACAGTGTGGGAAAAGTTTTACTCAAAAAGGAAACCTGAAATTCCACATGAAAATTCACACTAGAGAGAGTCAATTCACCTGCCCTCAGTGTGGAAAAAGTTACACTCAAAAAGGAAGCCTTAAAGTCCACATGAGAATTCACACTGGAGAGAACCCATTCATCTGCCAACAGTGTGGAAAGAGTTTCACTCAAAAAGGGAGTCTTAAAAGCCACATGAGAAGTCACACTGGAGAAAAGCCTTTCACATGCCCTCAGTGTGGAAAGAGTTTTAAACATAAACCAACCCTTATTGCCCACCGGAGAATTCATACTGGAGAGAAGCCTTTCACATGCCCTCAATGTGGAAAGAGTTTTTCGCATAGGCCAACCCTTACTGCCCACATGAGAATTCACACCGGAGAGAAGCCGTTTGTATGCAGTCAGTGTGGAAAGAGTTTCAGATTTACAGTAATTCTTAATGAGCACATGAAGATTCACTCAAGAGAGAACTGTTTTAAATGTCATCAGTGTGGAAGGATTTTCACAGAGAGGAGACATCTTAAGAATCATGTAAAAATTCACATCGGCGAGAAGCCTTTCATGTGCGATGACTGTGGAAAGAGTTTCACACTTAAAGGAAACCTTAAGATTCACATGAGAGTTCACACTGGAGAGAAGCCGTACACCTGCCCTCGGTGCGGAAAGTGTTTTACGATTAAAGGAAACCTTGAGGTACACATGAGACTTCACACTGGAGAGAAACCTTACAAGTGTCTTCAGTGTGAGAAGAGTTTCACATATCAAAGAGACCTGAAATCTCATTTACAAACTCATTCTGGAAGGAAATTACAATATGGCAGAAGGTTTACGAAAAGGAGCATTTTAAGAAATGCCTTGCACATTCACTCGGGAGGAAGGCGATTTAATTGTGATCAGTGTAAAAAAACATTTCTTTCACCATCACACTTAAAGATACACCTGAAAAGTCACGCAGATGTTAGACCCTATTCCTGTTCTTATTGTCGAAAGCGTTTTAAATGGCTCAGCAATCTAAAATGGCACCAGAAAATACGTATATGTGTGAAATCCAAGCTACCTTCACATCCTATAACTTCTATTTTATAGAGTTGTCACTTGTATATTTGATTCATTATAATACTTTGTATCTTCATGGCATTCTGATAGTATTCAGACCCTTTTCCTTTTGTCCATTTTGTTTACCTTATGCTAAAACGCATTACATTTATTTTGTTCTCTTTTTTTTATCCATTACCAATAAAAAAAACATTGACATAAGTATTCAGATCCTTAATTTATTGAAGCACCTTTCTGCAGCCAAGCCTGGCTTTACACTGCTGGATTTAAGGATTATCTGCCATTTTGTTTTTTTTAGATACTTTCCAGATCTGTCAGAGCCCAGGTTGCTCTGATAGTGGCCTTCAGCTCTTCTGCATTGTTTGGTCTGGCATATCGCATCTTCCTCTTCGCAATACCCCATAGATTTTATATGGGGTTAAGGTCAGTCGAGTTTGCTGGCCAGTTAAGAACAGGGATACCATGGTCCTTAAACCAGGTACTGGTTGGTTTGGCACTGTGTGCAGGTGCCAAATCCTGTTGGAAAATTAAATCTACATCTCCATAAAGTTGGTCAGCAGCAGGAAGCATGAAGTGCTCTAAAACTTCCTGGTATATGGCTGCCGTGACCTTGGACCAACACCAGCAGATGACATGGCAACCCAAACCATCACTGACTGTGGAAACTTTACACTGGACCTCAAGCAACGTGGATTGTGTGCCTCTCCTCTTATCCTCCAGACTCTGTGAGCCTGATTTCCAAAGGAAATGCAAAATTTACTTTCATCATAGAACATAACTTTGGACCACTCAGCAGCAGTCCAGTCCTTTTTGTCTTTAGCCCATGTGAGACGCTTCTGACGCTATCTGTTGTTCAAGAGTAGCTTGAAAAGGAATGCGACAGCTGAAACCCATGTCTTGCATACGTCTGTGCGTAGTGGTTCTTGAAGCACTGACTCCAGCTGCAGTCCACTCTTTGTGAATCCCCCCACATATTTGAATGGGTTGTTTCACAATCCTCTCCAGGGTGCGGTTATCCCTATTGCTTGTACGCTTTTTTCTACCACGTCTTTTCCTTCCCTTCGCCTCTATATTAATGTGCTTGGGCACAGAGCTCTGTGAACAGCCAGCCTCTTTTGCAATAACCTTTTGTGTCTTGCCCTCCTTGTGCAAGGTGTCAATGGTCGTCTTTTGGACAACTGTTAAGTCAACAGTCTTCCCCATGATTGTGTAGCCTACAGAACAAGGCCGAGAGACCATTTAAAGGCCTTTGCAGGTGTTTTGAGTTAATTAGCTGATTAGAGTGTGGCACCAGGTGTCTTCAATATTGAACCTTTTCACAATATTCTAATTTTCAGAGATACTCAATTTGGGATTTTCCTTAGTTGTCAGTTATAATCATCAAAATTAAAAGAAATTAACATTTGAAATATATCAGTCTGTGTGTAATGAATTAATATAATATGCAAGTTTCACTTTTTGAATGGAATTAGTGAATTAAATCAACTTTTTGATGATATTCTAATTATATGACCAACACCTGTAGTTGTTGTTATAAATGTTGTTCTTGGTTTGAATGGGCCTTTAGTCAATGCTGTACTGGCATATTAACATCATTGGCTTTTGACTGCTTGTTTTTTATTTATTTTATTTTATGGTATAAGTATTATTATAGGCCTGTGTATTTTTTTTATCATTTTCAATTATTTTCAGTTTGGTTTTTGTATGGACTTTGTTTGGATATGACTTTTTCTTCCCCTGTTTATTATTATTTTTTGTTCTTTTTTTTGCGTTGTTGTTGGAAGAAATAAACCTCTATTCTGCTCACTACCTCTTCTGCTTGACCCAACCACCACAGTCTCTTATGATATTGAGGTGGCGGACAGTGATAACCAAAGCAACGGATGAAAAGCATACAATTTCAAAACATATCCGTGCATTAAACGTGTTTTCTGAATACGTTTAGAATAGATTAAAAAATACCCCCAAAACAATGCATAACCTATGCCAAAACTGTCAAATCACATAAATGACATATTTTGGATTAAAAAAACTACAGAACTCTACATGAAAACCTGCAATAATTAATACGTTTAGCTGTGTAGCCGTTGACATCAGCCATCACAAAAAGTTGTATGCCCCACTTAGTGGGCTTGGCCTTCATCTATTGCTTGAAGGATATCCTGGCTTTAGTGGCAACCATCCTTTCATCAACAGAAATGTACTGTTTAGGGTGGTAAACAGACATGCACCTGTTCCTTATAATGTCCAAGAGTGGTTGCACTCTGTAGAGACAGTCATACACCTCTGTGCCCAGTTTTGTCATTCTCTGCATCTTCCATTGAATCACTGATATGCCAATGGCAGGAGATTGTTAGGAAAACTATGAAAGTATTTTTGGTGCAAACCAACTGAACATGTGTGAGACTGGAATTTGTAGCTGTAGAGCATATCCACACATGTATCAATGAACACATGTAATCCTTTTCTACGAATCACAAATTAAGAAACTTATACACTCACATTTCTTTTACAGTCGTTGCAGTGAATTTGGTGCAAAACGAATTTACACACCCATATCAAAAATGTGAAGTCACCGACAAATTTTGCACATCCGCAAATTAATATGTGAATCCATTCAATTTGAGTTGCACACCTAGCCTAGAAATCTAGACGCACCCCAGCGGCATAATTTATTTAGAGTGTAGTCTAGCAACTCTTGGTAGACCTGAGAGCTGGAAAAACCAAACTCTGGTCAGCCCAATCACAGCGTGTGTTGAGTCGGTGGGCAGCGCTTAACATAATGACGGTACGTCATGGCAGAGTTGCGGAGGTTCTGCATGCTACTCGTAAACAAAGAAGCTGACTAACAGCAGTCTTTTGAATTGACTTTGGCCGCGACTCTGGAAGACTTGGAGTTAAGCTTTTCTTTGAGACAAGAACAAAGAACGGCACTGAAGTCATTCATAAGAAAAGAATATGTGTTCTGAGTTTTGCCGACCGGATACGCCGAAAGTCTTTCAACTAACGTCAGCTCGGCTTCACCTTCTTCTTGGCTCTGGTTAGTTGTGGCGCTCATGGCGCTATCCAATTGCATGCAAAGGGAATTTGAAAGAACCATTTATCCCGCCCCTCGGATTGAGCCCTATCAATGGTGAGTTTCCAGACTAAACATCTTGAGCCAGGGGCTCGTCTTCCTCTGCCACTCCCTTTTTGGGGGAGCAAAAAGAAGAGATGACTCTGCCAGTGACCCAGGAGAGCTGGCTGGAGGGGGCTCCCCGCAACCTCCTCTTCAGCAGGTGGTAGCGACGAGTCACTTGACTGAGTGCCTCACCTGCCTCCGGAGGTCATCCTGCTCTTCCCGGTTCTTCTGGCAGCTGGGGTCCTATATTTTTTTTCTCTTCAGGTAGTCCATGGTCTGGCGGCGGGCTACAGCCTTCATCTATGTGTGACCTCCTCAAGCGGGCATGGGGCAGGTGTCCTCACGGATGTTGACTCTACCAGACGAAATGGCAAGGATGAGTTTCCTCTCCTTCTTGTTCTTCACCCTGTAGGTGACCCTCAGGTGCTGGCTGTAGCCACAGAAGCAGAGAGGGCAATCGACGATGACCATTTTTGGTAAAAGCTATATAAGAGTATAGAAATAACATTGAATGTTGATATCCACATTTTATTTTACTTAACTTATTTTCTTTCTGTTGAATCTCGTATTCCAAGTTTAGAATCATTTATCCTGTGACTTCTGTGTATTTGGTTGCAGTAACTGGCTCAAGCTCCATGCCTCTCTTCATTGCTTTGGTTTGCAGTGTCTTCTTTTTTCTCAGCATGATGGTGGCAATCTGATTGAAGTGGAGTGGACTCTTGAAAAATTATGAAGTAACACGCTTCTTTCTTCATTGCCTCTGCTTCAGACTTTGAGACCATCATGGCATTGAAGCATTCTATCTGGTCTTTTGTTAGGACTGTAAATTAAGTGCTTAGCTGTGTTGGCAAAAGGAATATTGGAAAATCATCTGTAGGTTTTGATAGGGAGGATATTTTGGCAAGTGTTGTCCAATAATGGGAGCTACACTCACACACAAAGCAATAAAATATTGCAGGGTTTGTAAATTATTTACATTGAGTTTATGTCAAAGTGAACAGATGACCAACCCCAGACGAATGAAACAAGGGTCAGTGATGAAGATAATGAAACAGTCAAAGCCTCTATGCCATAGGTTACACACTGGTTTTCATTTATACTTCTGCATCGTTGTCCGTGTCGACGTGCAATTACATACTAGTAGGCAGTGTCCTTGGGCATGTTGATGGTGTCACCCACAGTATCAAGGCAAACGCTGAAGAAGAAGCAGCTTGCTGTGTACATTGTCGGAGTAGCAGCAGCGATGGTGTCAAATAGATAGCGACTTTTATTGCAGCTTAAGTTGTTGTATCTAATACAAATTAGCATCTCTAGCTGACTAGCAAAGTTCAATCAGAGTGCTCGTGGCCCCTGTTTTCAGTAGCAGTGGCTCGTGCACAGACTATTCATTCCATTGAAATCACAAAACGAAATGCACCCAAACGTGTCCCTGCTCTTGATATACAATCACTGATTAACATCTTTGGTTTTAATGAGAAAAATAAATAAATTAACGATACAATGGTGGATTAGAACCCTGAAACTCTGGCACGCTTAACAAAAATCACTAGACCATTAAGAGATCACACACATTCACAGCGGATCTATGTATCATTACAAACATAAAGATTCTCGGAACTACAACATATTGTGTAGCAGATGTAAGGATGAAATTATCATCCCATTTCTGGACACACACACACTCACTCCAATTTATCAGTTGTTTTTACTTTTTCTAGTTGACGCTTGCGGTCCACATAAAATTGACAAGTTGTTCAACTTGAGGAGAGTGGGGGCTCTGGAGGAGAACGTGGAGCAGGCAAAGGATAGGAAAGGGAGGAGCCAGATATCAACAAGGACAAAGGCCCACAGAGGAGTCGAGGTACGTAGGAGCCATGGTGTTGACGGAGCCCAAGGTGAAGATGGAAAGTCATCGAAACCAGGAATGGTCCTAGAGAATGAGACAGAGCCGCAGTGACAAGCCTCTGAGGTGGAGCCAGGGTGACTGATGACCAAGGCGATGGGGTGGACGGACGAAGAGTAGCTGAAGGCCTGTCCAAGGCAACATCTGTCCAAGGTGAACCCGGAGGGACAAGGGAGCCCAGTGAAGCCATAAGGACGATGGTCCCAGGTGGAGCTGAGGGAAGAAGGAGCCAAGGCAAAGCCGGCAGGCCAATGGGCCGATGTGGAGTGACTGGTTTGATGTCAGGGTGAGCCAGGTGATTTTCTTTATTGGGCAGAGCTGGGGACCGGAAGGCAAATCCACACAATAGAGTGGTGTCAGAGGAGTCGTCGAGGGGCTGAAGGGAACCAGTGAAGGCGGGGCGAAGGAACTGGCTGATTTTGGAAGAAGAGGGAGGCTGGGTGGGAACTCTGGAGACAGAGGAGACTTCAAGCTGGGCGAAACCAGCAAGGGCACAGAAGACAGCTTGGCGGTTAGCAGTTAAAACCTAAAGCTACCTACATGCATACAATAATCCACTCTTCACCATACACAATCGTGATTTAAACAAAACAAAAAGAAAGAAAGAAAAAACTCTAGGCACAGTGATGAAGCACATTTAAGCACAGTAATGAAGTACACTCAATACCTGAGAATTTAGTGCTCCCCTCCAGCCCGGCCAGGCCCCATCTCTAAAAAAACAATGAATTCAATACCCAAAAATACATCACACACACATAATGCCACTAATGCATGAACATTTTGACGCATGAACATTTTGAATCCATTTGCGCGTCCGCAGCGAGTTGGACGCGCGTAGAAATCGAGCATTTGAAGCTAAATAGATGTGCGTTCAAGGCGCTCCAGGAGAAAATATGTCATAAAACACCACTCTTTTCTCTTTTCTGTCTCTAAAAAAAAATATTAAGCTTTAACAGTCACACAAATGTGGTTCAGCCAACGCACTACCTGGATTATCTTCACTGCATGTATATTTTTATATCCTTAAAAAATATAAAGTTATGAAACTTCACTTTGCCCTCAGTCAAAATGATTTGGTAGGCAACAATAGATTCATTAGACCAGTGGTTCTCAAACCTGTCCTGGGAACCCCTCACCACTGCATATTTTGTATGTCTCCCTCATCAGACACACCCAGCTCAAGTCTTGAGTTTTTTTGAGTATGGGTCTGTGTGACGTTAAATGGGGCGGAATTTCCTTATACGGGTCCTAAGGGCACTTCTCCCGGAAGGGCACAGCGAGAGAGCGAAAGCAGTGCAGCATTTTTTTTAAACAAGACATTGTTCAAGATTGTTTTATAAACAAGGCCCTGTTCGACGCCGTATTTGTAGATAAAGGTTCACTGTCGTGTGTTGGAACTGTAGTCGTTGAGTAAAACGGCTTCAAATGTCTGTGTGTTGGCTATCGGCGCATAAGCACAGCATGTAAACAACATGATCAAACATAGTTAATTTATCTGCGGAGCATGCTGTGTGTGTTTAAATACATTTATTTAGCTGGCCATTGTAGGTGTCTGTTTGTTTTGTTGTAAAACCACTCCAAACAACACCTTTAAAAAGGAAAAAAAAATACGACAACAAAATGTAGAAATTAATTATTTACAAAAGTCGCAAAGCAAATATATAGTGTTAAAGTACATACCATAGAGACGTGCTGCTGTAGTCATTGTTGCTGTTGCTCATGTTTAATTCCAGCCCCCGGATCAGATTCTGGATCATACAGGTCCTTCTCAAAAAATTAGCATGGTTTTCATGAGCTGTATGCCAAAATCATCAGTATTAAAACAATTAAAGACCTGAAATATTTCAGTTGGTGTGCAATGAATCTAAAATATATGACATTTAAATTTTATCATTACATTATGGAAAATAATGAACTTTTATCACAATATGCTAATTTTTTGAGAAGGACCTGTATATGTATGGTTGAATCTGAATGTTAGCCATGGTTTGTTTTGGATAACGTTTTTTCCTCACTGTAAATGATGTCACAGCTTTCGGACGCTCTCAATGCCATAGCTGCTCGCGCTCATGATTCTTTAGCTCCACCCACACGTTATGCCTCCATCCGCTTGGTTTTATTTCGGAAAGACTCAGTACAGCGTATCTTTATTTTATAAATATAATAAATCTAAAGACTTTTTGGAGATCTGAAGGATGCAATACTACTCTGTAGGTACTCAAGATTGACATGAGATCGACCCCCTTTAATCCCATAAGCATGTGCACGCTTGCTCTTCCCGCAGTGGGGATGACACAGAAAAGCCTAACAGTATATGCTGCATGCAACAGTGAAGCAACACACACTCCAGGCAGAGTAATGGGAAATTAGCATAATGGAAAGTGGCACGTGCCATCAAACATTCAAATCAACACACTCCGAGAAATCACCTGGGGCCTATTGCACAAAACTAGGATAAGGGATTAAGCCGGGATATCTTGATGATCTTGTCATCTGTATGCAAAATGTAGTACACCTCTGTCGTGTAAACTTACCCTGAAGGCACACTCACACCAAGAACGATAGTGATAACAAAAGATAACTGAATATTAGCTGAGAAATTGAGCCAGGATCACCAAGATATCCCAGCTTAATCCCTTAAACTAGTTTTGTGCAATAGGCCCCAGAAGCACGTCAAATATGCCCTTGTGTTCTGCCCCGATTGGGTCATTAAATATTGCAGAGCATGGCTCTCCGGACCAAAATAACTATTCTTGCTACAGTAGGCAGCAACAGCAACAAATGACTCTTGACATCTGAAACTTGACTTACTATTTTTTATTAAAAAGTTAGCTGTGAAATGCTCAATTTTCACCTTCTTAGCAATACCTTTTCATGCTGAATGAATTATATCTATATTTGAAATTTGTATTGCTTTCATTTATCTTCTGCTGATTTATGGAAAGTCATCATTTTTACCTAGGTATTTTTAAACTAAATTAACTGTACAGGTCTACATTTTAATATTAGAAAGAAAGAAAAAACATCTAATACTGAAATTTAGCTATAAAATATAATTTATGAACCCCCTTTTTAACACATTATTTTTAAACTCATAAATAACATTAGTCACTATTTACATTGTAATACATAAAATGTGGATATGACCTAAATGGACACAAACATTGCAGTTTAGATAGCATTTATGTAGCATTTATTTATCTAAACATTTATCTAGATTGACTCAGAGATATATCCATATATCAATCTCACACTTTTATGTGTGTGTCAAAGAGAGATTATTCTCTGCACTTTTGCGATTTTAAACAGCAGTGTGTGAACAGGGCTTTTATTTTGGTCTGGCGGAGTGACGTCATATGGCTGCGCCGCTTTCCTCCGTCTGTTGTGTTTCATCTGAACAAGGGTTTGTGTTTATAAGCGTTTAAGTTGTTTAAATCGATACAAGCCGTCCAATCAATTTTATAGTTTTAACAAGCGATAGAAAATGAATGACTTATTATAAAATGCAACATTAAAATGCTTCATTTAACGTTAACTGACGTTATTTTTAAGAGTATAGCGCATCCATACATAAGTAACAGAAACGGTGGGTCTAAAATACTATAGTATATTATAGTAAAATTACTCTAGTAAATACTATAGTGTTTTTGAACCATACTATAGTAAATATACTACAGTAAATTGTAGTATTTACTACACTTTATTAATTTACTGTAGTATATTTACAATAGTATGGTTCAAAAACACTATAGTATTTACTAGAGTAATTTTACTATAAGATACTGTAGTATTTTTTCATGTGGGTAATTTCACTCCCTATATTGTGAACCAGTTTATTGTAAACACAAATTTGTTTACTGGCAAGTAGTGATAGAGGAACTTAACTTTTTGAAACTCACAAATCTCATCGTGATGTAGTGACTACTCTTGCTGGTTAAAACTGTGTAAATGCAACGACAACACAAACATTTGTAATGACAACTTTTACTTGATATTTGGTTAAGTCCATTAACTCTCACTCTGGCTGACCACTGACCTAGAGCTGAATGAGACACAGATTTAGTGTGGATTTTTTTTCTTTTCTTTTTTTCTGTTATCATCTTAAACAGGACAAACACAGAGGAAGAACTCCTGGTAAAGTGACGGAGAGCCACATGTCACACTATTATAAAGATGGCGTTTATTAAAGAGGAGAGTGAAGACATGACGATTGAAGAAACATTCAGTGTGAAACAAGAAGATACTGAGGAACAGACAGGTTGGTTTCATTCTCAAAGCTGAACTCGGTCATTTGATCGGTATTAAAATATCCATCTAGAAATGAATGGTATTGTTTGAAGATTGTAATTTTCAAATGAGTGTCCTTATTAAAGTTAATGCTGACTTAAAATGCACCTGAGAAGATTCCATGTTTGTTATTATATATATATGAAATTAGGAAAAATAATATGAGCAAGACCTAAACAAATCGGGTGTATCAAACCGGTGTCAGACTTTCCAGGAGGCACCTGTGTGTCTGCGCGGGACAGATTTTTTTCCTATGCGGTTCTATTCCACACCCTACCGCTCCCGCTTAATATTCACTGTGTTGTTGACCCACTATCCACTTAAAATCATTTTATTATTTAAATTATTTACGCTAAATTGAGATCTCATTTCCAGAATCTCGTAAATGTACCTACTGAAAGAAAGAGTTTGGGAATAACAAATATAAAAATGATTTTTGTTATCTTTATTCGTCTTGTCATAATACTAAATTTACTGTCAAAACATTTTACTGTCTAGACAGCCGGAAAAAAAAGTCAGAGAGAAAAATAAATGGAAAAACAACAAATTTATAACCCAAGCAAAATCTGAATTATTTTTTTAAAGCTACACTGTGTGATATTTTCCCCCATCTAGCGGTGAAAAGGTATATGACCATCCAGTGAATATTAGTTTCTGTTCCTCTCAATTCCGATTTCGTTTTAACTCCTACGGTGGCTGATTTAGTCCAAGATTAATATGGCTTCCAGTTCGATCAAGTGATGAGGTTACTTTAGAAAACTATTATAATTTGCAGTTATTTAATTTGTCAGTTAACATGTAGGTTATGACATCTATGTAAAATGAATAATAGTTTTACGTTTCGTTATTTTTACCATTTCATTGCTAACATCAGCGATCAGGTTCCCAGACGAATGCAAGCTAATCTTAGTAAAGTAACTTTTATCGGTGCTATCGTTATTCTGTATATTGTACGACATCACTAGCGTAAGGCAAAGTTTACATTGTAGGCTATATCAGTCTCAAGCAATCCCCCTCTTCACATTCGACACAGTGCCATCGAGTGTTAAACGCTAAAGGTGAAGCTTGAATTTACGGGTATGTCCTCTTTGGTTCATGTACTTTCAAGATGGAGGGCAACATGGCGACGCGCATTCGAACCCCTCAGTCGTATGTATTTTCAATGGCATATTATACATTTAAGAGAATACTTTATTACTTGAAGAAAGTAAATATACATTAATGAGCACATATATTTTGGAAAGAACTAAGTGTTTTTAGCAAAGAATAAACTAAAAAAGATACAGAGTGTAGCTTTAACAGAACTATTTAACATTCATGCAAGAAAAGAATGTCCTGACAACATTTTCAGTGGCTGGATTCGATAAATTCGATTGTGAAATGAAATTTTTATTGGATATTCAGAGACTTGTTTTAACAATATAGATGCGTATTAGCTGAACGTTGTGAAAGAGAAAGTATTATATTGTATTGTTTGCCTTTCTGCTATGAATATAAAAGCAAACGCTATACTTTTTTGCAAACTGTTTACTTTCTTTGTTTAACAGGTATAATAACGTATTAGATATGACTGTTTAACAGAGGCCGTAATGAAGGTAAATTAAGAAACTGTGTTGTATTGTATCCCTAAAAATATTTTTTAAAATCTGATACAGGAAAGCAAGTCCTGGATTTTCATCAAGTGGTGCCTTTGAACCTGAAAACTAACCGGTTCTCCTATGGTCAAGCTGTATTTAATAAGGGGTTTGATAACTAACACCTTACAATTTTTTAGGAAAGCGAAGGTTTTGAGACGAGGTTCTGACATTACAGGAATCACCTCTTTCAGATACCCGTTTTTATGTCTTATGTTGGTTTTGATGTCTGCTGCTTTGTGTAAATTAACTGGTGTTAACTTATTTTTTTCTTAGACCTAATGCCGCTGAAAGAGGAGAGTGAAGAACCGAGTGAAATGGAAGACAAAAGTTGGCACAAGAAAAATCTTCATGAGAAACATCGTGATTGCATAACTAGAGAAAAATCCACAAGGACTAAAAAGACTAAAAAGAGCAAAAAGATTTCTTCACATAAAAAAATAAATAAGAAGACCGTATCCAACCACCAGTTTGCCTGCGAACAGTGTGGAAGGAGTTTCAGTATAAGACAAAACCTTGAAGTCCACATGAGGGTTCACACTGGAGAGAAGCCTTTCACCTGCCAACAGTGTGGGAAAAGTTTCAGCCAAAAAGCAAACCTTAATACCCATATAAGGCTCCACTCTGGAGAGATCCCTTACATCTGCAAACAGTGTGGGAAACGTTTCACTAAAAAACAAAACCTTGTAGTCCACATGCATATTCACAATGTAGAGAACCCTTTCACCTGCCAGCAGTGTGGAAGCAGTTTCAATCAAAAAGGAAACCTTAAAGTCCACATGAGAATTCACACTGGAGAGAGGCCTTTCACATGCACTCATTGTGGACAGAGTTTCACGCATAAAAACACCCTTATATCCCACATGAGAAGTCACACTGGAGAGAAGCCGTTCAAATGTGGTCAGTGTGAAAGGAGCTTCACAACAGAACTAAACCTTAGGTATCACACGAACAGTCACACTGGAGCGAAGCCGTTCATATGTGCTCAGTGTGGAAAGAGTTTCACACGTAAAATAAGCCTTAAATCCCACATGACGCTTCACTCGGGAGAAATTTTTAAATGTGATCAATGTGATAAGAGCTTCAATCATAAAAACAGCCTCCGCCTTCACAAAAAAAGTCACATTGAAGGGACGCATCACACCTGCAAACTGTGTGGGAAGAGCTTCTCACAAAAAGGAAATCTTACCGCTCACACGAGACTTCACACTGGAGAGAAGCCTTTCGCGTGTCTTCAGTGTGACGCAAGTTTTACGTATAAAAGAGACCTGAAACGTCATTTGTTAACCCATTCTTGAAAGAAATCGAGTTCTGAGTGTGACCAGAAGTTGAAGAGGATCAGTTTAAACCACATTCACATCTACCATGGAGTGTAGTAAACAGCAGACAAGATGGCACCACAGGTTCCCCCACTGGAAATAAAATAATGCATATCTAAAGTTAGAAAGACACTAGCCGCGTTTCCATTACTCTTCAATTTGCGCAAATTGAAATTGCGAATAGAAAATACGCTTAATGGAAACGAGTCAATTTCGCAAAAACTCCCATATATTGCAAAAAAGTTTTTACACTCGCATGAGGTGGTTTTTCAGGCAATTTGAAAAAGAACATTTTCCCAAACTGAAATGGAAACAGTTTTTTCATATTTACAGGTCACCTGGCGTACGGTGACGCATTGGTGCCACATAGGGCCTAGCCTACATATTATTTTTCCCACTCAATTATGTTGTAACATTTTTTTTCGTAATAACGAGATATGTCGTAAAAACAGGATATTTTCCTCGCTAAAGCGACATATATTCTCTCATTATAAGGACATATGTTGTAAAACAATGTGTACAAAAATAACATTAAAAATAAAAATATAAAAGTAGGCCTATAATATAAACTAGCCTATATCAGTCTGGCAACTAAAAAAAGAATTACTAGCCAATGGCGATTCTATTGCCAAGGTTTGCGTAGAAGGTTGTGCTCATGTTTCATAATCAACATATGAAATTTAAAAAAAAATAATATTATAGGCTAATAGTTAAACATAGCCTAACTACGAAACAATATAGGCTACGTTTTCTATAACCCTCTGTCCGACAAAAGCGCCGGCACGACACGTTCTGATGGATATTTTCCTTTAAGACAAAGGAAACGACTCACAATGCTCTGTCATTTTCAGCCATACAGATAAGAGCAAAACATAATTTTAAACAATAATCTGTCTACTTTTATTTGTGTAGGCCTAGACTCACAATAACAAGGGCCGTGGATTAAGGGAACACATTATTTTGTATGCGCTGCACTCCAAGTCCAAACGCCGTCTTCATTTCAAAAAAGTATTTTATTTATTAAACGCAAAGTTTTTCATTTAAAAGGCATTTCTAAATTCAGGTTATATTTTCAACAAACGAAATTTAAAGCCAAAATAACAAAATGGTAAAAAAAAAAAAAAACGAGTTACCACCATGCAAATTCACACATTTCGTTCTTTTAATTTTAATTAATGCTTGAATAACACGCCTATGTCTCCTTCCATTAAATAATGTCTATTGCGGTGGCTGGGATATACATAAACCTACCAACTTATATGGCATAATATTTTTAATGACTTATGAAAAAAAACATCTGGCTTAACATCTGTTAATGGAAACGCGATCATTTCTCAATAGTTTTTTATCGACATTTAGAAAATATCACAAAAGTTTTGCGCAAATATGTAATGGACACACGGGTTCTGTTTACTTGTGACAATGCAAATGGGTTAATAGAGATAAGAGTATCAGCAGGTGGACACACCATTGTTCTAAGTTTCGGATCTGACAAGGAAAAGGGCTTGTCCATATGCTTTTCTTTTTGTTGTTGTAGAAAACCTCTCTCTTTGGACTAAAAGACAAAGTTAACAGTTGCCAAATCACTAAAGATGCAACTGAAAACATTGCAAATGATGAAAGCAGAATTCAAAATCTATCAATGAAGAAACTGATCCACACAGTATTAGTTTCTGTCAGAGTTTTACAGCAGCTGAAAGAACATGGTTGTGCTTACTTGCTACTCACGAAATCCTTTCATTGCTACTGTAATGATGGACAACACGGCTCTGCAATTGAAACACACCTCTCGTTTTTGACAGAGGAGGCGTTTAGCGGCTTTTGCATCTGAACTCTTCATATAAAATTGCTACTTTTGAAAAGAGCTTGCAATTAGGTTGTTATTTATAAATGAGGTTGCTATCAGCTTATGACATATAGAATCATTATACACGCTATCTGAGTTCATAATATCTAATATTCTTATCAACATCTTGAGAGACCAAACATGACTTCCTCAGACTGCTAGTTATCTGTTTATTGCTTCACCCAATATAACTTATTCATCTGCTTGCCATTGATGCCATTTAAGTTTGAAGTTGTTGGTAGTTTCTGTCTTGATTACTGTTAAGTGTTCCTTAAAGTAGTATTTAGGTTGTTATATTACTCTTGTATATCTTTTCCCTTAATAAATTATTTTTTTCACTACAGTGTTTCATCATGTTGATAATCGAAGACTCTACGAGTAAACCATAATCTCTAGGGGTGGGACAATACACTATGCTCACAAGATGAGACATCGGGTTCATAAGAACGAGACGAGACAATATTTTACAAACAACACACTTTAAACGAACAAACACTTTTGATTAATGAGTATTTAAATGCAATTATTTAGACAATTATATTTAATTACTGATTTGTTGAAGGAAAAAAAAATCCCTTCATCTAAATAGCATGGGACATTGTGATCCGATCTTTCACCTAAAATTGGCCAGGCAGACTGGACTATATCACTCCACGCTCCGATTAATCACCCACTCAGTTTCAATTTCTCTTCCAGAAACTTCTTAACCATGCTACATTACCCCAGAGCCAGCCCAACCACTATGGTTTGTCCCCATATGTTTTCTTCAGAAATAAGTACATTCTGTATAACCGATACCTGAAATCCCCTCCCTCTGGTAGCAGAGGATTTCAGACTTACGTTTTAGAGTTGCACATGAGAAAGCAAACCCTCAACAGCAAACCTTGATGTTCAAAATGTGAGTTTATTTAATGCAATATGTTGAATTGGGTGTGGATGCAAAGAAATATTTACAGCGATTTAGCTCATTGACATGGACAGCTCTGTTTAACCATATAAAATGTATAGCTCTCATATTTACTGTTACCATCAGTTCACTATTTGTTTAACATGTTATGTACATTATTATCATAGTATTGAATTAATAATAAACGATTTACTATATTATATCCCATTGCCAAGGAACAGGTCCTGCCTCTGAGTTCAAGTACTCCATCAGCATTTCCCTGTTGTTTGGCTTCATGGACCTATAACAGATAAACTTTGAGGACAAAACGTTAATCATTTTCTATTAATGCACTTTATGAAGGACATTGAATGAAACTTTTAATGCTGCTGTATATTTTTAGTGTGTAAATATTTTGTTATATGTTAGTAGCATGGTTGATAAACTCAGTGGAAGGTTTTTTTTGTATCAGATTTAACTTATTCTAACAAAATGTATTTGTGTGTATCTTTTAATGCACTGCAATATGCTGGTGAGAAACAACATTTCATAGCTGTGCATGTAAATACTGTGGTATGACAATAACAAAATTGAAACAGCAGTTTGCATATTTAGAAACACAATGATGTATTCTCCTATGTTGGAGTAGGTTAATAAATGATTTACATTACAAATCTGGTGAAGTGGCACCGTTTCATAGTGAAGTGTTGCACTAAGCGCTTATTATACACATTATTATGCAAGACAGGTTAAATAGTTTGCCAGGTCAACCTACTTGAAGAGGTCGTTCCACATAATAAAGCATGTCACAGTTCTCATGCAATATGAGGAGGTAGACAGATCGTTCAGAAGATGAAAAGCATGAAATGGTGCAATGTTACGCAAAAGGCATGAAAACAACTAATATTGCATAACTTGCAAACTATCATAAGATTTGTAAGTAATTTACAGCGGAAGAGAACTGCATCAGATAAAGGTTTATTAAGGAAAGTTTCTGTCAAACAAATTAATTGTATTAAAAGGACAGCTAAAAAAAAGCCACTGTTGAGCAGCAAACGGGTGTCTAATGCTTCCGGTGTCTGTGGAGTGTTAAAAACCTCTTCATGCAGGCTGGCAGTTTTATATAAAGTTGCATTTCAGCTGCCTCTAACCAAAACTCACAAATAGAAACATTTACATAGGTTTTAGAAATATATGAAGACCGGAAAATATACGAGTTCCGGAAAAGTTGGGACGTATTTTAAATTTGAATATAATAAAAACTAAAAGACTTTCAAATCACATGAGCCAATATTTTATTCACAATAGAACATAGATAACATAACAAATGTTTAAACAGAGAAATTTTTAAATTTTACACTTTTACCCTTAAGCTGCCTCATCGACACGGCATCCTCAATAAACCTGTCTCCGGCGGGATGACTCCGATTGTTTGAATAGTCCTAGTTAATAATTCTTTAAATCGATATATCATCCTCAAAACAACCCGTCTCCAGCGTTTTGCCGCCGATCTTTCGAATATTACACTTTAGTAATTGTTTAATCAATACGGCATCCTCAATAAAAACCTGTCTCCGGCGTAATGACTCCGATATTTCAAATTATTTATTTTTAATAATTATTTAATCGATACATCCTCAATAAACCCATCTCCGGCGTGTTGCCTCAGATCTTTCGAATATTCAGATCTATTATGACCTCTGACCTTTAAAATTGCCAGAATAATAATAATAATAATACGCTGTTTGGCCAGAGGAGAACTGGCACCCCGACTGAGCCTGGTTTCTCCCAAGGTTTATATTTCTCCATTAGGTCTCCTGATGGGGTTTTGGTTTCCTTGCCACTGTCGCCTCTGGCTTGGCTTGCTCAGTTGGGGACACTACATTTTTCAAAAAAAATTCCAAATAAATCTAACTATTAAGCTAAATTAACCATATAGACTAAATTACTGATCTAATTACTGATCTAAAGCCCACATTGTTACTGTATGAAAATTGTAATAAAAATATATTGTGTTGAATTATTTTCCTGCTTAACACTGTGAAGCTACTTTGAAATAATCTGCATTGTTAAGAGCTCTATATAAATAAAGCTGACTTAACTTGACTTTTATCCACTAATTGAGCTAATTGAGCAAACTTAGGTGAAAAAAATCACATGTACATGTCTTCACAGCCTTTGCCATGACACTTGGATGGATCCTGTTTCAACTGATAATTTTTTAGATTCAGTTGATTGACATGATTTGGAAAGGCACATAACTGTCTATATAAGGTCCCAGAGTTAACAGTGCATTTCAGAGCACAAACCAAGCCATGAAGTCAAAGGAATTGTCTGTAGACCTCCAAGATAGGATTGTATCAAGGTACAGATTTGGGGAAGGGTACAGAAAAATTTCTGCAGGATTGAAGGTCCCAATGAGCACAGTGGCCTCCATCATTTGTAAATGAAAGAAGTTTAGAACCACCAGGACTCTTCCTAGAGCTGGCCGCCCGACCAAACTGAGCGATTGGGGAATGAGGGGCCTTAGTCAGGGAGGTGACCAAGAACCCGATTGTCACTCTAACAACGCTCCAGCTTTCTCTGTGGAGAGAGGAGAACCTTTCAGAAGAACACACATCTCTGCAGGACTCCACCAATCAGGCCAGACGAAAACCACTCCTCAGTAAAAGGACGCCTTGAGTTTGCCAAAATGCACCTGAAGGACTATTCAGACTACGAGAAACAAAGATTAAACTCTTTGGCCTGAATGGCAAATATCATGTCTGGAGGAAACCAGGCACCGTTCATCACCTGGCCAATACCATCCCTACAGTGAAGCATGGTGGTGGAAGCATCATGCTGGTGGGATGTTTTTAGCGGCAGGAACTGGGAGACTAGTCAGGATCAAGGTAAAGATGAAAACAAAAAAGGTACAGAGACATCCTTGATGAAAACCTGCTCCAGAGTGCTCTGGACCTCAGACTGGGGCGAAAGTTCCTTTTCCTCCAGACCAACGACCCTAAGCACACAGCCAAGATAACAAAGGCGTGGCTACGGGACAACTCTCCGTAGCCAGCAGCCATGTCATCCTTTAGCCCAAGACTGGTTTCCCACTGAAGCTGAGCAGGGCTTAGCCTGGGAAAACTAGGTTGCTGCTGGAAGAGGTGTTGGTGAGGCCAGGAGGGGGCGCTCAACCTGTGGTCTGTGTGGGTCCTAACACTCCAGTATAGTGATGGGGACGCTATACTGTAACAAGCACCGTCCTTCGGTTGAGACATTAAACCGAGGTCCTGCCTCTCTGTGGTCATTAAAACAATCCCATGATATCCTTCGAAAAGAATAGGGGTGTAACCCCGGCATCCTGGCCAAATTTGCCCATTGGCCTCTGTCCATCAACACGGCCTCCTAATCATCCCCATATACTGATTGGCTTCATCACCCTGTCTGCTCTCCACCAGTCAGCTGGTGTGTGGTGGGCGTTCTGGCACAATATGGCTGCCGTCACATCATCCAGGTGGATGCTGCACAATGGTGGTGAATGAGGAGATTCCCCCTTCCATGTAAAGCGATTTGAGTACCCAGAAAAGCGCTATATAAATGTAACAAATTAAACTCTGTGAATGTCCTTGTGTGGCCCAGCCAGAGCCCAGACTTAAACCCGATTGAACATCTCTGGAGAGATCTGAAAATAGCTGTGCACCAACACTCCCCTTGATTGGTCCTGCAAAGACGAATGGGAGAAACTGGCCAACAATAGGTGTGCCAAGCTTGTAGCATCATACTCAAAAAGACTTGAGGCTGTAATTGGTACCAAAGGTAAAAGGTGCTTCAACAAAGTATTGAGCAAAGGATGTGAATGCTTATGTTCATGCGATACTTTCCGGGTGAACTGTAATTACATATTTATCTAAACTTCGCTCTCAGCAGAGTGGGCGGCATCGGATATTTGCTAACAGTATATTGCTCATTTATTTAAAACTTTTTTTACTCCTAAGTGAAGAACGAAAAAAAAAAACTGTGCCATGAGTATATCGGGGCCTTAAGCACAAAGTACAAAGAGGTGCGTCTTCAGGCCATTGTGACTTTCTGGAGAGATCGCCTGACTATAAATATTTTGATTACATTTTTCAGAATGCAAGCGCAATGGGGGTTCTACGGGAATGTAGAAATGTGTATTTATTGTAATGTTTTTATTAGTTATTAAAGGAAATGGTTAAATAATAAACGGCTACATTCATTTTCAGTACTAAATTTGGTCCAGTGATTATGAATTCATTTAACTTCAAGGTTTCACTTGATTTTTTCTACTACCACTGCCCTCAATGAACCCAACGGCTGAGCATAGCTGTCTAATATTTGAGAGAATGAGCTCTATTTTTACAAGAAAATACTTTATGAGCGAGTCATTGAATCATTCATTCAGATTAATAATGAAAAAAATGTAGGCAGTTTGCTTTTTGTCAGAAAATTGCATTATTTAAAAAAAAAATGTTGTCTGTTCAGAATCGTGATCTCTATTTGAAAAAAAAAATGTGGTTCTCAATTTATCCAGAATCGTGCAGCTCTACTTAGCGGTAAAAGGCAGCAAATACACATTAACTGTGTTATTCTGTATGAAGCCATTCAAAAATGAAAATCCATAAATGATCAAAAAAAGGAAGTTAAAATCAGAAATTGCATTATGATTTAGGTTCCCGATGTGGGAATTTGTGCTGAACCCTGTTCAGCTCTTCTGGATCTGATGTCATAAACCAGCACTACAATAGCAGCTGCAGCAGCCACACCCACCAGAGCAGTGCAAACCAATCGGATCACAGCTTCAACAGTGTCGCAACCACGGAGATAGTCTGGGAGTAAAAGCATGAAACTTAGATCAGCTTCGTGAAAATACGCTAATATCACTGCCAACATCACAAATATCAGTGCTTGCGTACCTGAACATGTGTGACAGATTTGACTGATGTCCAGATGTTGAGTCTGCTCAATGAATGAATTGTTCAGCACACAGCTGTAGGTGTTTTTATCCTGATATTCCACCTCCAGAGGCAGAGAGAGACTGATGCTGAAATCAGACACACTCATGCTGGAGAATAAACTGTTTCCTTTGTACCAGGAGAGAGTCGCTTGACTCGCGTTCAAAACTGAACACAGCAGCACGTGTCTGGACACTGATGTTGATGATGGACAGTAACAGAAGATGACAGGAACAGGCAGAGGAGCTGGAAAACAAAGGAGAATAAAGATAATTGTGGATGAATGAAGACGAAAAAGAAACAAGGGTTTCAGGAGGTTTTATGAAGTTCAATTTAAAACCCTTTTAAGATGTTTTAAGACCAATTAAAGAAATTGAAGAGAACAACACGTCAATATGTTCTCTAAATGTCTAAGCACACAATGAGTCGTATTCGTGTCACTTCAAAGTTTGAGAATACAATTTCCAACATATCTCCATAACTTTTTAATACATTTGACAAAAATAGCTTAAAGTTTGAGATATTAAACCTTGTGAAAGTGATTTAACGATTAAAACTAGAACAAATATCTATCAATGGGAAATCAACTTAATTTCAATACAAGGCATTTTCATACCCAATGACAGATATTTGTTCTTGTTTTATGCATAAACTCACTTAATTTTGTTTAATTTCTCTGACAATGAGACTTCATTTCTTCATTTTGCATGTCAAGTAGATGTATCTTGATTTAAGGATGTTTTGAATTTCTACTGGAAAACAAAAATGTTTTGCATTTTGCAAATAAATGTAGGGCCCTATGAAATCTGTACAATGTTTCTGGACTCTGCTTTAATGGTTAAATTAAATTCGACTGACTTTCATTCATCTTCAGAACACAAATTGAGACATATTTAATAAAATCAGAAAGATTTTTGTCCCTCCATCGACAGTCTAAGCAACTACCACTTTGACGTTTCAAAAAGTTCATAAAGATATTTTAAAACTAATCCATACAAATCAATGAGTCCAATTCCTAATATATTCGAGTATTCGAGTCGATACAGAGTCCAAAAGACAAGACCTAGACCATTAAAATATGGTCTCGAGTCCGAGTCTCGAGTATACAACACTGATTTAAGACATTTTAAGGCCTTATATTGTGGAAAGTCAAATTAAGACTTTTTTTTAAGACCAAGGCTGATTAAAAGTAGAGCATATAAAAAACAGAAGTTAAATATAAATCATTTAGGCATTTTAATGTTAAGGATCTAAAGAAGAATGTTATCTTTTAGATGTTATTTTATATAAAAACGAAGTTATAAGAGACTTATTAGATCCACTTTAAAGCTGTAAGGTAACATCAACTTATTACAAAACTCACAATGGACACTGAGAATGAAAACCTTGTTTGCGCGGTTTGTCTGCAGTTGAAAAAATCCAGTGTGTTCAGTTCTGGTGTGTGTGATGTTCAGAGATCCGGTTTGATGATCCACTTGCAGCCTGTCTTTGAATCTCCCATCAAGAACATCGTCATATACAGTAATGCTGTCGGCCGTTTCATTGATTTGAGCTAATAAATAGTTTCCGAAACGCCACATAATCAGATCACTATTATCCCCCAATTCACTATCAGTCTGTAATTTGACAGAGTCTCCCTCCATCACCGACAGTGACTTTATCTCCACTTTATCACCAAATGCACCTGAAGAACAAACAGAAACAGCGTTTGTCACAGATTAAAACCTTCAAATACCTTTATGATTGTAAACGAATACAACATTCAAGATAATATTAGAATAAAACATGAAACTGGTATTTAACGCACCATTGACAGTGACGATGAAAAACTTCCTCATGCGGTTGATCTGTAGTTCATAACGTCCAGCATGCTCAATTCTGGTGTGTGTGATGGTCAGACATCCAGTTTGATGATCAACCTTCATTCTGCCTTTGAATCTCCCATCATAATCATCATTTACAGACACACTGCTGTCCACTACATTGATTTCAGCTATTAAAGTGTTTTCGGGCCCAAACCTCCACACAATCCGATCATTATTCCTCATTTCTCTATCAGTGTGTAAAGTGACAGAGTCTCCCTCCGTCACCGACACTGGCTTCATCTCAACGCCTGAAAAACAAACAGAAACAGTCTTTACGATGGTTTACTAATATAAATGGATTGAAGTCTACTTTTGAAATAAATAATACTGTATAATAAAACAACAGAATGGCTAAAAAAAGAAGGAAGATGGTTTTATTTGAGCTCCACACAACATCATACACAGAAAACACTTTCCTTGAGAAAATCGGTTATTTGGATCTCCAACGACAACTAAAGCTGAGCTTCAATGTTCAATAATGGACACTGAGAATAACAATCAAACATCGAATGGGCTACATTAAAATAAAAAAATAAAAAAGCATGTAAAACTCACCAACCAGACACCACAGGCACAAACAGAACCAAAACATGTGCAACATTATGTTCTGCTGTTTCAGTCCACAAACATAAAGACACATGCGCTGTGTGTTGTAAAATGTTGTATCTTTAACGGTGTTAATGCGCGTGACCTTCTGTGATGTGCTTGTTTCTCCCCGTTTCACGGTTTCTAAACTCTGCAGCAACTTCCTATAAAACCCCCTGCTCTGCACATCTCTCTTATCTTACACATCAGATTCAGAAAATCAGCTCCGTGCGAAACAAGTGAAGTTGAACTGAAATTATTGTGTCAGATAAGAGAAACAGCATAAGTCGCTTTGGATAAAAGTGTTTACAGAAAACCATTTTAACTATAATGTGCATCTATATATCTTCCTATGTTTAAACTAATTTAAATAATTAAATGATAATTATGATATTATTAAATATGCATTTATCCTCATTATACCAAGCATATGACATTTTATTTACAGCATGCAATCATGATATTGACCACGTGAGCAGTGCGTTCCCAGGATCACAAAACTCGCTCCTCCACCGTGAATAATCACCATCCAAATGAACGAGTTTTATCACTGAGGCAAATTTATTTTTACGGACTTCCACGTGAGAAACAATTACCGTCCGAATAGGGCTTATGACATTCTTCTTTCAGACGGAAAAACGGGGTTATATAAAAACTGTCCTGTCCTTCCAAGCTTTAAAATGGGAGTGACATTTTTGAAGTCCATAAAAGTGCATCTGTCCATCATAACTGCTCCACACGGCTGTTGGCCAGAACTATCTGTGAGAGGCGTCAAAGCTTAAAATGCTCCTGTACATACACTTTTGCCAGAAGCTAGTTATTTTAGTCTATAAAGTTTCAGAAGGCCTTTATTGTGGAGCAGTTTTATGATGGATAAATGCATTTTTTAAATAACAATTGACTGGCATTATAAAGCTTGGAAGAGCCAGGACAGTTTTATTATAACTCTGATTGTATTCGTCTGAAAGAAGAATGTCATATACACCTAGGATGACTTGAGGGTGAGTAAATCATGGGCTAATTTTCATTTTCGGGTGAACTAACTCTTTAATCCCTCTCTATTCTAGTTTATGCTACTCTAAGCAATGTCTGAAACGTCATACTTTGTGTGTGATATGTGTGAACTGGGAATTATTTTTTTTTGTACAGCGTTGTCATGTAAACATGCCCTAATATACCGATTCCCACCATAAGGTGACAAAACAGAAAACCACTTGACGATTTAAAGTTCACCACATGTAACACACAAATACAAAACACCATCATGATGGCACAGACTCTAAAATAATGTGATGAACGTTTATTAAACAACATGTGATGTAACAAAAACCCAAATGTACATATGATAACAAAATATAAGAAACTTAATTATTTATATAAAATATCAAATGTGAAGTGTTGTGCAGGGAATTCTGGAAATGCCCATTTTTGAGGAACAACAAGAACAGAGATGAGTAGAAGCACAATGACTATAAATGACTTCCAGCCACAGCCTTGGATGAAAATGAAGATCCTGAAGATAAAGAAGACCTCAGATCTCTCAAGATCTCAGCAGAGGATGATTAAACAACACTACGAACAGCATTAACAGCTTCACACAAACTAGTTTGACAGCAGAAGACTGGTGCAAAGTCCACAAACTGTGATCAACGCCGAGCACTTACAAGGCAAAAATGGATCGCCATCCATCAGGATTCGGCCCAGATTCTGATATCCAGCACCACAGGTGCCCAAAAACCACGACACCTACCTTCAGGCCTGTGTATCCCTGCCTCTTCTTTTTTAAAGATTGCAAAGTAAAACACTGCAACATGACAATACAAACAACAATAAAATCAGAAATTAACTTTAACTGTTAGCACTCCCGCTTGGAGATCGTCTGGGATTCGTGATCCTGTTTCACGCGCCTCAATCCAGAGTTTATAAGAAAGTCAGTGCACACCCTTAATCCATTTCAGAGTGACAGTATGAGATTAATGCAATGTTTCTGATCAAAACTCACTCTATTGTGACCTTATGCAGATATTATAACAAACAGACCCTTAAATGTGTTATGAGACAGAACACAGAAGTTTACCGTTACCATAAGGTGGGAATTATTACGCAATATTGAATGATGGATCGGCAGAGAACAGTCTTACTGCGATCATCAAGAAATGATGGTTCAATTCTATCTAAAGAAATATGCGGTAAACGTGTGAATACATATTTCTCCAAATGTGTGCACTTTTGGACTAAAAGTTTGTACCTCTGATACAGAAAGGGAGCAAACGCGATTGATTTTGTAAGGTGTGTATCAATATCAATAACTGATGATTGATATTGCATTATTATCAGAAATTAATAATTAATTGTTATAAATAGTTCAAATATTTAATACTTAAAAGTTAAATCAGAATATTTATTGTAGAAATGTTTCTGTAACAGCCTTATTTTCAAGAAAAATGTTATGCATACTAAGTGTTTTCCCTTACTCTTTTCATTTTTCATTTTAGCTCCACAAAAGCAAATAACTTTAAACATGTTAACCTTACTCAAATATGTGTTTAAATCCAACAAATAATTCACATTTCTCCAGATCTTAAGTTACAAAACAACGGAGCTAAGAAATTCACATAAAACATATTTACAGCTTCTATGGGCTATAAGAAACATATTAGGCACTCTAAGCATGGTCACTTACAATATGCCTTTCTTTTTTCTTTTTTTTTTTATTCAGCTCATGAGAATCGATATAATCAAGAATCAAAATTGTATATATTATTTAAAAGTGAACAGTTTATGAAATACTAATTGACCTTTAAGACAATGGTTTGATAACCTCTCCCACCACCGCTTTAAAAAGGCACACACTAATATTACGACAGGCGAGGTCCACCAATCAGAGAGGTTCCCAGATTTCAATAGATGTTTTGATTAGTTAACATTAATGGAGAATATCTTGTGTTTTTTTCGTGATCTCGTGATCGGCAACAATGTCCAGCATGCCAGAGCAAACCGCGGAGGCTATGGAGGAGGATAAACACTGTAAATATTGACTCTTTCTGAATGTCTTTGCCAATAGAAGCCTTTAAAATGTATTAAATGCATATAATTTTTTTCACAGTAAACCATAGAAACATGAAAAAATTACTAATATTGAAGCAGCAAACTTTGCAAAATAAAATGTTTATCAATGGCAATACTTTTGGCCACAACTGTATATGGTAAAACATTTTCAAATCTTATTTTAAATTGAATTGAATTTAATTTCTTTATTGTTGTTGTATGCGTATAACTCATTGTACCTGCCAATAAAATTACACATGCAGTTTCCACTAAACAGTTTGATAAACGAGTTGATAAGCACTACTATGAATCAGTCCAACAGTACCGTATTGTTCTGAATATAAGACAACCCTGATTATAAGACGACCCCCCACTTTTCAAGATGCACTTTTTGGAAAAAGGCTTTTTGAAGACTTCTTTTAAAGACTTCTTTCATATTGCATATTTTTGTATATAAAGTATGGTAAATACAGGTAAAATGTACCAATAATCACATTCAGAAATAAACACTTTATGGCATAGCTACCATACAAATTTGTTCTTATTTTGTAGATTTCGCTAAATTGATTTCTCAAATTTTTATGTACATTGACAGATGCTAGCATGTCACAAACACAGGTGCTTGACGGCATTTCCTATCTGATCCAGGGTGGCAAACGCTAATCATTCAGTCCCGCATCAAAGTGGTTGCTTTGAGGATATTGACAGGCAAGTGTGTCAATACGTAGCCAAAATAAGAAATGATGGGCCTCGCTAGTGGGTACTGGGTATATTCAGCTCTTTGGCAATATGCAGTGCCTTCAGCCAGACGACGGCTCCGGATATGGGCAGCCCCTCATTTCTTTTTTGAAATCGATAAAAGTAGGCCTATAATAATATTGATAATATTAATTTAATACATACATCGGAAATGCTAAATCCTCTTGATATTGATAGCTGAAGCATTTGACCATAGGCTCTTACACCATATCATGGTCAAAGAGCCTAAGAGCAGGCACGGGGGGTTTATCGCGCATATTTCATACGTATAGTGTGAGCAATCAAGTTGCGCTCGATGATCGGACCGCACAGTGTGAGCACATAAATCCTGAGCTTTGGCTTTACATCGCATGCGATCTACTCGTACAGTTTTGAGTAGGTAACCTTTCTGAATTCAGACAGTGTATACCTGCCTTTAGAATTATTGGGAGGGAAGATCTTGACAAAAAATGAATGCACCTTTTGATAAAAATAAATGCTGTGATGTTATTTCCATCAAAAGGTGCATTAGTTTTAGGTCCAGATCTTGTATTGACAATGCAAGAGTCCAGCACTCTGTAAAGTCTCTTCCAGCACATCCCAAAGACTTTCAGTGAATTTAAGGTCTAGACTCATTTCACATAGAACATCAACCACTGGGTGTGCAAAGATGTGTACAAGAGTGCATAGTTCTTCAGCACATGAGGCACTCTTGCGAATCAACAGATGCTGGCTGAAGGATGTTGAAAAGTGTCTGACCTTTCTGCCTAAAGACCGTTGTCTTCTCTATTAATGCATGTCTCAGTTTTCAACTCAATGTGGGGATAGGAATATCATTGCAAACTGATCAATAGTATGACATGTTGAAGCAATAGGCATATGTATAATTTATTTGTTTTGATTTATGATTGATGAAAATTGTCTTCGCCTTACAGGTTAACTTTCGATCTTGAGTCCTTTCAGAATCAAAATTTGATGTGTAAAGCGGTATTCATTCTCTCCTCCAGTGTATGAAGCAAGGACCTTTTCTGCTGCATGTCAACCACAAAGGCGAAGTTTCATAAATCATACTTTTGAAAACCTTTTTCTTTTTTTGTGTTTGACTGAAAAATTCTGAGAACTCAAGTTCAAGGTTCAATACTGAATTTTGCAACTCTTGAGGTTGGGGTATCTTGATGGAATTGGTCACGGCATTAAACGAAAACCACACGTACGCATGTTGCGATTGTCAACTCATTTTAAACTTCTTGAATTGCAGACAAAATAGAGTCTACAATAAGAAATCCAAACATTACCGTGTCCATACATTGAAGGTTGCAGAGGACTACAGCTACATCTCTCAGCTGCAGCGTAACATCCTAGGGAAATGTTTAAAATCTGCAGGGGAAATCTCAAGACTGAGAAGTCTCAGGACAGATGACCCACGGGTTCTTGGTCTACTTCCCGGAGTGATGACACCTCCAACAGCTGAACTGCCCCAGGCACAAATCTCAAGAGAATAGGTACGTCCACCACCATGGTGCAATACTTTCAGATCTACCACAAGATCTGTCTTTATTTATACTGTTTATAGACAAAAATACACCCGTGCTTGTACTTTATAGATTACTGCTGATGCATATCCAGGAAATCCTTTCACAACTGGATGTGGCACACAGGACACTGTTTCCAGCAGTGTTGACCTCACAGCTAGCCCTGGACAAGAAATGTTTGACCTTCCTCAGGCCAAGGACCAGTGGCAACAGTTCCTCCTACCTCCAGTCAGCAGTAGAGGACGTCCACAGTGAGGAGTGGCACAACGGACCATCCAGTACCTCTTTGACTGAACATCATTTGAGAAAGATTGGACCTGGGCAACCTAAAATGGCACCTTCATTTTCTGCTCCTGCACCCTTCAGGCCACTTCCACTCGCCCAGTGGTTTGAGACTGTCCACTCCAACGACATCCTCAGCCATCTTGACCAGATGAAGGGGGTGATTACCTCCACCTATGGCCGAATCCTAAAGATGGATTCTACTAAGAAGGTACAATACATGAAGGTTTAAGCACAGGTTTTATTTTCAGCCATTCATGTTAAGTAATTGGAATAGATCATATTGATGAAAAAGTGTTAATTTTGTGTCTTTATGTTTCCTTATGCTTGTTTTTCAGATCACTAAAAGCTGGCTGGTGGCATTGGAGACACGGCTGCGTGGATGACCAACATTGGCAATGAGCTCGGCCAGGTTCTGAACAGTGTTCTGACAACAGCTGAAGGTGCAGGACTGGAGGAGCTGTGGCAGGCCATCGTCACACGCTACCAGAATGCTGGTGAGCCAGAGCCGGAGGTCATCTATGTTGACCGGGATTGCGGCAGTCAGGTGGGATTTTCAGGTTAATATGTATGTGACCCTGGACCACAAAAACAAGTCTAATGGTCTTTTTTATTAAGATGTAGTCATCGTCTGAAACACAAGCTTTCCATTGATGTATGGTTTGTTAGTATAGGAGAATATTTGGCCCAGATATAACTTTGAAAATCTGGAACATGATTGTGAAAACAAAAATCTTAATATTGAGAGAATCGCCTTTAAAGCATTCTAAATTATGTCCTTAGCCATTCATATCCACTCACACAAATGTTTTATATATATACGATAGAAAATGTACAAAATATCTTCATTGAACATGATCTTTACTTAATATCCTAATGATTTTTGGCATAAAAGAAAAATCTATAATTTTGACCCATATAATGTATTGTTGGCGATTGCTACAAATATCCCGGTGAAACGTAGGACTGGTTTTGTGGTCCAGGGTCACAAATGTGCATTGCAATATATTTTACAAAAGTTAGGGTTAGGTGTAAAAATAGTCGGGTTAGAGTTAGGTTAGGTGTAAAGTTTAGGTGTAAATTTAATACTGGTGTAAAAACAATAATTATTATTACCATCAAAGTAATGCCATTGTTATTATTTTTGTTGTTATTAATTGTAATTACTGAAAAGTAATGTTGAAATATAATCAAATGCATGGTTTTTGATTATTTTTTCCCCCTCCACAGGAGAACCTGCATTGCTAAATCTTTTTCGGCCATGGAAATGTATTGTCAGGGCGCTAACTGACACTACAGGGTTTCGCCTGGTTAACCCTGACAGCATGCAGCATGTTTGCAGATGTGGGAAAAACACCTCGAGTGCACCCAGGACCCTCCACATGTAGAGTTGTACACAAAGACAGGGACTCTCCAGAAGAGTGGCAAAGTCCTAAACATGCTTAGGTGTGGCAGGGGGGTCATCCTCGCTGGAGAGTTTTCACCACCACCAGTGTGCCTTGACTCCTGGAAAATTCTGAATGTTAAATTGCAGTATGTTCAGTAGATTTTTAAGTTGTAAAGATTGCTATTGTGTCAACATTATAGAAGTAGAACCCTGGGTACTACCTGGATTTGGTTTCCTTTCATGTCTTATTATTCTATGTTACTGTTCTATAACTGTGTCATTAAATTTGTATGTACTCAGTTAAAAATAATTGCTGACTGAATCTGCATTTTCATTCTTAGGATGGAGATGCAATGCCATGCACACACAGATGTACATGTTAGAGGGGGCCCGAGGTGGAACATGAGCCGGGCAAAAGCAGCTTCATCTGTGGAAGGGGCATCAACCATCAGGACATTTGATGTCTTCTCAATGTCTCATCTTAACAAAATGAGCCAAAGGGTCCATGGCTGTGCTTTGGTGCCAGAATTCACTCCTCCAGGAAAACCCACTGGTAAGATATCTCTTAAGGAAATGCTGAGCATTGGAGTATTCCTCTCTCTCTCCTGTGTTTGTGTGTCCTCTCCCCATTAAACATGTGGATTGCAATGTACTTGTTGGCCTAGTCCAATAAAGGTGACCAGCTGATTTCACACCACAGTGTCATGACTGAAGTCCCCTCGGAGGAGCCCGATGATGACAGTGATTTTGACACGACTGTGTGCGATGCAGCTGACCTGAGGGCTGGTGACTTTGACCCACCAGTAGCTGTAGTGGAGGCCCAGGTGACCAGTCAGGTGGGTGATACTGGACCCAAATCCCCTGATGAAGAGGTCAGTGAGGAAAAGGAGGGATGCAAGTCCTAGGACATCTGGCCAGGTAATGTTGCTATCCTGTACTATCTGTTACTTCAAAAAAAAAAAAAAAAAATCTGCTGAAGAGCGAAAAATTTAACCATATGTAAAGTTAAAATGTATGCATGTACAATGTAAAATATTTACAATAAACACTGTATATTTATTGGACTGTGGTTGGCTTTTTTCTCAATTTTCAAAGTGCACAGTGTGATTCCAGAGGTGTCTTGGGCTGGGAGGCAGTTGATGCCCTGGCAGCCTACCTGGTTGGCCTAAACCGAACAATCAACACCCTGTCGTCTCAACAGGAGGCCAACATAGTCCAGCTGTACATCGCTCTGCATGCCATGGACAAGGTGCCCTCAAAATATAGTAAGAGGGTGAAGAAAAATACTATGGTGAGCAGAAAGACTATGGTGAGCATCCAGGAAGTGGAGTGGCTCTATAACTTTCATTAAATTTGTATACAGTCCAGATTATATCATCCCTCTTTTCCATAGACTGTTCATGACTCGCAAATCCACAGGGTCTGTGAATGTTTGCCTACGGCTTTTTAAAGAGTTCAAGCAAGCACGGAACAGGTCCAAGGACACAAGAGGGAAAACTGCCGATTCCACAAGTTATTGTCATGATTTACAGCCACTTAAAACAGCTGCTGGAGGACAGTAGTATATCATGATTGTACTTATAAAACCTTACTGTACATGTTTCTTTAAAAAAATTATATGTAAAGACAATGGGCTTTAGTTTTAGTTTAGTTAATTTAAACTTTCTTTAAACAGCAAGTCATTACAGTTTTTCTGAATTGCTAAAACCGTCACTCGTTTTCTCAAAACATTAAACACAAATCCAAATATTCAATATAAATTCACAAAACCTCTGTCTCTCATGGCAAAATCAAACAATTGCTACAAAACCCTTTCACTTATACTCAAGATGATTCATTAGACTCTACATAAAAAAATGGAGAACACAACATCCAGAGCATGTAGTTACAGAAAAAGGTATATTGTAACACATATAGTTGGATTTTAGCTTGCTAAATTGGAGTAGTTCAGTATACGTAGCAAATCTCAACTGATCTGTTTTTATAAAATATGCTTTGTGAATGTATTGTGGGTATAACTTCCATTTTAAAAGCGGTTCCGCTCTTATCAAACGGTTTTTCTGTTCCAGGCTTCTTGACAGACAGAAAATATCTGACAGGGACACCTTTCTACAAGGAGTGGAGCTTCTTAAGCCTGTTGGTTTGGCAAAGGAGCCACTGCCAAAGCCTAGAGAGCTCCCATCTGCACCTGATGAACATGGAGACGTTGCCATTGAGTTCCAGGAGCCTGAAAATCGAGAGGGTTATTCGCCAACGTAAATATGCTCGAACTGGAACTGCACTGGGCTTGGAAACACAGCTCCATCTGAGACAGACTATACTCCTGCAGCACACAATTGTTTCTGGCCTGGGGCCCAGTACTTTCCTGGGTGGCATGTCTGGTCTGGGTACTCTGATTGGCCTTTTCACCGGGCCAACCATTAGAATCGTTTATAAATATGTTGATATTAAGAAAGTTTGTCACATGATCTTTCAGAAATCATTCTCGTATATGCTCAAACATTTACTATTTATTATCAGTGTTAAAAAAACTAAAAAAATTTGCTGCTTAATTTGTGGAAACAATGATAGACTAACAATCGAACATTTGTAGAAAGATAAAAAAAAAAGAGAAATTAATACTTTAATTCATCATTCATTAAAGTGATGAAAAGTGACTTTAAAATGTTACAAAATGTATATTTAATCAATGCTTTAATGCATGTAATATTTTTGATAAATAAGTAAATGCTGTTCATTGAACTTTTCCTCCTGAACAATAATATACATCACTATTTCCACAAATATATGAAGCCGAACAACTGATAACAATCAGAAAAGTTTGAGCATCACATTGTAATGATTTCTGAAAGATCATGTCACTGGGGTAAAAAAAATAAAATTATCTGCTTTGCATCACAATAAATTAAATTTAAGTTTAAAAGTTTTATTTTAATATGACAATTTCACAATATTGCTATTTTTATTGTATTTTTGTTCAAATAAATGCAGACTTGGTGAGCAGAAGAGACTTTCAAAATCATTGTTTCCAAAATTTTGACGTGTACTTTAATAACAATTCTATTAAATTCTATTATTAAATGGTGCTTTTTATTTTTACAGGACAACAGTATAATTCCTTTAATATGGTGTTTTTTGCTTCTGTCTTTGCCCTGAGCAAGGACTCCTCATGACCGGGTGGCTGCAGCTCGCCTCTGATCGGGATGGTGGCCGAAGCCAGAGGGCGAACACAAGCACACCTCCTAGAGACAACTCAAACGCAGTGTGCCAGAAGGAAATGTTTTAAAGTTAAATATTGTAAAATAGTATTTGAACTCCATGTTGAACTTACATTCATTCTGTGATTATTTCAATGTTATTAAAACTTTTTTTACAAAGTTTAAAACAAGCCCCGTTTTTAAATAAAGCACACTTTGTTAAATTACCTTTATTACCTAAATTATCTTTTTCCAATAAAATAAATGATTTAACATGAAAACTGTCTCTCTTGTGCTTGTTTATATTGCATAATGAACGGCTGCTCAGAAATGTAATTTTTAACTTGACATGAGTGTAAATAATGAACACTTAAAGCTACACTGTGTGATATTTTCCCCATCTAGCGGTGAAAATGTATATGACCATCCAGTGAATATTAGTTTCTGTTCCTCTCAATTCCGATTTCGTTTTAACTCCTACGGTGGCTGATTTAGTCCAAGATTAACATGGCTTCCAGTTCGACCTCGTTGAGTGTTCCTTCAGGTGATGAGGTTATTTTAGAAAACTATTATAATTTCCAGTTATTTCATTTGTCAGTTAACATGTAGGTTATGACATCTATGTAAAATGAATAATAGTTTTACGTTTTCGTTATTTTTTCCCATTTCATTGCTGACATCAGCGATCAGGTTCCCAGACGAATGCAAGCTAATCTTAGTCAAGTAACTTTTATCGGTGCTATCGTTATTCTGTATATTGTACGACATCACTAGCGTAAGGCAAAGTTTACATTGTAGGCTATATCAGTCTCAAGCAATCCCCCTCTTCACATTCGACACAGTGCCATCGAGTGTTAAACGCCAAAGGCGAAGCTTGAACTCACGGGTATGTCCCTCTTTGGCTACTGTACTTTCAAGATGGAGGGGCAACATGGTGACGGGCTTTACGTCCTCACTCGGGCCACTTTAAAACCAAGCGCTCGCAGAGCAATCGCACCTATTCATGCCGAGGAACGGCCCGCACAATTTTTGCTACCTGGGCTGAATTTGTCTGGTCTGACTCAGTTCATCATGGATTGAATGAGAACAGTTCAAACTTACTGGCTGTGGAAATCGGTGGGTGTGGCTCATTATACTATTAGCAAAACCCCGTAAACAACGCACGTTCTTTGCAACCAAAACAATATTTTTTACGCTGTCATATGGGAAGCTGAACGGCGTAAAAAGCGGCGCTTTTAAGGCACATGTATTTCTAATCAGAATGCAGATTTCGGGGCCTCATTTCGGTGCCACTTAAATTCAAACGTGCTTTCTTGCTTTGGCTGGCACCGAGCCAGAGGCAGACACGCTCAGCGCTCTCACATATCACAACTATTCAGTGTTTTCAACCACATCATGTTTATTTTAGGTTTCAGACTTGTAAACGCTGTAAAGAGTGCTAGCAAAAAATACACACTGATGTCTATGGAAGCGGCAAAGACAATCCTTTCAAACTGTTAAGATAACTTGACTACATGTTTTATTCACATCAGATACACACATTATATAGTGACTATATAGTTTCAGCAGTTCAGCAGCGGTCACTTACTTTCATGTATTTCGTGAGATGAAGATATATTTATGTGATGTAAATCCGAGATCCGATTCTCTGAGGCGCAAACTAACGTGGCGCCGCCCATCGCACAGTATAGATCAATAACACACATTTACTCACACATATTTGAAAATCTGAATATCAGATAGTTCATGACATAGTTAGCAAGTTTGTGAATATTTTAAATAAAAAAGAAAAATGAAATGAACCCGTTACAGCTGAGCTGTCATACAGCGCTGGTGCGTCACGTGAGAAGCATGACGCGTCTCCATGGAAACAATAAGGCAATGCCTTCTAAAATATTTAGCCAGAGAATATGGTCATATTTCTGCAAAGTAAAGCTGAAGCTGGTTTGTAGCAGAGAAAGAATACAGACGACTGCTGTTATTACTGTAACTGTTATTTAGAGTTAAATTAGGCCTGTTGTAGTTTAGTTAGCTGGCTTTAGTTTTACTGTGAATTTGTTAAGTAAATTGTGTTTTGTAATTATATTTTATACATTTAAGTATACTTTAAACTTGTAATAAATTGCTCAATTTAAATAATTAAATAAAAAGTCATTCTTTAATCTCATCCACCTCATGTTGTGGCTCTTTTTTTTTAAAGTATCGGTTTGGCACCGGTATCGAGAAAAAGAAGAAAAAAAAACGATACCCAACCCTACTCGTAATTGTGAAAGATGTCACTGTTGTGGGTAATTCATGCTGCTTTGAGAATTGCCATGAACTCACACCATCGTTCAGGTGGAAAACTGGACAATCTAATACACTTTCTACGTGTAAAAAAAACATTTTTACAGTCTATGGTAAAACACAGGTTGAGGAGGTGACTGTAAGACACTGGATAGCAAATCTAGTAATAATGTCACTGATTAAACCCACTGCATATCAGTCAAGAAACACAAAGAATACCGTTTTGGTGTCCCTCTCCGATTCTCCTTCATGGCCACATGGGAAACTGAATATTGACAATGACAACAATAAGCTTCATTTACACCTTCCCAACAAAGAAATAGATCGACTTCTGTCAGCCTATTCATTTTTTATTTCTACTATGTAATGATTGCTGAAGCAGCGGCAAGTGCCTAGCGTGACACTGTTTTCACGGTAACCAGATCAACATTGTGAACCGAATTCTTCAAAACTTCAGTGACAACATCAAATGAACATGCAAAGCAATACAATTATATTTTCTTCCCTGCAAATGATACAATGTGAATATTTAACCAAGTCAAAAACAAAGCCGGTATCCGTATTGAGTATCAGTAGACGCAAAACGCCATCAAAGGTGACACATTTTAAAGTAAAAAAGTGATAAAAGTTACATTTTCTTTAAAAGCTCTTTGTGGTTTCTTCATTTGATCGATTTGAGCAACAATAAACGACAAGGCATTTTGTGTTAGTGATTCCTACGTAGAAAATCGTGACATTGTTAGTTAATAGAAGATTTTAAAAAGACAGTAAAACTGGAGTGCTGCAGGTCCTGTCACGTGTAAAAATGGCAAATGGGAGAGATAAGGAAGGCTGCCTGGAGTTGTAAGAAGCGCCAGCGTCGTATATAACCGTATAACGCACGCTTCACACCACACGCGCAAGTTGGCAGGGCAGAAGGGACGCACGCGCGCCCTTTGTGCATTCACACTGGCAGCGTTTGTCTCGCGCAGCTGAACCACGGCTCGTGTATTGCAAATACAGACGAGTATCATCTATTCTGTCACATTCTTCGACCCCTGTCATTCTTGTGCTTTGATTTATGATGGGAAGCATCTGCTGCAAATGCGACCGTGTTCCCCTCTGTCCCAAAAACACATGCATATAATATGTTGTAGGTAGTTTAGATGATAAATGTAACAAAGTTAAGATATGCTTCTAGTTTCAATAATTTCAACAGGCCTTTGAAGTTTGGGCATAAAGCTGCTCACGCTGAATTAAAGCCACTGTGCATTGTTCTGATCAAAACTGACATTTATTTAATCATAGCAAAAGTAAATTTCTTTCTTAGGTTTATTTTTCATCTCTGTTTTTTGTGTTTATTTAAAATAAGACAAATATGATATTATTTTAATATTATATCTGTTATTTAACAGTTGAGATTGTTCTTTAATGCTGATCTAACAGTAGAAGTTACGAGCTGGGGTTTAAATCCCAGTCGCACAGGCGGGGTGATTGTTGTAACACTGTGTTTCAATATGCCATTATATTCTTTACATTTATGAATTCTTTTGAGAAACCACAAGAAAAGGGCAAATAAGGACTGAGAGTCAATGTACAGAAATTATTAATTATTATTATGTTTTTAACTATGCTGTATAGCTGTATTTAGCAATGTGTTTGTTTTTTAATGTGCGTATTTTTAATGATAAAAAAATGCCTTTATTTTATTTCAAAAAGGTAATAATTGTATTTTATTGACAAAATATTTAGTTTGTTTTGGATATTTTTTGATTGTATCACGTAACATTTTAAGCTGTCATTTGGTCATGTTACAATGAACCCCACCTACGGGGCTTGTTGTCACATTTCAGTTCCATTCTTTCGGGGTAAATCAAGAAGAGTATACACTCTATTAATGAAAAAAATGTATATGTATATGTGTGTGTGTGTGTCTGTGTGTTTATATATATATATATATATATATATATATATATATATATATATATATATGTGTGTATATATATATATATATATATATATATATATATATATATATATATATATATATATATATATATAAATTGTTCATTTGAATAAATGTAAAACAGAGTAAGACTTGAAGTAGATTATTCATTTTTTTGCTTTCATAAAAAAATATTTTTCTATAAAGAGAAATAAGCACACACTGTAAAACTGCACACAGTTTTTAATTTCACCTATATGGCACTACTTTGCAGTGAACAGGGATTTTGTCTCTAATTTGTCACACCCAGCTACTGAACTGGCAATATGCAGAATACAGAGACTCTCTGTTGTTGTCCCCTGGGTCCTGGCTGTCATTAAGTGCAAGAATGTTGTTCCATGTCTGTCTATCCAAATGCAGGATGCCCTCATCAAGATGATGACGTTCCATATGGACATTCCTGCTCAGACTCCAAAATCCAAACTCTCTGGATTTTGACTGCAACAATGATTTTCTAGATCTGGGGCCAGTTGCTTTAAACCTGGGTTTTTTAATCTGGGGTCTGACTTCCCTACCGCCATGTTGTTGTTTTTGAGCTTTGGAGTGGGGTTGGTGCCCTCCTGCTGGCCCCTGTATTCCTCCAGGAGGACATCTGTGGAAAAAACAACAACACACAATTAGGTCAATCAGGGCGAGGGCACAGAGTAATAAGTGACAGAGATTGGTACTTACTTAAAGCCGTCACATGGTCTGGGAAAGGGTGTTCCTCCAGCTGCTGCGAGGACTGCTTGGGGGTGGGGAGCTGGTCCAAGTGGTCCTGGCCAGCCAGTTCCCCTGAAGGCCAGACATGGAGCTCATCTTCCTCCTCTTCCCGTTTCTTCTCGGGGGAGCGAAAGAGCAATTAGAAGTTTGCTTGTGATCTGGGCAACCTGAGTGGAGGGGGTGGACCCTGATCTCCTCCTCAACAGTTGGTAGTGGCGGGTCACATATCTGAGGGCACGGCTCAGCATGTCTACCTGCCTGTTGAGGTCCGTCACCTGATCCTGGAGCTGTTTGTGGGTCTGCTGGCAGCGGGGGTTGTCGCAGGTCACCTCCTCCTCCAGAGGAGGAGGAGATGGGGGGGCATCCATCAGGTCTTGAGCCTCCTCTAGATCCAGGGTCGAGGCAATTGGTATGGCTGGTTTGCTTGCACGCAGCTCTGCAAGGTTATCAATAATCTTCTTTCTCTTCAATGCCTTCATTGTCTCTCGCTGGGCTGCCCTTGTTAACTCCGTATGGTCCTTTAGGCGGCGGTCAATACGGGAGCTGGACCTGCCGCAGGCGGGCACAGGGCAGGTGCTCTTGCGGACGTCAACCCTTCCAGAGGAAATGGCAAGCAGCAGCTTGAGCTCCTGGCTGTTCATGACCTTGTGGGTCCACCTCTAATGCTGGCTGAGCTGATGGTACCAACGAAGGCACAGCGGGCAGTCTTCAAGACCTTGTCAACAGAATAAAGGAACATTACAAAAATCTAATGAAAAAGACAAAATTTGTGTCAGGGGATCATTTATGCCCTTTACAGGAACAATTTGGAATCTTTTTGATCCAGAAGTATAATAGATCAAAAAGTGGACCACCTTTTCTCCAGTCTTTTAAATTTTAAGTCTCTACCCTAAATCTCTCCCTCAGGCCTCTTTGACTGTTATACTCTCAGAACCGTTGAGTGATTTTTGGGTATAAGAGGGGCACTTCTTTCAGGAACTTCCGTCTCTGTATGAGGGCCGTCCCATGAGCCATTTAATGGCATGGCATTTTTGGGGACACACAGTCCCTTTTGACCCATGAACATAGTAGCAGGGCCACCAAACTTTTCCTGCCTGCTCAAGGGTCCCCTGATGAGACGCCAATTGTGCCGGCTAATTGATCTGACCTTTTGACCACATTTTTCTAGACATCCCACTTTGCCTAGTATCTGATCACTCTATCATTCATTCAAGTGATATTTAACCATTCAAGCATGATATTATGCAAAACATTTCATTCTATATTTCTATATATACTTATAGAATGGCCTGGCAGGCCAGTTCCCCTGAAGGCCTGACATGGAGCTCGCCTTCCTCCTCTTCCCGTTTCTTCTCAGGGGAGCGAAAGAGCCATTAGAAGTTTGCTTGTGATCTGGGCAACCTGAGTGGAGGGGGTGGACCCTGATCTCCTCCTCAACAGTTGGTAGTGGCGGGTCACATATCTGAGGGCACGGCTCAGCATGTCTACCTGCCTGTTGAGGTCCGTCACCTGATCCTGGAGCTGTTTGTGGGTCTGCTGGCAGCGGGGGTTGTCGCAGGTCACCTCCTCCTCCAGAGGAGGAGGAGATGGGGGGGCATCCATCAGGTCTTGAGCCTCCTCTAGATCCATGGTCGAGGCCATTGGTATGGCTGGTTTGCTTGCACGCAGCTCTGCAAGGTTATCAATAATCTTCTTTCTCTTCAATGCCTTCATGGTCTCTCGCTGGGCTGCCCTTGTTAACTCCGTATGGTCCTTTAGGTGGCGGTCAATACGGGAGCTGGACCTGCCGCAGGCGGGCACAGGGCAGGTGCTCTTGCGGACGTCGACCCTTCCAGAGGAAATTGCGCTCCTGACTGTTCATGACCTTGTGGGTCAACCTCAAATGCTGGCAGAGCTGATGGTACCCACGAAGGCACAGCGGGCAGTCTTTAAGACCTTGTCAACAGAATAAAGGAACATTACAAAAATCTAATGAAAAAGACAAAATTTGTGTCATTTATGCCCTTTACAGGAACAATTTGCAATCTTTTTGATCCAGAAGTATAATAGATCAAAAAGTGGACCACCTTTTCTCCAGTCTTTTTAAATTTTAAGTCTCTACCCTAAATCTCTCCCTCAGGCCTCTTTGACTTGTTATACTCTCAGAACCTTGAGTGATTTTTGGGTATAAGAGGGGCACTTTTTTCAGGAACTTCCGTCTCTGTATGAGGGCCGTCCCATGAGCCATTTAATGGCATGGCATTTTCGGGGACACACAGTCCCCTTTTCTACCTTTTGACCCATGAACAAGGTAGCAGGTCCACCAATGCAAGGGTACAGCACTCTGTAAAGTCTCCTCCAGCACATCCAAAAGACTTTCAATTTAAGGTCTGGACTCAAGATTCAAGAGTTTTATTTGTCACATACACAGTTATATACAGAATATACAACTGGCAGTGAAATGTAAACAGGTCCGCTCTAAAGACAGTGCAAATAACAGTTACAAGAAAGTGGCCAATTCAAAGGTGCCAATTCATGTGTGAAAATTAATGTTTTACAATTTGAACATCAACCACTTTGTGTGCAAAGATGTGAAAAAGAGTGCATAGTTCTTCAGCACATGAGGCACTCTTGCAAATCAACAGATGCTGGCTGAAGGATGTTGAAAAGTGTCTGACCTTTCTGCCTAAAGACCATTTTCTTCTCTATTAATGCATGTCTCAGTTTTCAACTCAATGTGGGGATAGGAATATCATTGCAAACCAGGGTTCCGAACCCGTTCAAGGAACGAAAACCAACGAACAAAATTTTAACAAAAAAGAAAACAAAATCAGTTTTAATCGTTCTGAACAAAAAGCGTTTATTTAAAATGACCATTAACCCGTTAATAACGTTATTTTATCGTTCTCTTTAATATTTTAATTTGGCAATGATCAATCATGAATTGAGTAATACAGCATGTGACGTTGACATCAAGTGTGACGCAAGTCAGTGTAGAGCACACATTTTCATCACTGAGGTCTTCAATGAATGCGCAGGTATTGGAGGATATCCTTTTTGTACATTTAAACAAGCAGTACGCACTTTAAGCTCAAATAGACTGATTTAGTCTAGTTTGTGGATTTCTTTTTACCCTATCCAGTACTAGCAATTTTTCCTACATTTTTCCTATAGTCTTTCAGGTAACGTTACCCAATACAGGACAGGTCAATGTTTTCTATATAGACTCTTGATGCTTCGTATTAAACGGCAGAAATGTTGTGGTTTTACATTGCATTAATTGATTGAGCTTTATTAGCTGACTGAATTTGATTATGTGATGCAAGGACGTGTTGCGCAGTGTTTGCTTTGAAATTAGCAGTTGACGGTGCATTAAAAGAGCAATGGTTATCCAGTTTATTTTTATTCATGTAATTTTTAAAACCAGTCGTATTGGAAAAAAGTTACGTACAAAGAATGTTATCACTCTTCTGAAAAGAATTAGGCATAAGAGGGCCACTTTCGATTGTCTTAACGGTCCATTAAAGCTGTTTATGCTTTGTAATTAATGCGGGCATTTCTGTTGTGGTTTTAACAATGTTATGAAATACAGGTGCTGGTCATATAATTAGAATATCATCAAAAAGTTGATTTATTTCACTAATTCCATTCAAAAAGTTAAACTTGTATATTATATTCATTCATTACACACAGACTGATATATTTCAAATGTTTATTTCTTTTAATTTTGATGATTATAACTGACAACTAAGGAAAATCCCAAATTCAGTACCTCAGAAAATTAGAATATTATTTAAGACCAATACAAAGAAAGGATTTTTAGAAATCTTGGCAAACTGAAAAGTATGAACATGAGAAGTATGAGCATGTACAGCACTCAATACTTAGTTGGGGCTCCTTTTGCCTGAATTACTGCAGCATGGAGTCGATCAGTCTGTGGCACTGCTCAGGTGTTATGAGAGCACAGGTTGCTCTGATAGTGGCCTTCAGTGGACATAAGCGTATGACTAGCTAATATTATTAAAAATATTTTATTAAAACCTGCAAAAACCTTTCTGTCAAGACATGTAGGCTAAACTAATTTTACTATAGCTTATAGTAAAGGTTATATTTTATATTTACATTAGGCTATAGGTTAGGTTATATTTTAATATGTTAAGATATAGAGAGATAGGGCAATATAATTTTACTTTTAATGTTTTGTAAACAATTAATAGCATTGCTCAAAAGAAAGAAAGAAAGACATTAGCAAGCATTTTAGCCATTTTTTTATTGTAAGGTCCTATTGAGTAGTTTCATCCATTCATTCAAAAAACCATGTTCAGTTATAATGTTTTAAATTGTTGAGAATAAAATATTTGTTTGTGCATTATTGCTAACAACGATGGTAGAAATGAATCTTTAACAATAGTTAATTTAGGATAATGTTAGCTTATGAAATGATTTTTGCATTAAGACTATATGTACTTTCTGTTGTAAGTGGTATTTATAACAGATCCATATGAGAAAGTGTTTTGCTATGCATTTTGCTGTACTTTCAGAGTGCCTTTGTGTCTGTTAACAAAGAAGCAGTCTTGTGTCCAGGAAATTGGAGGGGTGATGTTGCAAACGAAGCACAGCTGACCAGAAAATCATCTGACTCCCAAAGAAAGACAACTTATGTATTTTTTGTGTATAAATATTAGGTCAGGAAAGGCAAGTTTGTCGCAGACTGCCTGGACAAACCTTGCATAGGATTGTGTAAATCAGGGACAGTTCTGACCCAGAGCTCTGAATGCTATCTTCATCTGACTTACTTATTCATTAAAAGAGTTAAACTATATTTTGTTCCTGCTCTCCTCATTCAACGAACACGCGGACTTGAGGAAACTGATGCCAAGTCCTACAAAATACAACACAATGTTTTCAAAAAAGTTTAAATAAAATGCCAAAACCAAAGTGACTGTCATTCTTCTACAATCAGCATAAAACAAAATGGGAAAAAGGTTTAAAAACAAAAAGTGCTTGAAAGATACAATGCACATTTGTCCTGATTAGGAAATGTTTGCATTAAGGAAAACAAGCTGTCTAACTTTGTTGGGTTTTAGCCTGTTCCTCCTCTCTGAAATAATTTGCCCAGTTTTTGAAAAAATTATCTCTGCATGCACAGAGGTTGTGACTATGCAACGTCTTCTCTTCATAGTGTTTGTTAAGCCTTCATAAACAACTTGTTGTGCTTTCCACTAAGTGAGTGGATCTTCATTCCTTGGAATCAGGGGCTCTGCCAAGTAACTCCTCATTGCTGACATTGCTTCTGATGTGGCATTCCTGACAGTAAATGAATTAGCCACCCGCTCATCAAAGTCCCCCCACACTGAATCTCACTCAGAAGAGGTGAAAGGAAGGCTATGCTCAGCATGAGGTACATTCACCTGCCCACTGGACCCGAGTGCTGAAGCTGCAGTTATACTCTTGCAGGCCGCCTCTGCTGCTGCTGGATCGTGAAAGCCCTAATGCTTAAATCTTGGGTCAAGCAGGGTTGACTCAGCCAATAGGCTAAAGAATTCAATTCGGTGAAAACGGTTTTGCATGTCAGCAGCCAATGATTTCAACATAGCCGAAATGGAGTCATGGACAGTCAGATTTTCAAGCTGTTTCTGGATGACTTTTTGCAGCCCTCTTGCAATTAAAATAACTTTAGATGCTGCCACATACCTGTGATGGAACCAAACAAACATGTAAAATGCATAGGGTCAAGTTGTATTTAGAAAAAAAAAATCTAGGACAATGATTAAAATAACTTTTTTGATTAATGTTAGCTGAATTTATATTAAAATACACAAAACTTTCTGCACTGATTTCAGCTGTAACTTCTTCGAAAGGTCTTAAGATCTTGCAGGCACTGTTCACAATATCCCACTCATCAGTGGTCAGTGTTGGCAAGCTGGGGCAGACAAGGGCCAGTGTGGCAATGATGGCATCCTTTTGCTGCCAAAATCTTTGCAGCATGTAGAAGGTAGAGTTCCACCTTGTTACCACATCTTGTTTGAGCTTTAACTCTTCAAAGCCCATCTGTCTCTGAGTTGCTCTGAGACGCTCTGATGCAATAGTGCTCCTGTGAAAGTGCTCAACAATAGTTTTTACCTTCACCACAACCCCCTGAATATGTTTTAAACCTTCCCTCACAATAATGTTTATAGTGTGGGCAAAGCAAGGCAAGTGTCTCCATCCAGCCTTCCGAATGGCAGATTTTATGTTGCTAGCATTATCAGATACGCATGCAATGACTTTATCAGTAATGCGCCATTCTCCACAGATTCTCTGGAGTTCTGCTTGCAGGTTTTCAGCTGTGTGCCTTTCTGTAAATGAAAAACAATCGAGTAGCAATGATGACAGTTTAAAATCCTGCTCAATGAAATGGCAGGTCACAGCCATAAAACTATTTGTGGTTAAAGACGTCCAGCAGTCAGTTGTCAGACATACAGCAGAGGCCCGGTTCACTTTAATCATCAACTCAGCTCTAACTGAGCTGTACATTAGGGGCAACAGTGTTACTGAAATGGTCCGTCTGCTTGGAAGAGTGTAAGATGGGTCAAGTGCCTTTGTGTAAGCTCGGAATCCTTTGTTTGTTACAATGGAAAAGGGTTGGAAGTCCAGAGCAATCATTTTTACGAGCTCATCATCCACTTTACTCAGTTTGACAGGGTCAACTGTCTGTCTCAGTGCTGAACAGATGTGTTAGTGTGCACATCTGTCCCTGCTACAGGTCTGAGAGGTTGAACAGTGACAGCAGTCTCAGTGGTGTCACCTGGGACTGGGAGTGCTACTGACTCATCTGTACTTTTAAAGGTCCCGTTCTTCGCGATTCCATCTTTCAAACTTTAGTTAGTGTGTGATGTTGCTGTTAGAGCATAAATAATATCTGTAAAATTATAAAGCTCAAAGTTCAATGCCAAGCGAGATATTTTATTTAACAGAAGTTCCCTTTCAAAGCCTACAGCGAACGGCCGGTTTGGACTACACCCCTGCACTTCCTGCTTTAGTGACATCACTAGAACAGTCTGTTGACTAACCCTCCGCCGACAAGAAAACGCAAATTAGGGGTCGTGGTCTTGTTGCTCTCCGTCGAGAAGAGTGTTGTTTTTGAAGAGTGTGTTTGTCGACATGTCATCGAGACGCTGTTATTTTCATCCCGGAGTCAAATCACCTTTGTTTGGCCTTCCCACGGACGCTGTACGTAGAGATCAATGGTTACTATTGATGTTTAACTCGGTTCCGGAAAATTATAATCACAATTTAAAACTATGTGCAGCACATTTAGCTGAGGACTGCTTCCTCAATCTCAATCAGTTTAGTGCCGGATTCACAGAAAGATTATTCTTAAAAGATGACGCAGTTCCCTCTTTGTCTGGAGAAGGCGTTGTTTATGGACCACAACCGGTAAGTGTATTTTATTATTTAAGTTGGTCCGTTCAACAGTTTATGTAACTCATTACACAAAGTGGAACACTGTTTAGCTTTGTTAACTAACGTTAGATGGTAATTGAAACTAATCCGAAAAACTTTTTCAGACACCATGGATTGTTGGTGTTTGTAATGATCAGTTTAAATGATTTGTTTATTATATCTGTTGTTTACTGTTAAACCACGTGCTTGTTCAGCTGCAGCCTCGTATAATATAAAAGCATGACAACTACTGAATAGACAGCTTACCATTGTCAAACATCCTGCAAAAGTCTTTCCTGAGCAGGTTGTAATCGATCCGATATTCTCCGGGTCTGATTCCGGCTCAAATTGATAAGGCAATATAGACATTTTTGCAATAACATTGAGCACGCGTATCTCCCCGTTATGGTAAGAGGCGGGACCTTTCCGGGCAACGTGTGCTAAGCTGCTGTCGAATCACAACACGGGAAGCGCTGGCCCAATCAGAACTCGTTACGGATTTCTGAAGGAGGGACTTCATAGAACAAGGAAATCAGCAGGCCGTTTTCTCATCAGTGAAACAGTGGTATACAGATAAGTAAAATGTGTGAAAAATACTGGGCTTTTTTTTACACACGAAACATGAACATGTTATATTGCACACTGTTAACACAATCAAAGCTTCGAAAACACGCGAAGAACGGGACATTTAAAGAAATGTTGAAAGAAGCGTTTTGGTTGTATCCAACTCCAAAAAAAACAACAACAAAAAAACAGTAGGCTATCCAAAAGATACTGTGCTGGGAGTTTAAAATCCCGATCAATGAGATGGACTCCCTGCCAAATAACCTCCTCTTTATAGTCTCTACCTAATTGCCTAATCCTAACCCATCCTCTGCACCTAATCCTAACCCTATAAATACTGGGGATGTAATAAGAATTCGGCACAGCACTTGTTCAAATAACTTGCCACGTAGCCCACTGGAAATGCTTAAAAGTTTTTTTATTTTTTATTTTATTAAATAGGCCTACATTTTTATTAAAATGCAAAAAAAAATCTGTCATTTTAGCTAGGTTTATTGTACAAGCAGATTATATTTTAAATCAGCGTTTATAATGACAATAATCAAAGACTGGTTTAGGCTTCTCTTTCTATATACTTCAGACATTAAGAACAGCTGCGTTTCTGGGTCAATGTCTGTATGTGTGAAGGTTAGGGGTGGGAATCACAGGTCAACACACGATACGATAATATCACGATACCAGCGATTCTGTGACAGACGATATATTGCAAGAAAATCTCTCACGATATATCACGATATCATTTTGTAAATGGAAAAAACGTCAAAAAAGTCATATGATCATGTATTTCTTTATTAAAACTAAATAATTTAATCTTTTTTGAAATAGCATTAAAGTTCAGTAAGTGCATATAAAGCCATCAAACAAACATGAGAGAACAGTTTTATGTGACTAAATGATTTATAATAAAGAAAAGTCACTATCTCTGACTTATTCAAAGCAGCAACATTTCATATTTGGAAATTGCAAAATAGACACATGTGAAAAAACACCCAGTATAAAACCTTATATAATAAAGTATTGTCACATCTGAGTACCAAGCGCGTTAACCAATCAGGAGCCTGCTTGCTGCTGTCACGTGGTCAAGTGACGTGAGGAGAAACCCTGCATAACTAAAGATACTGATATTTTGTCACTAAATGTAGTTTTAATGCTTTTCAGTTGATAACGTAGTTGCTTAAAGCGAAATTATGTGGTTTATTTGTAAAGACAGCGCCTATTTATAATATATTGTATTTATAATAATCTTGCGTTTTCGGAGTTGTGAGCTCCAGGCGATCAGCGGGCGCTCAGCGCTCGTTAACCCCAGCGAGAGCTGCCTCTCCTCGGCCAGTCCTTCTAGCGTTTGCCGCTGGCTCGGATGTCTCTGTAGTGGTTAAACATGACATATAATTCGTCTTGTGCAAATCTAATGGGCGATCTTTGGTCTAATGAATCTATTGTTGTCTACCAAATCATTTTGACTGAGGGCAAAGTAAAGTTTCATAACTTTAAATGTATTTTTGCAGTGAAGATAATCCAGGTAGTGCGTTGGCTGTACCACATTTGTGTGGCTGTTAATGCTTAATTTTTTTATGAAAATGAAAAGAGGCAGAGTGGTGTTTTATGACATTTTTCTCCTGGAGCGCCTTGAACGCGCGTCTATTTCGCTTCAAATGCTCGATTTCTACGCGCGTCCAATTCGCTGCGGACGTGCGAATGGATTCAAAATGTTCACGCGTCAAACTAGACGCGATTTTGAAACTGTATTCGCGCTCGGTGAAGCGCCACGCCGCCACCACATGAAGTCTGGAGGTACTGCCACTCCGGGAAGCCAAAGCGGTAAACAGCCACAATGTAGACATGAATTTAAATATTCGGATCAAATATCGATACTTGGAGACAGCATATCGATAACTTCTCGCGGCCGGAAATATCGCGATAAATCGGCATATCGATTTTTTGGCCCACCCCTAGTGAAGGTGCAAAACCTTTAGGAAACTTATCCAAAGTTGATCTGACATGATATGAATTAAACTGAACACAAACACCATTAACTTGAGCGAATGAAAAGGCAATAATCAGCACAATGTGTTCACGAAATAACTTTAATTGAATGTTTCAATATGCAGTGACATAGATTACTTACCTGAATTTTTCAAATATAATAACACGACTGTGTGGCGCTGCACGATCAGTGTTTGACATCAAAGTAGCCTGCCGAGCATACGACGGCTCCGTATTCTTTTGAATTGCTGTCGATGTACTTTAATGTCATACACTGATCGTCTTTGCAACGTCGGTTCATGTCCAACAAGCCCACCGAGTTGTTTGAAATGAGATGTATAGTGACATTGTTGAATCGGCTTTTTGAACCGGTTCATTGAGCCGGACTGTCTGAAAAGACCCGATTCGCGGAAATGAATCAGACTTTGCATCACTAGTCACTGGTTGTCCTACAGAACTAGACTGAGAGGCTATTTAAAGGCCTTTGCAGGTGTTTTGAGTTCATTAGCGGATTAGAGTGTGGCACCAGGTGTCTTCAATATTGAACCTTTTCACAATATTCTAATTTTCTGCGATACTGAATTTGGGATTTTCCTTAGTTGTCAGTTATAATCATCAATATTAAAAGAAATTAACATTTGAAATATATCAGTCTGTGTGTAATGAATGCATATAATATACATGTTTCACGTTTTTAATAATAACCAACTTTTTGATGATATTCTAATTATATGACCAGCACCTGTAAATGTTGAAGTTGAATTATCACGTGTTATCTTATTTTTGTCTTTATTTATACATATTTGTTTAAAGTATAGGCTAAATTAAAATAAAGTTATGTTTAATGAGGAACGCAAAAAACGGAAGCGCTAAAATATCGTTTCTGCTCGGAGTGAACCGATTGATATTTTTTTCCGTTTTTAAGCCCTGTTGCAAACTGATCAATATTATGACATGTTGAAGCAATAGTCTGATATGTTTAATTTATTTGTTTTGATTAATGATTCACGGTTTGCATTCTCTCCTCCAGTGTATGAAGCCAGGACCCTTTCTGCTGCATGTCAACCACAAAGGTGAAGTTTCATAAATCATTCTTTTGAAAACACTTTTTTTTTTTCTGTCTGAAAAATTCTGAGAACTCAAGTTCAAGGTTCAATACTGAATTGTGCAACACTTGAGGTGGGGTATCTTGATGGAATTGGTCACGGCATAACCGTACTTGTACTTTATAAAGTACTACTGATGCATATCCATAATTTGGCTAATTTGGTTCTTCAAACGAATTGGATTGGATTAAATTATGGATCTGGATTGAGTTATCGGAGATCACTGCGCGTTCTTGTGTTCCCTGAAGAGGGCAGATGCATCGATACTCGAAACTACTCGAGATCAGTAAAGCAGTGATTGGCTGGCGTCAAGACAAAGTAATGACATCATATAATTAAAAAACCCATCTGGCAAAAAACTTGACAAAAAAAGAAAAAACACGAATTTATGGACCTTTATAAGGAAACAGCCAAACCAACATAAAGGTTATAACAGATAAATTAAAAGTGCACTGTTTTCATGAACATGATTCACAATTATTTATATTCACGATTGTATAGGCTAGTATTATTTGTACACCCTTTACATTTTTATTTCAATGTTGTAATTTAATTTTTAACTCAATTTGAAGCAGATTTGTTATGTTATTTCTTAATGGTCAAGATCAAATGATCTGCATCTCTCCTCCCTGGTTCAGTAATGAACTCTTGTAATAAAGTATCAGTGGCTGGGACAGATTTGAAGTATCACCTCAAGATGCAATCTAATCCTGTTTACATGAAAGCAGCTGCTCCCGAGAAGCTTTAAGCTTACGGACCTGTTGCTATGACAGCAAGTCCAGGATGAGCGTCAAAGAACCAAACAATCCGAGATCAGGCTAAATCGTCAACAATCAAATCCGGCTAACTGAGTTAGCGACGTACGAAGAACAGGCCCCTGAGGCCTGTTGCATGAAGCTAGCTGAACAAACTCTGAGTTTCAGAGTAGGTTTAGAGTTGATAAATCCAGATAAATCCAACCTGGTTTAGATCAAGTTCAATTGTTTCTCAAAGCTTGGTATAAACTTTCTCTGTCAACTCAGGTTCAATCCAGAGTTTGCAATTAACACTGAAGCGCGTGCACCTGAAAGTGTGACACATGCGGCAAACAGCCAATCACAGCGTCTGTTCGATTCACTTCTCTTCTGAAGATTGAGAGATCGTTCTGAAAATTATCATGAAATTAAATGTGTTTAAAGCAGGAATAAACACTTATGCTGCAGCGTCAATTTAAGAAGGCAGCTGAAAGAATATCTGACTATATCAATGCATGATGTGAATCAAATATGCCTAATAATTATAGCGTCACAAAGAGCACAAATAAATACACGCGTTTAAAAGAGTTATGAATGCATGTTTAAATTTATATTAATATTTGGATACTTGTCAATTAATACAATAATTATATGAGTATTCATTAAAAATAATTATAATTCATATAATATAAATATAATACATAATTAGCACCAAAGGATGAGCAATTGTGTCTCGTTTTTCACTATAAACTGCAAATTTGGAATGAGAGATACAGGGGTGTGGCTTTATTGCGTCTTTACTTGCAGCTGATTGGTCCAGTTTGGGTTTGGGATCTCAAACCCAGAATAAAAGCTGCTCCAGAGCAGGTTAGCCGTGTAGTGTAAGTTACCATGGTGATTAACACTGCTAAAAACCAATCCACCTTCTTGAGCCCGAAAAACAGAGTTTGCTCAAACTAATCTTGAACTTATCTGGGTAGCAAGTGAAACCAGCTTTGTGCAACAGGCCACTGGTGTTTGGGTTGTTTCATGTTTTTGAGTTTGCCATGTTGACTGTCATGTTTCTCAGTTTGCTTTGTTTTCTGTTTTGTCATGTATTTCCTGGGGCCTGTACCATGATGGTAGATTAACAAACTCAGGGTTATAGGATTAGTTTTGAGTTGACAAAACCAAACCAATCAATTCAGGCTTTGTTGGTCCCATGATGCTGATCCTCAGCTTTCTCTGTCAACTCCGGCTTTGATCCTGAGTTTGTGGCGCGTGCGTGAAAGTGTGACATCAGCAGTGAGCAGCCAATCACAGGCCTTTCAACGCACATGTGACTCATTTCTCGAGAAACGTGATTCAAAACTCTTTTGCTGAAGATAAAGACATTGAAGTATATATAAAGAATTTAAAAGCATTTACAAAGAAGAAAATATTGTTCCATGTAAGAGGATAAATAAAGAAAATAGTTGTGAAAGTAGTTTATATATATATATATATATATATTAAGCAGTCTCTTGTGCTCACCAAGTCTGCATTTATGTATATATATATATAACATAAATGCAGACTTTATGTATAAGCAATCCGTTTCTTTGATATATATATAAAAACTTTAATATTGTGAAATATTATTAAACATGTAAAATAACTGATTTCTATTTGAACATATTTTACTATGTCATTTATAATTTTTATTTTATTCATTTAGTGACCTTTAATTTGGAGCCAGAGAACCAGGGGAGTGGCTTTATTGCATCAGAGATTAGTCATTTTGCACACAGCTGATTGGTTAAAATTCAGTTTGCAATCTCTTATCCCGAACTTATCCTGCTCCGGAGCAGTGTAGCTGGAGCGTAAGTTACTATGGAGATGAACACTGCTAAAAGCCAAACCACTTTAATGGTACTTTAAACCCAGGATTGGCACAAACTAAGCTTAAACATATCTGGCTAGCCAGCTAAACCGGCTTCATGGTATAGGCCCCAGGTTTGTGATGTGATTCCCTTGCCCTCATGTGATCCACCCATGTGTTCCTGTGTCATGTTGTCATTGGTTTATTGGTTAATCATTGTTCACGGTGTCCCTTGTCTTGTCATTAGCCTATGTGTATTTAAGCCCTAATGTTTTCCGTTTGTCTTGGTATATTGAATGTGGTAACCCAGATAGCAGACAAACACTGAATCAATGTTGAATCAATGTTAATGCATCAACTAAAATATCATTGAATCAATGTTGAAATTTAACATTGATTTTTCATCAGGTTTGCACCCTGAAATAATGTTATTTCAACGATTAAAAATAGATCAAGATGGGCATAAAATCACTATTTTTCAACTATAATTAAATCATTTATTTAACACTGAATCAACATTGAATCAATGTTGATGCATTGATCAAATTATCATTGAAACAATGTTGAAATTTAACATTGATTTTTCATCAGGTTTGCACCCTGAAATAATGTTATTTCAATGATGAAAAATAGATCAAGATGGGCATAAAATCAATATTTTTCAACTTAAATTAAATCACTTATTTAACATTGAATCAACATAGAAGCACTTTAAAATCAATCTTGCTTTATGTACAGCAGGATTCTATGCCCGTTAATTGTCTCTTTATTTTATTCCTTTCAATCAGAGACTATGTATGGCTGCAAATGATATGATTTTGTATCAAAAAATCACTCAAAGTAAACAATATACTTCAGTTCACATGCAAATGTATTTATTTATGCCCCACAATTACAACAGGAAATCTCACATTGTCTTAAAACAATTACATCTGAATTTATAACACAAATGCCAGGAGAAGAGCCTGAAAAAACATGACAACCTGCATCTGCAAAATGGAAGTAATACAAATGGAAACTTGCCAATAAGGACAGAAATGGGACAGTACTACTGAAAGAAAGAAGGTAGAAGAAAGAATTAAATACTCTAAACTCTGGGGTTTCCACCATGAGCAATGCCCCCAAGCCTTTCAGGGGCGTAATGGAGCCATTTTTGCACCATCCCAGCAAAGATAAACTCTGAGGCCTCCTTTTATCAGCATTCACTTGTAAGGCATCTAAAACAACAAGAAGTTAGTACATATTTGGAAGTGTGGTTAATTAAACATTATAAATGTACTCCAAAATTAAGTGAAACTTGAAATTTTATCAAAATCTTTACATCCCAGTTAAAACTCACTGAATTTAAATTCAAGACTATTTAATTAATTTTAGTATATACTTTTCCCTTTAAAGCATCTGCAGACTCACAGGAGGAATGAATGGAAAAGCAAAGTGAAATCCGATGTTTTATCTTATGTTATTATTATATTTAATAGTAAATAATAGTAAAGAAATAAATAAAAGTGTGAAAGTGAAACAAGTAAATTAATGATCAAGTAGCTAAATTAATAAAGAGGAGCTGGATAAGCTACACCGTGATTTGGAAGAGATTATCCATTTACAAACACGAACTGGAGGCGCAACAGTTTGCTAAATTTCTGCAGTTTGATATAGCAGTTTGATATAGCTGCCTACAGAACTAAAGATCTCACTCTTTTCTTGCCGCATTAAAGATGAAATTGGAATTGTGTAATTGTGGTGGCCCTCGTGAGGGTATCGCACAGCTGAAGCAGAGCTGCGAACTGATTGTCCTATTTCCCTTCACCTGCCGATATGTCAATCAGTCCGTAGCTCTGCTTCAGCTGTGCGATACCCTCACGAGTGGAGACCAGAATTACTGCCATGACAGAAATTCATCTAGCCGTCCGATCGCCTCTCGTTTCTACACTGGGCGAATATGGGATGACAGAGTATGAATGGTACAATGAATGCATGTATGCACCATTTCCACAAATACACAAATCTTATTTGTTGCACGACAAATCATTTTGATACTAAAATCATCCCATAGACGAACACCTCACAACAAAGCGGACGCATGACAAAGTTAAAAATTGGCCCGAGCCAAATAAGAGTTACGACTCAGAATTCGGTTCGAAATCGTACAAAAATCACAGTATATGGCAATCTTAAGAAATAAAGATGAATACAAATTTGATAGGGTTTGGTGAAAAACAAACTGAAACTCAATGTATTAAGATGATCCTGGCCACTGGTTGTGTACGAGCGTTCACGTGACTCTATTAACATCGCAGTTCACTCTGGACTCGCCCAGGAGAAGCACAAAAGTTGTAAGAAATAAAGAAAAATAAAAACACAAATGAAAATTGAGATGCATTTTATTAATATTTTTGTACTTACCTCTGAAAAACACTGTCGCTGTCCTCGTCTGTCTTTTCATGCTTGAAGTCTGTTAAACTGTGCTTTGATCTGATTGGTGGTTGGCAGCCAGATTAAAGCTGCATTACTGCCACCTACTGGATTGGATTGTGGCGCATTCAATAAGTAGGGGAAAATATTCTAAATTCTTTATTAACAGTCACAAAAATCTTTATGTGACAGTCATTATATATCTCGCTGCTTGCTTGCGCTGTGTAGCTAGCAGAAAAAATTGGGGATTGGAGATGTTTTACATGATGGAGGAGATTTTAAAACAATAATTAAAACATAAATATTAATAATACTAATGATAATCAACTGGTGTATCTCATTGAGTTCAATTTACGGTAGGATTTCTTTGAAAATCCATACACTCGTTGGAGGAGATTCATCCTTTGTGGATAATGAATGTTCACAGAAATGTACCCAATTGATTTGGATTTCCTTTAACGTGTTGAATGATGGGACAGATAGATTGATAGTAATTAAGTCTCACCAGTGGAGAATTAAGCTGACCAAAAATCAACATTGATTCAGTGTTTGTCTTTTCAACTCTGAAAAGCATGGAAATTTTAACATTGGTCCAATATTATTTAGCATTGAATTTTCAACATTGGTCCAATATTTTTTAGCATCAGATTTTCAACATTGATCCAATATTACTTAGCATTGAAATTTCAACCTCAACCAAAATGATGATTCTGATGGAATTTCAACATTGACTCAATGTCACAATGCTATCTGGGAACCCACTGTGTGTGAGTCTTTGTGTCTGTTCTAGTTTAGCCAAGATCAAGTCAAGTTTATGTTCAAGCCAAGCCAAGCCTTGTAGGTTTTTGTTTGATGTTATGATTTAAGTTAATAAAGAAAGAATAATCAAGCATTTGGGATCTACAACTTGCCTCCAGTGGCTCTGAATGTTACAACTGGTTAAAAATTGCCAATTGTGTGGATTATCTTTACCCAATCATACTAGGCACATGTGGCAGGAACTATTATGTATTTTTTTACAGCTCCTAAAACACCCGAGCTCTGTGTCCAGCTAACCATTTCTAATCCGCATGTCATTTTAAGCAGGTCTAGAGTTGGAACAAATACCATTTGGAAGAGGTGCCTTATAGCAGTGCTTCCCAACCATGATCCTGGAGGCACACCAACGCTACACATTTTGCATGTGTCCCTAATCAAACACAACTGATTTAAATGATCATCTTATTAGTGGAGACTCAAAGACCTGAAATGGGTCAAGGAGACATGCAAAATGTGCAGTGTTGGTGTGCCTCCAGGATCGCTGCCTTATAGGACTTGTGTTGTACCAAATAGTTTATTTTAGGGTGTTTCCACAACACTTTTTTTTCAAACTGAAAACGTATGCATTTTGGCCATTAATTTACACGACAAATGCATTTTGGAGGCCTGAAAACACAAGCTTCAGAGTGCAAGGTTTTGAAAATTATGCCTTTACCGTCTCCATGTGAACAACAAAAATGTCAATTTGTGAAAAGTGTGACGCCATGCGCATGCGTATTATGGGCCCTATTTTAACGACCTGAGCACATGGTCTGAAGCGCATGGCGCAAGTGCACTTAGGGCATGTCCAAATCCACTTTTGCTAGTTTAAGGATGGAAAACAAACAGTTAGCGCGCCAGGCGCATTGTCCAAAAGGATTGTACAAAGTCTTTAAATGAGTCATGGGTCTCCTTAGGGCCTAACTTGCAATAAACCAATCCGAGTCTCAGTTCTCATTCCCTTTAAAAGCCAGTTGTGCTTGCACCACGGCGGATTCGCTGTTTACATGGTGGAAAGACTGAATGCATCTCCAGAGAGGAATCCTTTTATATTCAATATTTTAAAAAGTTTGTGCTGCTGCTCCCTGTGTGTGTAATAAGCAGTGTGTACGCACACTGTGCACCCGCCTATTGCCGCATATTACTAATGCGCCCTTTAAATAACACATAAAACACTGCGCTATTGGCCCGTACCATGATGGTAGATCAACAAACTCAGGGTTATAGGATTAGTTTTGAGTTGACAAAACCAAACCAATCAATTCAGGCTTTGTTGGTCCCATGATACTAATCATCAGCTTTCTCTGTCAACTCAGGCTTTGATCCTGAGTTTGTGGAGCGCGTGCACGTGAAAGTGTGACATCAGCAGTGAGGAGCCAATCACAGGCCTTTCAACGCACATGTGACTCATTTCGAGAGCCAACGTGATTCAAAACTCTTTTGCTGAAG